>JAWWLW010000078.1:2016470-2085157 GCA_035041385.1 Myiothlypis coronata | reverse complement strand
ATGGTCCGGGAAACCAGGCACCTCTGGGTGGGCAACCTGCCGGAGAACGTGCGCGAGGAGAAGATCATCGAGCACTTCAAGCGGTGAGTGGGGAGCGGCGACGGGGCCCCGTCCGGCCCGACCCGCGGTGTGGGGAAAAACGAGGGGAAAAACGTGGGAAAGGGGGGGAGGAGTGCGCGGGGACGGCGGTTCCCGTGGAGAGGAGGAGGAAAACAGCGCTGTAAATAACCCGCGCCATGGCGGGATCGGCGGCGCGGCCGGAGCGGGGAAATACAAAAATGGCTAAAAATGGACCCGAAACGACGGAGCAGCAGCGAGCGGGGCTCGGAGGTCGGCACGGAGCGGCTCCCATGTCGAGGATGTCGGAGGCAGCGCTGAGCCTGGCCGACTTGTTTTCCATTCCATTCCTTTTTTTTTTTTCCTAAATTATTCAACGCTCGGACTTTTTTTCTATTTATTTTCGTCTATTTCACTGCGTTTCCCTCCCACCTGGAGCTGTGGAGGATGCTGCGTGTCCCCCCGAGGTGCAGCGAGCTGTGGGAACCGAAGCGCCTGCAGCTGCGAAAACGTGACTCTGGGGGAAAAAAAAATCATACAAACCCACGGAGAAAACACGGGATCCTGCACGCGGGAAGCACTCTGGACTCCTCATATCGTGCTGGGTTGTTTTTTCCTTTTTTTTTTTTTTTTATTGCATAGGTTAATCCCGCTCATAAGGAAGTAGTAGCTGTTTGCATGGTTGGGTTTTTTTCCTCCTCCCTCCGTCTTTCCCTGCGAGGAGGAGGAGGAGGAAGAGACTTCTTCCCCACCGCCTCAGCAACACCTCTTTCCTGTGGAAATGCTCTCAAGTTGATACACCCTACGCTGGAAGCTGGTTTTTAGGAAGAAAAAGAGAGTAACGAGCCCTGCTCAGCTCATGGCCCCTCCAGGCGCTTTGCTTTAATCCCACCAGCAGCAGAAAAAAATGGATTTTGAAGCTTCCTTTAATCTTCCTGTGCTGGAAAAATGACGGAGCGTCCTTAATAATGAGTCACCATGGGAAAAATAGATGCGGTGACACCGAGGGGGAGAAAGGAAGGTCCCAGCGCTTCTTCCCTGGTTTCTGCTCGTCTGTTGTGGAAGGACTGGGGGTCTCGCATCCCCCTCCATCCTCCTGGCCTCAGCTGCTGCGGCAGCCAAACCCCATCTCTGCAACCTCATTGCTCTGAAACTGCCCTGTTTTAATCAAGCTTCACCTTTTTTCACCTTTATTATCCCCCTGAGCCAAAAATTCGCCGCTTGGTGAAGGCACGGGATGGTGGATGTGTATTCATGGTGGTTTGTCATGTCCCTCAAGTCCTGGTTACGTGACCCAGTGCTGTTTACAAAGCCGGGTTTTGGGGGGAAAAGGCTCGCTCTGGAGTTATTTGGTTAATTCCAGCCATAACTAGCCGAAGGAATAGGCGCTCCACAGTGCAAATCTGACATTCCTCGGTTTTATTTTGTCCAGTCCTCCTCCTTTTATAAGATGTATTAAAGGAGGGAAAAAGTTGCCATGGTACTGTTGCTTGGAGATGGATGGGAAAAATGGCAGGCGCTGAATTAATTACCTTTTTTTGGTTGTTTTTACCTCTGTGAATTGCGATTGGAGGTTTGGGAGGGAGCTGTGTAGCCAGGCATTTCTCCCTGGTGATTTTTGCCCGGGATTTGTGTGTTTGTATGGGGCTGATCCCACGGCAGTAAACAGTTAAAACACGCTTCAGCCCTTTGGCTGCAGGTACTAAAGCAGGGGGAGGGAATGACAACGCCGCCTCCGAATGCTGGTGGGATGCACCCGCTGGAATATTTGTGGCTGGAAAAGGGGGCGAGGGGCTGAGCGGGGAGCGAGGCTCAGTGTGTAGGTGCTGTAGGTGGACAATGGAGCAAGGCTTCCTTTGTATGCCCATGCTCGCCTGGGGGAAGGGACAGGCGCTGCACAAGACTCTCGCAGCACGGTGGGATTCTCCAGAGGGAAGGGAAGGGAAGCGGCTGCCTGGCCGTGGAGGTGGCGAGGGGAAGGCTCCCCCCTTGGAAAGAACGCAGTAGTCGGCAGGGAAAGTCTTTTCGGAGGGAGCGGGGCTTGGCAGAGCACGGTTCCCACCCATCCCCCAGCCTGGGAATAGGGCAAAGGAGGAGGCTGAGCCATGGAGTCATGGGAGCCATGGAACCATGGGAGCCATGGCTGGGAATAGAGCGAAGGAGGAGGCTGAGCCATGGAGCCATTGGAGCTATGGGAGCCATGGAGCCATTGGAGCCATTGGAGCCATGGGAGCAGGGCGAGCTTTGGGGGAAAACCGCCCAAAACCTCCGCTGGGCTGCGGCCGGGAATCGCCTCACCCTCCCCGAGCAGCTCACCCGGGTGTTTGTTTTTCCACCGGGCTTGGGAAATACTGTCCTTCCCAGATGGAAGCCCGTTGGCTGGGCTGTTGCATGGTCGCTGTTTGAGAAACAACCATCTTGTTTCCAAAGAAGCAAAAATTCAGGAAAAACTCCTAAAACTTGCAGCTCGGCAGGAGTACGGAGGGTTTGCTGCCTCTCCTCCCCCCCTTCACTTAACCACTGACTGTGGGAACCTTGCTGGGATTTGCAGCCTCACAAGGAATTCTGTAAAGAAATGAATTAAGAATTTCAAAGAAATAGATGTTTTTATTCTTTTACCCCAAATGCTCCTGATTGGTTTGTTTAGTTTACTGAGGTGAATGGAAATAACACTCCCTGCTGTGAATTCTTCTCTCAAATTAGAGGATACTGAAGCTGGTCTCAAGAAGCACTGGCTTACATGAGCAGTGTTTTTTTTTCCTTAGAAGCCCTTTTAAAAATCTGTTTCCTTGGTATTAAAGGAGATTGCAAAGGAGAGATTCTCCATGCGTTTAAATACGTTGACATTGTTTTTCAGCTTCTTGCCCAAATACTCCCTTTTCAAAACCCAATACTCTGTATTTCCTTTCAACTGTGCTATTAAGGCACCCTGAAATAGCAACGCAGCCAGTGCCAGGATTGGTGATCCACTGTTCAGGTGGAATAAGTAGCAAATCCGAGTTGTGATCTGGGAGATGTGAGCTTGGGGAAGTGGTGGGAGCAGTGGTTTGGGTTCACCTAATTAATGCTGGAAAAAACCTGTTGTTCACCATCACTGAAACAGATGCTCAGCAGCTTGCAGAACAAGGCGACTAAATATAGTAACAGTTGTCCCCAACACGAGTGCTGCCCTTCCATATTTTTTTTTCCTCCCTGTGTTTTCTTCCAGTTATCTGAAAGAACATGGTTCTGTCCCTTTACTGGTGTTTTAAAGGGCAAAGAGGAGTAAAAGCCTCTTAATGATGGACCATGTGACTGTTGTGTGCAATCTCCTGTGCTGGGGGAGAATTAAGACATTCACAGTGGCAACCAAGTCCAGGAGAAACCCTGGATTTCAGGAAACAAAAGTGCTCCTTGAAAGTCAACGGAATACGCTGCAGATCAGGGCAATCTTGGAGAAAATAAATAACTTCTAAGGGTTTTTTTGGGGTGGGAAATGGGCTTTGTTTGGCTTTGCCATGTTCCAGTGTCTGTCTCACAGGAGATGCTTTGGATGCCTCCTGGAGAAGTGGTTAAAGGCATTTTAAACATAACTGCAAAAAACCTGCTGTGACAGTGAGTGTCTGTTTGCAGTAATTCCTGGAGAATATTTGGTCAGTTTGTGAGTAAATGTTTTGTCTTGATGGCTTGGAGTGTTATTTTGGCCT
Organism: Myiothlypis coronata; assembly: GCA_035041385.1. Taxonomy (NCBI): domain Eukaryota; kingdom Metazoa; phylum Chordata; class Aves; order Passeriformes; family Parulidae; genus Myiothlypis; species Myiothlypis coronata. The sequence goes on along the minus strand of JAWWLW010000078.1, from coordinate 2,081,414 downwards.
GGGAGGGTGGAATCTGTGCCTTGTGCTCCCTGTCACTGCTGTGGACTGAGGTGGTGTAGGGGAATTTTGGTAGCTCTGGTGACCTGGGGAGAACAGTGACAGCCAATGCTGGTGTTGAACACTTGGAGGAAAAACTTCTCACATCAGGCACCAGCAGGTCTTGCAGTGCCTTTCCACAGGAACTGGCTTGAGTCAGAAGGAGCAGTGCTCCTGGTTTTCTAGCAAAGCTCTTAAATGTGTTCCCTGTTTTTTTTGGTGATCACTGATCAGTAAGTCCTTGGATATCACTTGGGATGGTTATCCTAACTCAGCTCAGCCCATACAGATCTCTGTCGAGGTGTATTTTTATTGTAGGAAAATACAGAATTAAGGCCACAGAACTGTTGCTGTTTTGTCACTCTGTTTGTGTCACTTTAGGCATTTTCCCAGATGAGGTGCTGCCTTTTCCAGCCTGGAGCTGTGAAGGAGGGGAGGGTACAGTTTACACCTGTGTTTTACTGGAGTCACGTCTGGAATCATTGGCAGCATCAGAACTTGTTGGTGCTGGTTTTACAAACACTTCCAGTAACGTAATCCAGAGACCAAAGTAGGATGTTTGGTTGGGAGACTGGGGCAGGGGGATTAAAATAATTGCCCAGACTCAGAAGGGGAGTATATGAGGCAGGTTCTTTGGAGGGTTCCAGTGGGTGTCAGCCTCACATGGAGCATAGGTTGGTCAGTCAGGTGGCTCATTGGGTGACCGTGGTGCTGGCTCTGGTGGCAGTTTGCCATCAGATCTTTGACAATTCTGTTCTTGGTACTGATCCCAGGTGCCCTAAAGCAGCACAGGCACCACCTCCATGGCAGCCCAGCTTGTTGCCCAGCGTTGTCTGCCTGCAGCTGCCCCCTGGTTCCCCAGGCTGAGTCCAGGGGGGTGGGTGGCTCCTGAGCAGGCTGAGATCCACTGCTGGCTGCTCCGGGGTCTGCTCCATTCCTGCACTTGGGGTGGCAGCTCGTTGATGCCACACTGGCCAAGGCTGGGTAATTATTTCAAAGAAACTTAATGAAAAGCCACAAAGAATGTAGATTTGGACTAAGCTTCTATTAAGTGGTTTTATATGCTGAGCTGTGGTAGAAAGATAAGTTGATGACACTTGGTCACAAAATTCTGTCATCTGCTGAGCCTGACTGGCATTGTTTCTTCTCTGAAGTTTCTTCAAAGGTCCAGGCTGTGTTTAGTTGTGATTATTTGTATCAGCAGCTTCTGTTGTTGCTGAGCCGTTCAAGAGCCATGTTGGCTTTTGGTATTTCTTGCCTTTAGTGTAAATTCATTTAGTACAACAGTAAAATAATCCCTGCACAGTACAAGAAAACAGATTCACATGTTGAGAACTTACCAGTCCAGTGAGGCATACAAAGGTATTAAATCCATTCATCAGGTCAGAACAGGAGATGAGTAAAGGCTTAAATTCACTTTGTGATAGCCTTGTTTACTGGTTTTTTATTCCTCCTTGCTTTTCATAGGCCAGAAAGTCATGCCAAGTTCCCTGGCAAATGACCTTATTGACGTCCTAAGGTGTGTCCAAAATTAGGTCCTTGTCTTCGCTGAGGGCAAAGAGGCGCTCGCTGCCTTTCCATAAAAAAGGAAGTAAATAACCAAATGAGTGGAAGGCAGATACTGGATGAGGTGATGAGTCAGGGCGGACCTGGGGCTCCTCAGGAGCTTTGTTTTTGTGAGCTGATGTGTCACAACTGCAGCTCGTCTTGCTGTTGTGGTGGTTTCACGCTGCTGTTGGGTTGTGAGGAGGAGGAGGAGATGCCCTTTTGCATGTGAAGTGTGAAGAGGCACCTGAGAAATAACAAACACCAAAACTGTTCTCTGAGGATGTTTGCAAAGGGGCAGAACTGCAGCCTAAAGGTTTCGGGAGAGTTGCAGTTGGGTGTGAGTTGTGGAGCTGCCACTGGGGTTGGAGACGCTCTGGATTTGTAGCTACCAAAAATAAGAACCAGTGAGATATTTCACTTGTGTTTTTGATTAAGTTCATTGAACTTTGTGAGGTCTGAGAACGCCCTGAAACCAAAGACTGCAAGGACAAACATTCCTAAACAATGAATTGAGGAATAAGCTAGAAAAATGATTGCTCTCCATAATAAGATTCTGAGTTTAGCTGCATCTTTGGCGTGCTGATTTAGGAATCTTGTGGGAGGAACAGGAGCCTGAGGATGGAAATTCACAGTGTACAACCAGCCTTGCTGCTTTCCTTTTCTCAAGTTTTTGTGGTGTTCTGAAGATTCCTTGGACAGTTAATGAAAATCAGACAGAAGTTGCTTTTTTCATCGCCCAGGCTACAAGTCAGCTGTGTTTCCCACCTGGTGATTGTACACACACAGTTATTTGGAGGTGTCACCTTTCTGCCTGGGGAGTAATGGCAGCTCAGACCTCCTGAAACCTATCTCCACCACAGTTCTGCAACAGCACATTCAGAGGTGATGAAGGCTCCTGGACCATGAGTAAAACTCAGCAAGTGCTGTGGTTTGTGCATTTCAGTAGTTACTGTTTAACCTGCTGTAATCATCTCCTGCAATCTGTAAAATCCTGCAGTGTGAAGATAACGTCCTCAGTAAAAGAACAAACATTGTTCCAGGCTTTTTATAAATACACCAGATACATCCCAGGGCCTGCTGCTGCCTGGTCTGTCAGCAGCAAAGATTGAAGGCAGCACCTTTGAATTTGGTGGACGTAACGTCCTTCCTGGGATGGATTTTTTGGAAATGCATTTTGTAGCTGTTGTGTGTGGCTGGCTCTGGAGTAGAGTTTGTGTGTCTGTGCCTTGTGTGAGGTGCATACATTGGAGGTGATTTGAGTGGAAGGAGCAGAGTTTGGATGTGAAAAGAACATCAGTTTTCTGCTCAGACAAACTGATGGTGGGAGGAGAGCAGCAGTCTTTCGCAACAACCGTGTTCTGGTTAGAGGCTCGGACATTTTTAAGAACAAAAGGGAGCTTTTTTAGCTTCCTTTCTCTTCCCCTTTTTAATCAGGCTCAACAACTTAAAACTGAAAGGGCTTTTTTTGTGTAAGCACACTTTGATCTGGAGCTTCTGCATCTGATCAGAATGCCCTGAGAGTGCTCTCATCTCTCCACTGAGAAGCCAGAGAAATCCAGATGTGTCCGGAAGGAGGGTGAAAGGATGATCTGCAGGGCTGTCTGTTGGATACTGCTGGTGAGGTAGTTCTGACCTGTGTGTGTTCCTCTTGGATGCCCCTCTGTCCAAATGGAAGAGCTTCCATGTTTTTATTATTCCTAGTGTGGTAGGAAATGAGAGCTGCGTTCAGACCAAGTTCCTGTCACGGAGGTGGTCAGGTACCCAGTCAGAGCTGGATTTGAAACCATCTTTTATCTCAACACAAAGAACGGCCAGACTGTAAATTATTTCATTTAATCAAGTAGTGAATCACCTACAGTTTTTCTCCAGGAAGAAAACTGACCTGGTTGTGTTTGCTATCCGTGGGATTCATTGAGAGTAGCTTGGTGTTCCTGTCACAGCTTTCCCCGTGTCCTCGCTGAGGTGTTCACGGCTTCCGCACGGCACAAAGCTCCGTGCCGCGGTCCATCTGCTGCTGCTGCCGGGTGAATGCCTCCCGTCCTCGTTAACAGGGATGGCTGCCAAGGAGATCACAGAGGCTCCTTTAAATGTCCCTCTTTAGGCTCCCTGTGGCAGCTGCGGGTGACCTGTAATAGTTAATAGGGGAAAATAAGAAAAATAAATTGCCAAGTTGTATGTTTAAAGAAGTCATCTTTGGAAGGGAAAGAAGTCTTCCGGCCTCATTAGCATTCTTACTGTGAGGGGAATAAAAGCTCAGAGTGGATGAGTATCTCCCTTGTATATGTAATCAACATCTGATTTCATTTCACGGGATCTGTGAAATGCTGCTCTTAGGAAGGCAGCTGGATATGTATCCAGACAGCCAATGGCCAGCACAGTCACTGCCTTGTAATCAAAGTCTCAGTAAACCTTGGGTCTTTTTCCTAACTCTAAAAAAACTTATTGGAAGAATTAGTAGCAGAGAATCTTTGCCACATTTAAAAAATAGAAGTGGCTTCAAGGTTGATGTTGTAGATGATAATGCTGGTTGTGGGTATGGTGAGATACACCATTTCTGGCAGCAGTTGAGCTCAGGAAGCATCTCTTCCTCTGCATCCTTTCAGAGTTTACAGCCCCTGGGTTGGCTGCAGTTAATGCTCTTGCCTGGCTTGTGTCATTCTGATTTTGCAGCTTAAAGGTGAAGTTCATCACTGAAACAGCATAACATGAGGGAGCAGCTTTCCCAGCAGTGGTATTGGTGTGTCCTTGAAGCCCAGGAGGAGCCCTCTTGGTCTGGTAGTACGTGTTCACCTCCAGATACAGCTCTGCTCAAGTCTTTGGTGTGGGGAGGCCTCCTTTAAGTCAGCTCATGAAACCGAGGTGTGAAACCTCGCCTGTTGTTGCAATGAAACTCAAGTTTCCAGCTCAGCTTTGCAAAACCTCGACTTTGAGTTGCAGCAGAAGGAAAGCCATTAAAGTCTGGCTGGTTCAGGAGCTCGGCTCTGGAAAGTCCCAGGCTCTCGCCTGTGGAGAAAGCGCCTGGAGCGCAGGTAGTGACTGCAGACAAAACACACCCGAGTGTGTGCCAGGCTCTTGCCGGGCGCTTGTCAGTGGGGAATATTATTTTCCTTGGGCTGACACCTGGCTCACGCCAAGGACTGTGCTGCCAGTTGGTTTAGTCACAGGGACAAGCACTTTCTCCAGGGCGATGGAAGCGGTGAGTCATGAAGCAACGAAATGACATTTGCACATCTGTGTTTGGTGACTGGCTGGTGTGGCAGAGCGGGAGTGGCTGGACTGGCTGGGAACTGGCTGGATTTCCTCCCTGGTGTCAAGATCATAACCTCTTAGCATTGGTGAGCTTTTGTGATTGGGGATTTGACTGAGAGTCCTTGGATCCATGGCTGATTTCTGTCGGAAATTAATTTCAAGTTGTCAAACCTGTAGGCTGAACTGATGCCAGTCACTAGTTCAAACCCGGTTGAAGTTTGAGGGGGGAGAGGAGTTCCATCACTTGAGGTGGTCTCAGGGACTGCAGACAGATAAACATTTTTTTTCTTCTGAAGTACCATTTTCTGGATAGCATACAAAACCTTGGAGAAGAGGTTGTAAATGTCTGTTGCTGGAGAAGTCTGTACCAGTGGGACCAAGACTTCCAAAACTTCAAGATGATCCACATCTCAAGTGCTCTGCAGCGTGGCAGGGAGACCGTAATGTTGTGACTCTGCATTTTCCTCCATCTGCTGCCGAATACATGCAAAGCAGAGCTTGGAGAAGCAAAAGTGAGATGGGGAATTACCCTTTCATGTAAGAATGAAAAAAACTCGATTAATCAAGAGATTCCCCTACAGTTGCAATGCAGAGCATTCTTAACATCAAATCCAAACAAATCCTAAAATCAGTCACGCAAAAGAACAGGCTTGAGCAATTCCCCTGCAGAAAGTGTTGAACATAGGCTATCACCACCGGTGTTTTTGAAGCAAATCTGCAGATTATGCTTTAAGCTGGAAGAAAAAAAATGGCCTGGAGATGGAATTCGGCGGCTGTGCCTGGCGTGTAGGAACGTGACGGTGCGCATCTGTGTAGGTTGGGGATAAAGAATCACAGCTCGTTGTGCTTGAGACAACACAGCTGAACATGCAGAGTTCCTACATATTTCTGTAACCTTTCTGTGCTTCTACAAATAGTGGTATTTATTCTGATCTGCTTGGAGGGCAAGGCTGAAGTATTGCTACCATGTGTATATATATCTTCCCTAATCAATTTTGAACCCATTTGCCAGTATCAGCTAAACCTGAGGGCGAAGGGGATATTCAGTCTCAGAGACATGACGTTCCTTTGAGTTTTGTGAAAACAAGCGGTTTTAATAGAGGAGAGAGACCTGATTAGCGACCCCATGGAGTGAAAAGCTGCAGTGAGAGCACAGCCCTTATTAGACATTAAAGAATCCACATGGGAGAGAGGTGTTCCTGACCGTGGGAAAAGCTGCAGTGGGAACTGGCAGTTATTGGACGCCAGAGAATTCGACCTCAAGACATGCATCTGTAAGAAATGAGTCTTCATTAGTTCTGCTCACAAAGCTGCTTTGATTTTTTTTTTTTTAAATAATATATATACCAATAAGCTATGGGTGCTTCTATGCTTTTCCTTAATTGTTCCAAAGAAACAACTAGGAAAAGTGCATTAGTAAGAGACTTTCTCTGTCCTGGCTGGCTGAGGTGGTTGTGCCTTGTCTGGCAGCTGTGAGTGGCTGATGTTGTGTGGAGCCCTTCTGTCCACCGTGATGGAGCTCTGGCTGGGCTGATGCAATGCCGGGTTCTCCTGGCGCTGCCAGCAGCGGAACTGCTGACTGGGGTGGGGAGGTTATTAAATGTAGCCCATGAGATGTTGCATGGAGTGCTGAGAGGCGTTTTTATTCATCCAGCTTCGTGTAATCCCCATGTCCAAAGCATGGCTTCAGCTCCCCCACCTTCCTCTTCGCCCTGGTTTGAAAGGTTGCTGGGGCTCCTCCTTGGGGCTGTTCCGTGTCCTGGGGGTCTTGCAGTGGAACTGGTCTGTGTTTTAAGGAATGGATGCACCTATATTCACATGTGACCTGATGTGTGTTGGCTGCAACAGCTGATCTGTGGCAGAACTGGTTGTCATGGGAGTTGCAGAAAAATTTCTTGGTGTGTTGACTCTTGGATGAAATCCTTGCTACCAAAAGTGGGACCTATGAAAAACCAGGTTTAAATGGTCTGTTTCTTCCCTCTATGGTACATAACAATTCCTTTTGCATATTAATACTTCAGCAGTATCCAAAAGGTCACTTTGCAGTAAAGATATTAATAAAATGTGTTCATTAGGAATCACTTTTACTTGGGGGTCCTAAAATGGACCATTTGGCTGAGCTGTAAAGAAAGAGGTGAGCACTTGTTCCAGCATGGCTTTATCTCCAGACTGTCTGATCTGTTGAGCGTTTTGCTCCTAAATACCAGAAGTATCAGGAGTGTCAGTGAATGTGCCTATGCTAGCTTTTTAATTTCCTACTTTGTCATCTCTTAGGGAGGGATTACGAGTGCAGACAAAGCCCTGGCTGTTTTCTGTGCGTGGCAGGAACACGTGCTGTATCTCATTAACAAAACCCCTGTTTGTAGTCGGGAGTTGGGAGATTTCCCATTGAGTGCTGCTGGGGGCCAGAGGGAGCCGCAAAGTCCAGAGGGGTCCAGGTTTGAGTTGGAGCAGGAGTGTAGAAGTATGAGAGTTGTGCTCAGGATTCATCCCAGGATTGTCTGGCTGAGCTCTTTAACCTGGGTGATTGTTTCTGTTCCTGGATTTTGACGTTTCCCTGAAGATCTTTATTACTAGAAGAAGAGCTGCAGGGAATGCCCTGAAGAACGTTGTTTTTCTCCCCCCAAAGGTCATAGAGCCAATAAAGATCACTCTAAACAGGTTTTAAAGCATCTCAGATTGTAATCTAGAAAATGATGGGAGCTTGGTAATTAGGGCATGTTTCTGAATCATTGTTGTCACAAGGGCTGTTCTTGGTGTGGCTCGAAAACCAGAGCTTCTTGTGATACAAGGAGCTTTTATTTTGCTTGGCACTGGGAAGGTGAAGGATTTCAAAGCTGCCCATCTCCTGGATTTATCTCTCATGGATGAGCTTTCCTACTTGTGATGGTTGGAGTGCTGTCCTAGCCACTGGCTGTGTTTTATCTTTATAGACACAGCAATTGATCTGCACCAGTGCCCCCAGCACGGGTGAGAAACAGGAGGAGCTGGAAAGCATTGCACAGCAGGAGATGATGGTATGAGTTGCCATTCTGGAATCATGGTGGGGATGGCTGACACTCCTGGAGTTCTGCAGTGGATGGCTATGACTTCTTCAAAAGGAATTGGCAAGGAAGGAGAGGTGGTGGGGTAGCCCTGTGTGTTAGGAAGTGTTTGGATTGTCTAGAGGTTAATGATAGTGGTGACAGGGTGCAGTGTTTATGGGAAAGAATGCTGGGAAGGCTAACAAGGCAAATAGCCCAATGGGAGTCTGTTCTAAACCACCCAGCCAGGAGACCAGTTTCATCTGAAGAGATAGATGAAATATTCTCTAAGCAGCTGGGAGAAGCCTCATGATCACTCTTGTTCTTGTGGGGAACTTAAACCTGCTTTGTCTGCTGGAAACATAGCAGAGAGGAAGCAGTCTGGGAGGTTTGTGGAGTGTGTGAAGGACACAGTTGGTGAGGGAGCCAACCAGGACTTGGTATTGAGGTGTCCATAGTAAATACTGCTCCTGGTCTGCCCTGAGTGCAGCTGCTGGCCCAGGCAGTCCTACCAAGTGAAATGATTGTAGCTCAACAGGTGACAGTTCCCCACATTTGTTAGACTTAAAATTAAGTGTAGTTTTCCAGGATGGTGGAATTTTACTTGTTTGTATCAAGATCTGTCTCAATGAATTGGAATTATTTTCATCCCAGTCCTGTGCACACTCTTCTCAATGGTCTGTCCCTGATTTTGGTGTCTGCTGCACATTAGTTACTGTATTTATGAAACAGTCAGTGCAATTTTGAGTGGTTTTTGTTTAGATGTCCTGATTTTTCTGTCTCTCAGTCCTTAAGTCTCCTTCCATGCCAGGCACATGATGATACTGTCAGATTTTGAGTAATGCTCTGCATTACTTGAGGCACAGTTTAATTCCAAAGACATGTGCTGCTCAGGTCTGAAGATGGTGAAATACCGTCTTATATTGCTCTACATACGAAATTGCCTTTCTAAAAAAAAATTATAAGTATATATATAAATTTTATAGCAATAAAGCAGGTGGCTATAATGCATATGAAGCTTGGAAGATGGCGGAATGTCATTTCCTTAGGATAGGTGTGTTGGAGCTGCTCTGTATTTCATTTATTGTATCACTGCCTTCGTTGAGATCAGTTGTAGTGCTGTAATCTTTGCAAACGCCCGTGTAGAGACACAAGTTCCCTTTGTGTTGCTGGCTCAGGAACTCTCTCAGTGGTGAATATTAAACACCTTTTGTGAGCGGTGCGGGCGGGAGACGCTCACTGTGCGATTCCTGCTGGGAGCTGGTGGTACTGGAGGCTGGTGCTCAACTCCAAACGGGATTTCTGCAGGATAGCTGTCCCTGTGGCTCGGGGTCGTGCTGCTGGTAAGATCCCAGTGTGGTTGGTGCTGCTGTTTGCTGTTATTCTGTGTATTCTATGGCTGAGAAGTGGCTGCACGTGCTGTTGTGGTGGGCCAAGTCTCTCAGGCTGTGAATTGAGCATCCCTGATAGCAGAAGACCCTAGAACCGATGCTCATGGACTCAACAGACATCCTTCAGCCTGGCTAAAAACCCCCATGGAGGGTGATGGCATTTTGCTTTATGGTGGTTTAGTAGCTGCACATCCTGGATTTCCCTGTACCTGGAGCAGACCTGCTTTGTGCTGCGCTGGAGTACCTCTAGCGTGGGGTATTTGGACTGATTTGGTGCCCGGAGTAAGGAGAAGAGGCACAAACATCTGGTGAAGTATTATTTCAGGACACATTATTTTGTTATGAAATAACAACAAAGCCCAAGGAATGTGATTGGCCGAGGAAAGCTTCAAGCTGTGCGAGCGTTTTACTGAATAATGCAGGCTGGGGCTTGCTGGGGTTATATAATCACAGAGGAGGAAGGAGTTTGAGTGTGGCACAGCAAAATCAGCTGAGCTTTTCAGATGGCTAAAGATACCTGACTGCAGTCAAAGGGAACCTGAGTGAATACAAAATACTGGGGTGTTCTGCTGTATTGGAGCAGCTTGTCAAATCATGCTTGTAATGGGTGGTAGGGAAGCACACAGAAAAAGCTCCTGCGTTATTCTGGGTCCTGCAGTGTCTGTTGCATTTAGTAGTATGTGGAATGGAGCACGGCACCAGCTTCTAAATAAAATGGGGTGAAGTTTCTTTGGCTGGAATGTAGCTGACCTGCAGAACTCTGCAGTGATGATGATGGTTGGGTATGAAAGGTCTTCACACCTGTGGGAAGCACAGCAAGAGAAATAGGAGGATACTGTGATTTAAGGTGGAACTTGGTTTATATTAAAAACAAATCTCCCTCACTTCAATCCACCTCTTCTTATCGTGTACAGATCTTCCTATAAAGATCCTAATCAGTTTATAGAATATTGCAACTAAACAGTAAGGTTTGCTAACTACACAATTACTCGCTGACATTCTCATAGCCTGTGCTTTGTTTAGAATGATTCTGCTTGGAGCAGCAGGGACCGTGCAGGAAGAGTGTTCAGAGTGAGCAGCTGAGTTGCAATGGTTTATTAGAGCTGGAAAGCCGAGGTGCCAATCCCCGGGGTGGGGAAGGCTGTAGGGTGTGGGATGACTTTGGCTGTGCCTGGGTGACACGTCGCTCCTGGGGAGGAGGAACCAGCCCGGCCCTGCATTGGCAGAGGCTGCGCCTCCCAAGCTGGCTGTGCTGTCTCCTGGTTTGGGAGGAAGAGCTGAGGAGGAGGAAGGGCTGCAGAGCGAGGGAAACATGCTGAGCAGCTGTGCCAAGAGCCCAGAGACATTTCAGCTGCTTGAATATAGAGGTGCTTTGATCTGCAGTGAATAAACCGATAATGCTTAAATTATGAATTCCTTTTCTTTGTCTGAAAAGCTGGATTAGCGTGGCTTTGTTCGAGCAGTGATTATTGGGCAACTTTTTTTCTGCAAGGGCTGCTTGATGTGTGTTTACAGCCGGGTGCTTCGGTCGTGCTGTGCTGGTGGAGGGGCTTGGTGACATAACAGCTCCCCACGTCCTTGTCTCCTCCGCTTCAGGTTGAACTGTAAACCCCACCGAAAACACGGCCTCGGCCGCTTCTTTACGATGTGGAGCTAATGATTAATCCGCAGGAGTTGTGGACGGGAAGAGGCACTAAAAGGCCTTGTTTTCATTCGAGTCTGCGGAGCGAAGGCACCTCTTTGTTTCTGTTGGACTGGCAGCGATTGCAAAACGCAGCCTTGGGAAGGGCTGACGCACAGGTGTAGCGATATGAGGCGAAGGTTGAGAGGAGCTGTTCCGCCACCGCTACCAAAGGTCGTGGCCATGCCTCCCCTGGCCTTTTGTCCCCTCTTCCCAGCCCTCTGCCTGGACAAAGGTTGCTCCTCGGAGCGCGTTCAGCTCCATCTTGCCTTGCTTCGGCATAAGGAAGCGCAGCGCTCTCGCCGCCTCTCCTCCCCCGGCCCTTCAGAAAGTGTCGTGGTTTTTTCCTTGTAACGTTTCTGTGCTGCAGTGAAGCCGTGTGGTGATGCAGCACTGCAGATCTCCCTCCTCTCCCCTGGTCTCCTCCCGGCAGCATCTGCCAAGACAGGAGCAGCTCGGAGAGGCGCCAATGGGTGCGGCCGGGCCGGATCACTCGGCACATTGATCCTGGCGGAGGGGGCCGAAGGATGTCTGCAGTCACAGGGCTGAGGCAAACCTTCCTCTTCCAGCAGCTCCCCTGCCATACCCAGGGCTCTCTCCTCCTCAGAGCCCTCTTTCATCCCCTGCTTCTGCTCCCTTTCTCCTCCTCCTGCCTGCCTCCCTCGCTTTCAGCAAAGGCGATTGCCACAGATTATCCTCAGGGCCTGTCAAGGGTACGGGGCAGGACACCGAGGCACAGCGTATATTTATGTATCTGGATAACGGGGGATTAGCAGGCGCCGTCTCGGAGTGGAGTGATTTACCACCATGGCTGCACTGCAACACAGTAGTAGCCTCCCGCATACATTTCTTATTTAGGAAAATAATTAATAGCTGAGGTATACTTCCAGTATAAAAATTCATATTGGGAAGAGTCACAGCTTGGCTAGGCAGGTTTTGTGGTAGATGGGACCTTATTACACTGGTGTTTTGTATCCTGTCTGCTTTCTGGGCAGCATGAGCTCAGATATTTGAACATTTTAAACACATTCTGCATCTTCTACAGCAAAAGAATGACAGTTGTGACTGTGTATGTATAATAACGTGTACGTGTTAGGATTTCAGAATTAGGGAGTAATTGTCAAGGTGGGGAGCAAGCAGTTGCTCAGAGCCCAGCTCTGATGTCACTGGCAGGCAGTGCTTCATGTGAGGTGGGCCATGGTGGCTGCAGTCAAAGGACAGCTAGGATTTTAGGGATATTGATACCATTATCAACAGTATCTTAATCCTGTTCCCCCCTGAACATTGAAGGCAAGTACAGGCTCACGTTTCCAGAAACTGAACATGTACACACAGTGAGCAAAAGGAAAGCGTGTGTTCTAACCAGTTTGGGAGCTACATGGTTTAGGTGTGAGGGTTAGAGTTAAAGGGTGATCCTAACTAGGATTCCTAATTACTTTCCATATTTTTTGTCACATTCATTCACGGCACGAACATTTTCTCAAATAGGCTTTTTCCTGTTTTCCTTCCCTCTCCTTCCTTTCCTGTTCCCTCTCCTGCTCTCTCTACATCTGCCACATCCAATTAGGCCATTTTTTTTCCTCACACAGATTTTATTAACCATCTCCTCTACTCTTCTGGGCTTTCTAAATCTTACTTGCAAGGCAAGATAACCAAATCCATCTTCCAAAGAGAGCATGCTTTGAGAAGCAGCTTTCCTGCAGTTCCATATGCCATTATTTGAAGCTTTTAATTAAATAAAATACAAAAAAAACCAATAAAAAAATAACCAGAGCATTACAGATTGGGAAACTCCCAAGAATTAACACAGGGCACAGAGGTGACAAGCTCAGCCCTGGACAGCTGAGGCAGGAACGTGTCTTGCGTGTGACTGTGTCTCTTTATGCCCAACAAGGCATTTATTTTACTTTTTTCTTGGAAGATGCTCTCGTTTGTGTGCACGGCCGTGTTCAGTGGAGTATAAACCAGGGAAAAAAGGGTTCTAAATCCAAACCAGGTTATATATAAGTGTAGTAGGTCAGGCTGGAATGAGAAGGCAGCAGTCAGCGAGGCAGGTTTTCAGATCGTATTTAAGGATTAGTCATCCAACAACAATGATGAAATTGTAAGGTGTAGGAAAAGCCAGGCATGAAACGAGGCAGCTCGGGGATCTGACAGCGTGTGTGCCTCAGCCTGGTGGTTGTATTCCCTTCTCCCTGTGTGTGTGGCTGAGAACAGTTTTGCCTGTGTAAGGTCTGTTTACGTCTGCCTGGCCTTGTGCTGCCTTTGTGCATAGAAATTTTTTCACAATAATTCTTCATGGAGTTTACAAATACTTCCTGATTAGGTTTTTTATTTGTGCGTCCCTTTCCTCTCTGTCGGCACATTCAGAAATACACTTTCTGCCTTCTCTTGTCCTGGATTACCAGCTGCAGTTCAAAGCTTTTCCCTGCTTTGCTCAGACTCTTTTGGCAGAGAGAACTGAGCACCCAAACCCTGCAGTTGTTGGCTGTAAAATGTCACTGTGCTCATCCCGCCCAGCTTGTCCTTTCTGCTGTGAGTGGATGCAAGTTATTTAAATATGTTTTTACATCTTGTTTCCTTGTGTACACAAACATGTTTGCGTTTATTTTTATTTTGCATAGACATTTACTCATCCATAAGTGCCAGTATTGCAGTTACTTAACATACATTACGTAGGGTGGTGTCACATTCCCTCTGGCATTTCTCAGCTCCTGTTGGGCAGCTGGGGCTGCAGTGGGGCTGGGGGGCTGAACCCCACGTCTGGGGGTCCATGTGTCCTGCCAGGTGTGGAAGGAAATGGGTTTGGGATCAGGAGTGAGGATCACAGTGGAGACTCTGGGTTAAATACAGATTGAAGTCGTGGAATTGCTGTGTCAAGGTCGTTTGTCTCCTAAGAAAATTGTTGGCTGTCTGTATTTTTCCTTGTGACATGGTTTTGTTTTAATTGTGCCTCTTTAATTGTGTCAGACTAACGATGTGCAGGGTGCTCTGGTTGTGAGCACCTTTCTATTTCTTCAGCTGCTGCTGCTCTGTTGCTATAAAAAGGGTGATCCCATGGTAGGCTCTCCACACTTCCAGAAAGGAGTTTAAATGTAACCATGGAAAGTTTAAATGGCTTTTTTCTCTGTTCAAATGGCTTTTCCCCTCCTGATGTCTCCCAATGATTGATTTTCCTGGCACAGGGGAAGGGTGAAGGGTTGGATGTTGATTTTGCAGGAGGCAATGTTATTAAACGTGGTCTCTTCCCACCAGCACTAACGTGTGTTCTCTGCTTTGCTTCTCTTTCAGATATGGACGTGTCGAAAGTGTCAAAATCCTCCCTAAGAGGGGGTCGGAAGGCGGAGTGGCAGCGTTTGTGGATTTTGTGGACATCAAAAGTGCCCAGAAGGCACACAACTCTGTCAACAAAATGGGAGATAGAGACCTACGGACGGATTATAATGAGCCAGGAACCATTCCCAGTGCTGCGCGGGGATTGGATGATACAGTTTCCATAGCATCTCGTAGTAGAGAGGTTTCTGGGTTCAGAGGAGGTGGTGGGGGGCCCACTTATGGCCCCCCACCATCACTTCATGCACGGGAAGGACGTTATGAGCGGAGACTTGATGGGTAAGTTCCAAGGTTTCTCTAGGCAGGTATTTTGTATTTGATATGGTGAGAAACACAAACTCGTATCTAGGGCCCCCAGATGGATTTAAAATTTTGGGAATTATCTATGTTTCCTATTTTGGGTTGGAAACGGAAGTGATTTCTATCCCAGTGGCTGGTACCTTGTGGATCCATAGAGGATGTGTCCTGCAGCTGGTTGGATATCTACCTACACTTGAAATAAGGTGGTTTTAAGATGGAAGATTTCCTTTGGCCAGCATCGATATTGGAGTTACTCTTTTCTAGAAGTAGCGGTCCCATTTCTTGGATAATATTAAGGCCTTGCTGGATGTATCCCTGCTGCCAGATGGAGCTATCTTACTCTACAACATGTGGTGAAGTTCTCTGTGGAGTATCTTCGGAATACTAGAACCTAGAATTTGGTGAAAGCTTGATGCCTAGCTCTCAGTTCTCACTATACGCAGCGGGTATGTTAATTGGATTGTCACCACAAAATTCAGAGTAGACTTTAATGATGCGGCCCCTTGGATTCTACCGACAACTCTGAGCGATGGAAATAACGCTTGGATGGAGAAGACCGAAGGCAGCTTGTGATGGTTCCATTTTGGATCTACATCATTTCCAAGTTATTGGGATTATTCTTTCTGATGGTATTGGCAAAAAGAGATGACGGACATTACTAAATTTTGGAAATTATAGTTTATTTTTTTTAAAGCTGGGATAAGAACTACTGCCTTGAATTTATTGGATGGTATACAGTCAAGACGCCAGTAGCCATGGGGAGTGGATTACTATCTAGCCTCTTAAAAAGCTCTGCTGCTCCACATTAAACATACTTTAGCTTTAAGGACGTGGTGCTAATACCCGTTTGTGGATACACCAGTGAGAAGTGACTGGGCTGGATGGTTACCAAGGCGGCCAGAGGATGCCTGCTGGCAGCAGCGTGAGGGCCCTCGGGCCTCGGGGGATCTTCTACCAGCTGCTTGATTCAGACTTAGGGCTGGAAATTAAAATTATGGATCTATTTAAGTGCCTTCTGTCTCAAGAAAGAAGTCTGGGGGTTTCAGAGTTACGGTTTCAGTCTGGGACTACTTCCGTCCAATGGAATTTTTTTTTTGTGTCTTGTCACTAAGAATTTTTTTTTCTTGTTGGTTCATCTAAAATATCATTTGACACCCTTGCCCATTAAGAAGGTGGATTACCCCTGTAAGAGGGGCCAAAATTGGGGAAGTTATGTTCACAATTCTCTCCCTAGATTTAATTGGGAATATAGGTCGTGTTTCCACACTTGGAAAAGGTTGGTATGTCCTGCCCTGTGTATATTAGCCCTTCTCCTAACCCAAGTCAAACCCTCTCTTTCCACTAACTCCAGTAGCACTTAGTACTAATAGATAAATGAAGAAAGCACTGTAGCCAGTAGCTGTTCAGCTCTGCTTCCTCTGTCTGTCTTCTGTGTCCTTCTCATGGATAAGGATTTGTTCTTTCTGTCAGCTCTGTAGCAGTAACCTGCTAGAAAATACTGCTTTTTCTCTGACCTCATTAAATCAGCTCTCACTGATTAACACTTTGTAGGATGCTAAATGCAATCGTTTGTAAAATTGTTGATCTTGGTCCTTCAAAAGGGGGAAAAAAGAACCAAAACAGAGACACATTTCTGTGCCAGATTCTGAAATAGCTTTCAAAATTCCATTGTTGCGAGCAAGAGGTAATGGAAATAGAAACGCAACAATGAATTTCAAGCAGATGTAGAAGATAATGACATTCTCTTGCACTGGTTAAATAGTTTTTTATATATCATTTGAGAGAAAAAATTGCAGGCAAGATGTGAGGGAGCCCCATACAAAGCTTGATATGAGTTACAATTTAAC
Organism: Myiothlypis coronata; assembly: GCA_035041385.1. NCBI lineage: Eukaryota > Metazoa > Chordata > Aves > Passeriformes > Parulidae > Myiothlypis > Myiothlypis coronata. The sequence goes on along the minus strand of JAWWLW010000078.1, from coordinate 2,065,006 downwards.
AACAGAGAGTGAATATATTGAGAGGATTAAGGGTCTAATGATTCATTGGAGAAGGAATGGAAGGAACTTCCTGAGATGCTAATCGAAAAAAGATTCAAATCCCATTTTCAGTTTATAAAAGATCCCTGAAATATTTGTGCCATTTGAACTAGAGCTGTGATGCAGGAGAGGAGGAGGAGGCACAAGGCAGAATTGGGTTATCAGGATTCAGGAGACTGAAGTGACTCATAACACATTCTAAAGGAAGAATCTGAGAGAGAAGGCTGAATAAAAGGTTGAAATGTCCTTTGTAAGATGGATAATTAATTTTTAAATTAATTTTGGCTACCCTGACATATTTAGAATTTTAGAAGTATCTTTTAAATGTTCAAAGTAATCATTCTGGATCTTCCATTTGGAGATGTAACTAAGATGTACCATCCTGGTACTTGTCTAAATGGGAATACTCAACTATTTGTAGCGTTCCTTTATCTGTCAGTCTCTTTATTTGAGAGATCACACTAACTCAGAACATCACTGAGCCTTTCTCAATTTAAAATGTTCAAAACACTGAAATGAACTGGACTGTAGCTGTTGGAAAGCAGCAGCTTGTGCAGATAGAAATTCTGTGATTGCAGCAGTCCAAATAAAAACACTGCCTAAAAATTGGATTCCCAGTCCATGTGTAGGGACTTAGTATGTTCTGGGGACCTGCATCCTTGCAGTTCCAGCATTAGTAATGGAGATGTTTCTTTAGCATCCATAACTTTTAGAATGAATGCTTGTAGCAATCTGGCCAAAGCAAAAATTCCCTCTAAGAGGGTAAAATATTTTAGAGTAGCAACAAGAAACCCCCTGATTTTCTGGGAAATCTCTATGGGTTATGCCACCCCTTTTGAAAGCAGCTTCTTACCTATGGGTCATGCTTTGCATGGAGGCTTTCATGGCTACAGCCCAATTTGTGATGCCATTTTTGCAGAAGGATAATTACAAGAGCTCCAGTAATTACCAAATTTTGGAAAAAATTTTTTTTGAAGCTCTTAAGCAAAAATGGAGAGAAAAAGGAGAAGTTAATGATAATGTCCACAAATACGAAGTTTTTCTTATTTATGGAATTTAAAAGAGAAAGAACAATTGAAATGAGGATTCTGCATGGGAAAGCAGAATTTTTTTTCCTGTGCAGGCAAGTTGCTGGTCATGAAAGCCCCATATTGTGATTAAACCAAAATGATTGCTCAGCTTGATTGTATACAAATATAACTTTGGAGTCAAGTTTTGAAGTTTGTCATTGTTTGCTTGATAGGTTATTGCTGGTTAGTGGAGAAGCAGTCGCAACAATAAGTCGAGTGCTGCCATGAATGTTTGCATGATTTGCTTTTGGTCGTGCCTGCCCCTTTCTGATGCGATATTTTTCCCCCTTCCCAAATGCAGGGCTTCAGATAACAGGGAGCGTGCTTATGAACATAGTGCCTATGGACACCATGAGCGGGGGACGGGCGGATTTGATCGGACGAGACATTACGATCAGGATTACTATAGAGACCCTCGGGAGCGGACCTTACAACACGGGCTCTATTACACTTCTCGGAGCCGAAGTCCAAACCGCTTTGACGCTCACGACCCCCGATACGAACCTAGGGCCCGGGAGCAGTTTACATTGCCCAGTGTGGTACACAGGGATATCTACAGGGATGACATTACACGGGAGGTACGAGGCAGAAGGCCGGAGCGGAACTACCAGCACAGCCGGAGCCGCTCGCCGCACTCGTCGCAGTCCAGGACGCAGTCCCCGCAGCGCCTGGCCAGCCAGGCCGCCCGGCCCGCCCGCTCCCCCAGCGGCAGCGGCTCCCGGAGCAGATCCTCCAGCAGCGACTCCCTCAGCAGCAGCAGCAGTACCAGCAGTGACAGGTAGGTCTCTGTGCCGTGGGCTGCGCGGGTGCTCTGCTGAGGAGTTGTTCGGTGGCGAAGCTTTGGTCGCTGAGGTAGAAGTGAAGTGCAGTGAAATGTCAAAAGGCTCAGTTGGCACCGAGGGTTCCAAGGGGAATGCTGGTGCTGTTGGTTGCTTTCCATGGTGGATCCGTGGATCCAAGAACCAAAACAGAGACACATTTCTGTGCCAGATTCTGAAAAAGCTTTCAAAATTCCATTGTTGCGAGCAAGAGGTGATGGAAATAGAAACGCAACAGTGAATTTCAAGCAGATGTAGAAGATAATGACATTCTCTTGCACTGGTTAAATAGTTTTTTATATATCGTTTGAGAGAGAAAAAGCAGGCATGGTGGATCCATGGTGCAGCTGTAAGATGGTGGCTGAGCAGAGCAGGGATGTACAGACACAACACCTCACTGCCTGTGTGTCTGGAGAATGGGGTCATTTTTATTTGCTTCAGTGAGAGAAAAAGCAAATTTTAAGGTCAGCTACTTTTTACTTTGGGAAATGATGAGTGGTATTGTTCTGTTTCTTCTTGTTCACTGACACTGCTGACATTCTCAAGGTTGATTTGTCGCCTTCCCATTTCTCGCCCTGCTGCCTCACAGCAAAATTTGTAGACTTGGAAGAATTAAAAGAGAATAATCCAAGTTTGCAATTCCTGGGGATGCGTTTCCTTGGTTCTGCAATAGCTCTGTATTTGCATGGTTTTACAAAATACCTATGGGGGAGAAAAGAAGGTGTTAGAAAAGCACTGATTTCTTTTAATAATTTTAAAATTCGTGTTGAAGTGCCTGTCTGATATTTGGTCTTTTAAGAGTGAATTCACCCTAAGAGTGGAAGCCACAAAGCTACGGTTGCACCCATAAATATTTTATGCTCTTTGGCGAAGAGCTCTGCTCTTCAGGAGGGTTTGCAGAGTTGGCAGCGTTTCCTTTGCATACCAGGTCTTTTCTAAAACTGAAAATATTCATTAAGTAAATAAGTGTATCAGTAGAGTGTTCGATTTCGCAAACACCTGGCGTGACAGGACAAGGGGCAATGGCTTCTCACTGCCACAGGGCAGGGTTAGATGGGGTATGGGGAAGGAATTCCTCCCTGTGAGGGTGGGCAGGCCCTGGCACAGGTGCCCAGAGCAGCTGTGGCTGCCCCTGCATCCCTGGCAGTGCCCAAGGCCAGGTTGGATGGGCTTGGAGCAGCCTGGGATGGTGGAAGGTGTCCCTGCCATGGCAGGGGGTGGAATTAGGTGAACTTTAAGGTCCCTTCCAGCCTGTTCTAGGATTCTGTGTTTATCACTGTGAATGGAATTTTACCACTGTCAGAACTCTCTGACCAAGGGGATTATTCTCACAAAGTCTTACCTTGAATGTTGAACCTTCTGGAAGGGTGAGATGGGCTGACACCCACAGAGATTGTACAGAAGATGAGGAAATCAGTGTCTCCTCTTCTGATTGTCCCACCCCCTCATGTCTAAAGAATCACGCAAGGATTTATTTACTTCTTTTAATTATTGTTTTCTCCTCTTGGATTTGGAAATCCATGTCCTGTCTCAGCTGGAGAGCAGGTGAAGATTTAAGACAACTTTTAGGCTGCTTTTAAGCACTTGTTTAGTTCCAACACCTCTCTCAATGAGACTTTAATGCTTGAATAAAGACAATCCTTTGTCAAAGATTTTTCACACTTATTACATCTCAGAAAAATCTGTGAGACTTCCAGAGGTCTCAAAAAAATCCTAGAGAAAATGGATTGAAATGAGGGCTGGTTACATTTAAGGTTAAAAAAAAAAATCTCGAGAAGGGGAAGAAGAAAAAATCTCTACTGGTGCTTCACTGTTCCTTGTGGAATGAGAAAGGCGTCCAAGAAACTCGTAATATTTATAAAATGTCATTGTTGGGATGTCGAGGCAGGATGAAATCCTGTTCTGAATTTGAGAGGACTAAATAAGATCCCACTGGAACCAAGTTTTAAGATTTAATGAGAAGAAAAGCAGCGTCTGCTGTGCTTGAGCATTTCATTTTCTTGGCAATTTCTAGTTGTAGTAATGGAAAAGTAGATGATACTCTGGGAGGAAATAAAACATTTTTTTCTTATTAATACAATAAAATCAAACTCAGTCAAGCAAGTAATAGAATCTGGTGGATTGTATATTTAATTTTGAAGGATCAGAAAAGTATTCTACATGTTTCTTAGCAATCAGTTAGATAATAATAAACATTTAACCCTCTCTTTACTTTGGGAAGCAAAACGCCACCTGGCCTTGAAGTCTTTCAAAGCACAAGTGTTTAATTTTCAACACAGTTGAAATTTAGCCATGTAAATATTAAGCTCCTCATACACTGTTGGTGAGTGAAAGCTGCCTCACCCCTTTTCCCTGGTTTGGTGCTCCCACTTGCTGTGTGATATATCCAGTTTCTTTTGTCTGGAGGATAATTATTGCCTGCAGTTTCCATGGTCTCCAGGATTTTAGCAAGCCAGAGATTCCCTTATGGCTTTTTTATAAGTGGAAATGGCCAATTTTGAGGGGCCATGGTATTATTAAAGTCTTTATGACACTGCATTCTTCTGAAATTTAGAGAATTTGGTCACTCCAGTGTTGTCCTGTTGGTCTCAGTGGGCAGAGTTGTGTTCCCTGCCCTGGGTGGTGTTTGGGGCACACGATGGGTGTTCAGCACTGGTGGGAACTTTGTCCTTCAGGAGCTGTGAAAAAGCAGAACGGTGGTGAAAAAGAAGTCTGGGTTTCCTTGCTTGTGGTTTTCAAGAATTGTGTGAAGTACATAACAATGATTAAATGGAGCTGATTTTCCTTGACAATACTGAAGAAACATTGCTTGCTTAAAAATTAAAAAACAACCCAAAAAAGCCTTTATCTTGTCAAGGGTTCAGAGTTTGTTGTGTTGGGTAGCCATTAAACTTTGCTTTAAATTGCTATTTGGAGGCCTTTGCAGGTAATGGTGCTGCAAGGAGTAATTTAGAAACTAAAACCAGAAAGAACACATTAAAAATAACCAGTATTCTCTGAAGCCAGGCTTTATTTGGGGTGTTTTGTGGCCTCTCAGAAGTTGCCTGCTGAGGTGAGGAAGCTGGTGGATGTGGATGGTACCTGTGTGTGGATTTGAGGAGAAATTTGTGTTTTGAAGTCTTCTTAGTGTAAGATTGCTCATTCCCCACCTATATCGTGGAAGAGGGTTGGTGGAATTTTTTTATCACCTTGAAAGAATAAAAAAGCCCTTGAAAATGATAATTTGCTACCACCAGAAGCTTCATTGTCTCCATTCTGGTGATTCAGACACACACCACAAATGATACATTAGCAAACATATTTTCTGTACTGTGTCATGGAAGAAGCTGGCTCTGGATGGAAGCTGGGTGATCCCGTAGGAAGCAAACAAGGTTTTGTTTGTGCCCTGCCCAGCCTCCTGGAAACATCCTCCCTGCTTTTAGTTTTTCTTTTGTAGCAAAAGCTCTTTTCTAGGCTACTTGTTGAGGTGCTCTAATGCACTAAAAATAATTTCTGGGCTTTTTGATTCAGTTTTGTAACGTCAGATGGCCTGACACGTCTCTTGCTGCTCCATGTGTTAGTGATTATTCTTAAAGCTTTGCTGCAGCAGTGCTGAAGGACCCAGTGCTGAGAGCAGAGCATTTCACTCCTAAAACTGTTGGGATGGGGTTTGAATTCATTTACAAAAACCCAGGCAGAAGTGTTTGATTTCCTGTAGGTGATGTTCAGGCTGTGAAAGTGTGAACACCCCATGTGTTCCACCTGCAGATAAGCGACCTGAGGTTTCCCTTGGTCTTTAATTTATTTTTTAAGAGTGTTTATTCAGTTGTCTGATGTGGAGGATGCTGGGGGATTTACCAGTTAAATGAATAATTTCCTATAATGTGTAATGTAGTCGCCTTTAATTTATTTTTAAGAGTGTTTGTTTGGTTGTCTCATCTCCAGGATGCTGGAGTTGGATGAATAATTACTTAGATGACTATTGCTCTATAGCTTGCAATATGAAATAGATATTGGGAAATGAAAAGAGCATTTTCAGCTTAGATACAACACTGCTTTTATATTCACCAAGATTAATGTGAGCACAGTTATTCCAGTCTTCCTGAAACCAAGAAATGGGAAGAAGTTATGCTTACAGATATTTGAAAAGGGAATATTTTTTTTTGTAATTCTGATAGCTGTAAAGTTCTTGTGACAAGTGGGCAAGGCAGAAGGTAATTAGATTGGTTATAATTTTAGATTTCTCTGTGATGAAATTCTTTCTGGAGCAAGAATTACCATTGGAATGGAATATGTGTGTGTCTTAATATTGAAATAAACTGATGAAAAATACTGCCAAGAGAATTTTAATCATGGGAAAAACAGGCTCCGTGAAACCTCCTGTGTATTTTATTTAGTCAGGGACTTTCCTACCCCGTTTCAACAACTGAAGTGAAAGTAGAAAAAAGTGAGTTTTAGTTTCGTTACATAATGCAAACCTTTCTCTGCCATTGTCTTCATCTCCTCCTTCCCGTGTCGTTTGCTGCCAGAAGTGATGAATCACTGATTTAGCTGGGATTTGGGATTTTGAGTGGGTTTGGAGATGCCTGTGCTGAGGACAGATGAAAAATCAAGAACAATAAGGTTAAATGTAGCTGTTTAGTCTTTATTGAAGCATCTGTGAGATGGCTTTTGTCGAGGTTAAATAATTCCACATCCATTTGGTACTGTAGAGATGAGCTGAAAATTTTTAATTTCTTCTGGTAGAACGACAGGGTTGAGCAGGCTCGTGTTTGTATGGGAAAAGAATTAGGTTAAGATTTATAAAAGAAAATTAAAGAATTTCTTAGAGTAGGAGGCCTTTTCCATTGCACAAAGGCAACAGTAAATCCTGTCAGGAGTCAGGTGAAACACCTCATCCTTACCTTTTGTTCACATAAACCCGTGTGATGCTTTAATGTTCTCTCTGCGCGGCAAAATGTGAATTAGGGAAAGGAAAATTTAGAAAAAAAATCCACCTCAGATACTCGCAGGTTTTTGTTAACAACTGTCGAGCGTTTTCACTTTGTTCTTCCTTGTGTTTCTGCTCGTGTCAGCCTGTGCTGCTGCTCAGCTAAATATAACCGAGACCATCCTTTAAACGTGGCTTTTTTTACCCTTGGGACTGTATCGGGTTTCTTGAGATTGAGCACAGGCAGAACGTTTTCAGATGGCTTTGGAGAGATTAAAATACAAAAAGCAAACCCTTATAGTCGAGATATGCCGAAAAAGACGTACCTGTGCATGTGTAATCACATAAATAGATCCTTCTGTGGGAAAAAAAAACCCAAAAAACGTGATATATTAAAGTTCTCCTCACGGATGGTGAAGAAATGGTGCCTCGGCGCCCTTGGCAGGGAGCGGCCGCAGCCCGCTTGTCCCTCAGCCTCTCGCCCCGGCTGTTGACAGCCCGCATTACCTCAGCCCTGGACTCGGCAATAATCTATGAAAAATGTGCGTTGCATAATAAGATTTTTATCTCGCTCCGAAACCCCGCCGCTTTCTCTCGCCTCTCAGCCGGCGCAGCGCGCCCGCCGCTGTAATGGCGGCGCGGCCGCGGAGTCGCCTCACCCGGTTGTTTCGGGGGGCGGGGAGAGCGGGTGTTTCTGAGGGAAGAGCGGGTGTTTCTGAGGGAGAAGCGGGTGTTTTGTGGGGAAAAGCGGGCGTTTCTGGAGGAAAAGCGGGCGTTTCTGGTGCAATAAGTGGGGGCTCGCCGCCGCGGTGCCCCGGCAGGCGAGGGGCGTTTGTTTGCGCTGAGAACCGGTCTGAGCCGGCGGGAGCCGGCCGGGGCTGCCGCGCCGCCCCCGGGGCGGGGCCGGCCGAGCCCCGCGGAAAAACACCTCCATTGCCACAAAAAAATCCTTTTAAATTAAAAAAATATATAGATTCCCTCCCCCACCTTATCACTGGAGCAGCTCTCGCTCCTGCGTGAGGGTTTTCCCCTCACACAGCGCAGAGAAATGAAGTAGCAGTGGCTGTGTCAGAGCCGGCTCTGAGGCGGGAGAACCACCCTCTTTCCCTCTCAACCTATTTTAGGTTGTTTATTTATTTGTTTTAAACCTTAAATGCTCTACTCGCTTTAGAAGTTAAGCACTGGTTTCCTCGCTCGAGGATACAGCCCCAAAAATCCCCCAAAAGCGCCATTTTGAAACGTGCTCCAACATCCTAATGCCACCTCTGCCGTGATTTTAAAAAATTTAAAAATTAAATACAAATTCTATCTTTGTTGGCCCCTCTGGTAGAACCTACCTCCCCCTCCCCCCCCCCCCCCTTACTTATAAATAGACAATAAAATACTTTAAAACGTTATAACGAAGAGGGGTTTTAATTTCTTTTTTATTTAGTATTTAATTTTCTTGGCATGAGCTGCCCAAAAAGAGTGGACATTTGGCTGCAATTAATACCCCCCACCACTGCTGCACTCCCAGTAATAGTTGGTAATTGCTGGCTCTAAGTGACAAAGCAATTAAGCCTCTTCCTAAATGTGCAGAAGTAGGTGTTTATCTAAATCTGGGCTGTCAGCCTTTGTTTCTGTGTCAGGGCCCAGAAGCTCAACTGCTGCTTTCCCAAAGTGCATTTGATTCTTTACAGGCAGAGAAAAATAAAATCTTTTTTCAAGTTAATGTCAGGAAAGGAGTCTTAAAATATATCATGTGGATGGGTGAAGTGGAGATTGCCCTAGAAAAATATTTCTGTTTTATTACTTTGATACCTGTTTTGATGATTTCAAACGACTTTATTGTTGTTGAAGAGATTATTATTATTATTTCAATGCTTTAAAGGTTTCTTGCAATGAGATCAGAATCTTTGCTGGAGAATATGAGGATTTGTGGCAGCTGATTCTAGACCCTCTGGTGAACTTGCTTTTTCCTCAGCTGGGGGACAAAGATCTGGGTGTGTGGAAGAATGTGTGTTAAAAATGATATTTTTAAGTCACCCCTGGACAGCTGTAGGTCTGTGGGAACCAGTGTCTGGTGTGAGAATTTGCAATTTCATGTCTTCTTAACCTCCTTTTTTAGGAATAGTGGGAAAAACCTGAGCTGTGTGGACAGCACTGCTCCCACCAGCGTTGTGGGAGACTTTGGGCTGTTCCTTAAGTCCATGGGAGCTGCTAAAAATTGCTGTTTTCCCAAAGGTCAGGTGCTGTTGGATTGGGTTTGACTTTGGGGTTGTGCGTGTGCGTATTAACAAAATGGTCACTTCTAATTGCATTTTTAAGGCTTTGATTTCCTTCCAAGTATTTTGCTTAATCATCTTGAGTAGGCTGAGGGAAGGAAAGAATTAGCTGAGGTCAGGGAAGTTGAAGCTGCCCGTGTTACTGCTGAGAAGCCAGGCTTAGTCTGAGGGATCCTGGAGGCAGGAAGAGAAATGTGTTCCCTTCCTGCTGCACGCTGGGAGAGCAAGGGGAAAGCAGCCCAGGGAAAGCCAAGGGAAACAGGGAAACGTGTGGCGGTGCCATGGGCTGTGGTGGCTGCCTCCCTCTGCACGAGCAGTCCAGATTCGCCTTTCCTGGGGAGACACACGGCTCGGATGTGAATCATGGCTAAAACAGATTAGAGGATCGCAGCCTGCAAGTGCTTATCTGCAGCAGTGGTGGAGTCACACAGCTCCGATGGAGACACAGGCGCCAGAGCTGGGGGAGAGCATCCCTGTCGCACAGACCTTTGGAATAAAGGGCAGTTTAATAATTTCTGATGAATATTCACATGGAGGGATGAACAGCAGAAGAGGAAGGCTGTATTGAATGCTTCTTGAAAAAGCACCAGTCATTACAGTGATCAAAGGAAAAATCCAGCCACTGCTGGGGCTCAGCCATACATGTTCCAATTAAAGCCTAGACACCATGTCCCTTCAAACTTGCAAATACAGTGATTTGTTGGTTTTGTTTTGGTTTTTTTTTTCCCCAAAGAGGATGTTTGAGGCATGGATGCAGAAGGAGAACCTTCCCTGTAAAACCTGAGGGCTGGGAGAACAGGTCTCCTTCAGGCATAGCGATGCGACTTGGGCGTTAACTCAGGTGGAACATGCTGTACTTAAATAAAGTTACAGGGATGGGAATTAATAGTAAATAAGCCTTACTGGGGGAAGAAAAAATAGTATCATCCCCTAATCTTTGCCCATTGATTTAACCGTGTACCTGATGTGCTTAGCTTTGCCCCCATCATCCCAGCACCGAGCGCGGTCTGGCTGTGATGTCGCGAGTGCCGAAACCACTAATGATGGCATCAAGGGTTTAAGTGCAAAAGCTTCTTAGCAGCAGATTAGGGATCCCACTGCAGATCCTTGAGGTCAGCTCCTAATGCTGCTCAGAGAGGAGAAGGCAGCGTGGCTCTTGAGTGGAAAATCACAGGCTCGGCAGAGAGGTGAGGGCTTCGATGTGTTCTGTAGAGGAGAAAAAATTTATATGTGTTGGGATGTAGTCCAAATTTTGTTTAAATCTTGAAGGGAAGCTGAGTTTCCAAAAGGAGGAGCAGGGAGCCATGCACTGTGTAGATGCCGTGTGAATAAAGTCTTTGCATGATTATTCATTAAGTGCCTAATATAAGAACAAAAATAGCTTTGGCATTAATAAACGGGACTTCTCTGTGATCCCTCCTCGCAAGTGGCCCATAACAGAGGTAGAGGACCTGTTCCTTTGTTTCCTGGTCCTTCCAGCCATGAGTGCACTCCGCTGTCTGGAGAAGCGAGACGTGGAGCCTTTTAATTCCTTGTCTTTGAGAAATGTCTGGGCTTCAGTGCTCAGTTGCTTTATTTAGCTCAAAGTGATGGTTTTGGCTAGAAGACACTTGGAAATCCAGGATGGCAGGAAAAGTACCTCTTAGAAAATCCTTTCTGTGAGAGGGAAGTGTTTTTCAGGCCTGTATCCTCATTTCTTCCATGGTTGTGGGGTGTTCTCTGCAGATGTCCAGAAATCATCGGTTTTATACCTGGGCAAAAATATGAGAACCTCACAAAACAGTTTAAAAATTGAGAAGAATTACGGCACATCTCCAGCAGATGCCAGTTCTAAGGGCATTCACGTATTTATTGTCTTTCATCCATTTGAGAGCAGAGCACTTTTCTGGCGTGATAACACATGAAAGAAAGGCCCTGTTCTCCTCCTGAAAGCGAATTCCCAAGAATGCCCAGCCCCAGGTCCCTGTGGACAGACGGTGCCGGGCTGGGCAGAGTGAGATGCAGAGTGTCCTACTTACCGTGGCTGCTACAGGTCTGACCTCCTTGGATCATCTGACACCTCGTTGGGTAAGAGGTTGCTGCAAGATCTCAAACCCTCAAATTATGCAAGATTTACACACTTGCTTTGAAGTTGGTCCCTCCCTTCCATGTTTGTTTACTGGCTGGTGTGTCCTGTTGGATTGTGAAGGATGAATAGTCACAGAAAGGAGGCCGTCGGGTTAGTACAGATTTTCTGTTCCTCTCTGTTTTCTAAACGCGCTCGGAGCTGTGCTTACCCCGGTTCCGGAGTCTGGGAATACGCCGAGGACATCCTGCGCTGGTCCAGGCTTTGCTGGGTGAAATTTTCAGTTTGTTTGTTTGTTTCTGAGATGGAGAGAGGGAGGAGAAAGGCTCATTGTGTTGCTAGTGGAGAAACAGAGATGGTATCTAACAGCTGTCTCAGGAGTTGATGTTGGGTTTGCTTTTTAATATGCAGTTTATTTCGAACTTGGAGAAATCACATGGAAAAAAGGAAAGTGCTTAATTACCCTGTACATGTGGCTGCCGTGGTTTGGGGGTTTGAAAGCACTGGCTCCCATAAGGGAAGCTCCCAGGCTTTGCCTGTGGGAATTCCTCAGAGGACTTTTCTTCCGTCCTGTGCTCTCGCTGTGCCAGCGGGATTGCCTCGCGCTGCTCCTCCTTCCCAGCCGCTGCCATGCGGGGTGGAGGCCAGGGCTGTGCTCGGTCCAGGGAGGTGTAAGGCAATTTCTTCTGGATTTTACCCTGCTTATGCATTTTTCTCACAAATTAAATTCTCACCCGTGCTTTGTGATCCCTTGTAAGTGCGATGGAACCGGCCCAGGCTTTTGGGAAAGAGAATCCCTGGACTTCTGACCATGTGTGGAGATGTAATCGCTAAATCCTAACAAATTCCATGGAATTAAGTTACAGCAAGGTGCTTTCTCAGAAGTTACTCTGAAGTGGCAAGCACTGTCATATAATACAGGTTTTGCTGGGTTGGTTTGGAGTTGTTTTTCTCCCAAATTTGCTCTTTTAAGCCTGGCATTATTCTCCATAGTTGTTCAACAAAGTAAAATCACATTCTCTCCCCCAGCCTACTGCAGATCCACAATAGGTGCTGTGGCACTTCACTTATTTCATACAGATATTTTCTTTTTGGTTTTATTTTCATTACTTCACTGTTTTCTACCCATGTGAAAGCTCACAAAAAGTTCTACTTTTAGTTGTATTTTTATTTGCATGTGGGCAGCAAAATGAAGTAATTCCCAAATATAGTCCTAGCCAAAAGATCCATCTGTTCCCTGCATTTTTAAATGGCAAATTAATCCTTAGCATAGAACTCATCAAATGTCTTCTCTCTGTAATTTATGCTGCCTGAGATCACAGAAATGACTTTTTTTTTTTCCCCAGGCCTTCCATTTTAAGTAGTCCTTTACTCCAGAACAGCAGCTCCCATTCTGGTTTTACAGAGCTCTCCTGTGATTCCTTCAGTCACTGTTGTCGGTCTAAAAGGGGGCATTAAAAAAAAGAGCCTCCAAAATTATTCTTCCCTTCATCTCTTTGGTGTTTCTTTGAAAGGCTGTAGAAGATTCTATTAGAATCTTAGATCAGAAGGAGTATTTTATGATTCTAAGATGTAAGGGAATAGAAATTCTCTTTGAAAAACACCCTTGATAAATGGATTTATTTTGAATGGAGAGCTAGGGTTGCCCTGTCCATTTCCATTTGGATTTCTCTCTTTGGACAATAGTGACCATTTTTAGAAGTACTAAACTTCCACGGCATTATCTGCCATAAAGGGAATTTCTATATTAAGCTTTGCATGTTCCCAAATTTACTTAAGCGGCATTGTAGCTCAGCTGTGTATCTTGGCATGCCTTCCATTGCAGCTCCCATCCCAGGAACAATTCTGTTTATAGGAGAGGATGCACCATTTCAGAACTGCTCCAAATCAGGAATTTCAACAAATGGTGTTTTGTGTATTGCTAAAAAAACCCCATGCCTTGGGTTGGGAGGAGGCAGTGCTTGCAAATAGTGCCTGGCTTGGTTTTTTTAAGGCAAGGTGTGATGCTTTTCTAAAACATGAAGACAGAATTAATTCTATGGGGCTGTTTGCCGTGATCTTCTGGCAGCTTTGTGTTAAAAAGTAACTGCAGTAACCTGGAGGTGAATCAGTGCTAGGGTTTTTTTTTGTTCTGGCATATGTCTGAAAAAGGCTTTTCTTTTGAAAGATGCCCAGCGCTCAACACTTTGTCAGTGCCAAATGGTTTTAAAATTGTACTTAGAAGTGTTTATTCCCAGGAATTCGTTTGACAGGGCTCTTAAGGCAAGAGAGGTTACTTTTTGCTCCTTGAGTAAATGCATAGTAGCCTACTTGGATGCAGTGGTGGTTGCATTTTCAGTGGCATTTGACTCTCCTGGCTCTTAGGCAGCACTTGGAGTAGAGTTTGGTGTTTTTTCCTAGGATGCTGAGCAGGTCCCTTCATGAAAGCAGTGCTGTTGTTGAGGAAACTGCCTTTAAATATTGGGCTTGATGATCATGGAGCTCTCTTCCAGCTTAAATGGTTCTGTGCTGCTTTCTTGGTACTTTGAAAAGACTTGGCCACCTGTGAGCCCGGAGATCAAATTCCTCAGGCTGTTCCCTCTGTGATTCATGGAATGACCTTGGGCAAAGCCTTGGCCTCTTCATACCTTCCTTTTCCATCTGCAGTGGATGTTAAGAGAGCCTCCCATGAACCTGGTACTAAAATACAGCTTTTGTCCCAAGATTTCATGTGCTCTGAAGTGTCAGTTACAAATTACTAATTTAGATCATCAGCAGATAGGTGGCACAAGCTCTTCCTTTTAGCACAATTACTCTGCTTTTGGACAGCTTTTGCCTGATCCATGCCTGGAGCAGCAGCTCTTCCTCGGGCATGTGCTGGCAGTGCTTGGAATAATTTGGAGCATGGCTGGAGGAGGTGGCAGTTCTGGGTGGCTGCAGCAGGACTTCTCACGAGGGACCTTGACCCAGGGCTTTGCTCTGTGAAGGTGATGTTAAACAGAGGCTCATCCTGCTCACCCATTCTCACACCCACCCTCTTTCTTCCCTCTTTGCATCGGTGGAAGTTTAATTGTGGGAAAGCAGAGCTGAAGAGCTGCTTTGTACTTCACCCTCAAGGCCTCGATGACTTTTATCTTTCCCAGCGCCGAGCTCCGTCACCGTGGCCGTTTGCTGAGAAAGCATTTCCTTCAGCTTCCCAGGGTTTCCTTTGGAGCATGAGCAATCCCACTGTTCCCAGGGAGCATCCATGGTTCAGAGAGGCATTGGCTGGGCAGGCAGGTAACTCCAGCTGCTCCCAAATTCAACACCAAACCCATCCACATCCACCCGCCAGCGTGGGGAGCGCAGGGCTTGAGCAGCTTCTTGCCAGCAGTGGGAAGCTGTTGTCAATGCTGAGTCAGCTCTTTGCTCCAGAGATAGGCTGGTGTGTTTGTAACCAGCACTTTTTTCCACCCCAGGTTAGTGTTTTTAATTCTTGGTGCACGAAGTTTAAGCCCAAGGACAGGGGGACGGAGGTCAAGGAGAGAGGTGACAACACCGACTGTGGGTTGGGCGCCGTGTCCTCAGCCAGACAGAGATTAATATAAACATACATGTTTTAGCAATGGTAATGGGTTATTTTGTTGCAGGGAAGAATTAAAAGGAGCCCAAGGCTGTCTGGAAACTCTGAGGGCTGCAGGGGAAGGTGGTTCTGGGGGTGGGAGTAGTCCATCCTTCTGAGCAGCGTCTCCATCTTCTCCATGATTCATTTCAGACTTTCATCAAAGATCAGGTGTCAGACATCAGGATAAAATAACTGACGTAAATATATTTATATATATTTATACATGACCTGTCACAGAAATGCAAATGGAATGTTAATAAGCCACTCACTTGGCTTAGGATAAATATATGGTAAATAGTACCTGGAGGCTGTGTCTTCAAAAACTTGATGGTCAGAGACTGAAATAAATACAGCAACAGTGTGTGTTAGTTTGTGTTGTAAAGGACATTGAGTTGTCACAGTTGTGTAGCTTTCCCATGGCCCTTAAACATCATTTAATTTCATTTCTTTGGATTTAGAATTCCAGCACAGCAGGAGATCATTGTAGTCTTCTCTCTGGGCGTGGTAAAGCAGAAAAAGTTAAGGGAAGGAGGATGTCCTTGTTTCATTAGTCTGCAGTATTTAATGATCTCTTTAGAGTTGTAAATGCTGGTTTTATCTGTTGCATGCTTTTTGTGGCTGTTTCTGTTTCCGTGCAGCTCTGGCCTTTCCCCCCTCTCGGTGGATTGTTGTATCATAGCTGAGTGCTGTTAAATACTGCAGGGTGTGTGACATGCACAAACCAAAGTTCCTTGGGTGGCGAGTTCTCAGCGGCTTGAACGGGTGCCAAGAATGTCACAGAATCACATCGGCGAGCTTTGCTCCGAGGGGCCGAGGCCGGGGTGATGGGCACGGGATAATTACACTGAGGGAATGTTTAGGTGGCTTTCTCTGCCCTTCCTCTTCTATCCATATTTCCAGTGGAAAGCCTTGTTTGCACATGGAGGAATGGGGTTCAGGTTCTTGGTGGTTTCCCTGTGTGGGCTGAGCCCCTTCAGCGCTCGCCTGCAGTTGGCAGAATGCGGCCACGGCTCGTTTCCTCTTGATCTCTTCATACAAGCCAACCTCAGAGGTTGGACTGGCTTTTCTGACGTCTTCAACTTCAGGTTCAACAACTCCTTTGAAGGAGGGAAAAACCCCTCGTATTTATTTCCGCAGGTGTGTGAAATGTTTTTTTTCCCATACAAATGCCCTGGTGTGGGACGTGTCATGTGTACAGAACAACAGCCTGCTGCTTGCTTGGATATTTAGGTCAGTGCTGGAATCAGCTCTGATAAGGAGTTAAGGTCGGTGTGCCCAGACCTCTGTAATTTTCATTGTGGTTATTCCTGCCTGTGGCAGGGTGTTGGAATGAGATGATCTCCAGGGTCCCCTTCTGGGATTCTATGATTCCTGCTTGAGTGTGGCAGAACAGCCACCTGGATTGTTGGATTAACAGGGTGGTGTCAGGAGTTTCATGGGAATGGTCTGCTGCTGTCCTTAGGAGGGAAAGTGTGATTTGATGTGCATTTTTTACCTACGTGTGTGTAGAGAACAGGGGAAATTCTGGTTAAATATCTTCTTAGTTATGTATGTTAAATATCTTAAAAAATATCTTAAAACAGGGGAAATTCTAGTTAAATATCTTCTTAGTTATCAGTAGGTCAGAAATACCAGTCTGTAATAGCCTTGTGCATATATTGTTCCAATGTATCATTTTCCGTCCAGAAGTTGAAGTGTTTCACAGGTGAAGATCCTTTAGTCCATTGCTAGAATGGAATACAGTGCATTTTTTAAGCTTTTATTTTAAGCAGTTGCCATCAGTTCTTTGTGGTGTTGGCTGGCAGTAATCAGGTCTTTTTAATTCTTTTTATTCCCAAACAACACCCCAGTACATTCAGGAAACTTGGAGCAATTTTCTAGTGCTGTTTTCCCAAGCTGAGGAAATCTAACCAGCAGGTTTTTTATCCAAAGTATCCCAAGGATTTGTGTCTTCTGGATAGAGCTGATCATACAGCACTGTCACTGCTGGTGCTCTGTGCATGGAGATCATCTGTGGTGACTTAGCTTGGATCTGGAAAGGGAGGGACAGGGAGAAAACCCGAGGGTTCCTGTTCTTCCGTTCAGAGATGACTGTACGTTAACTTTGGATTTCCTGACCCGGCTTGGGAATCTGCTGCTGACATCAGCCGTGAGAATAACCCGGCGTCAGCAGGGATGGAGCCTGTCCTCAGTAGATCTTTCTAGGAGATAATCTGCACTCGGAGATTATTCTGACAGGGTGTTGAGTCGAGCTGAGCCAGGCAGAGTTCCTGATTTCAAGTTAATTTTGGCAGAGAAAAAGTGATCGTTCTGCATATTTCCTGTAAAAATAAAAAATCCTGGATGCTTCACCAGGTCTGGTGAAACAGTTTTCAAAGACAGCTGTAAAAAAAAAATTGAGTATTAATTTTTACATTTTTCACAGCTAAAGTTTGGCATGAAAAATGCAAAGGTTTTAAACTGGTTTTAGGTGGCTTTGTTTTTAACTTGCTCCAGCTATAGAGGTTGGAATCATGGAATGACAGAATCATGGGATGGTTTGGGTGGGAAGGCACCTTAAAACCCATCTCATTCCACCCCTGCCTCAGGTTACTCCAAGCCCTGTCCCACCTGGCCTTGGACACTTCCAGGGACTGGGCAGTCACAGTTTTTTTGGGCAACAGCAGCTTGGTTTTGTTTTGCTTTTTTAAACCTGAATTGGCAGCTCAGCACCCGCAGGATGTTAAAGCTTCCCTCTGCTTTATCCTCCACGGTGGCTGCTGTGTTTCCAGCCCCGTTTCCAGTCCTATTTCCAGCCGTATTTCCAGCCGTGTTTCCAGCCCTGTTTCCAGCCGTGTTTCCAGCCCTGTTTCCAGCCCTGTTTCCAGCCCTGTTTCCAGCCCTGTTTCCAGTCCTGTTTCCAGCCCTGTTTCCAGCCCTGTTTCCAGCCGTGTTTCCAGCCCTGTTTCCAGCCCCATTTCCAGCCCTGTTTCCAGCCCCATTTCCAGCCCTATTTCCAGACCCGTTTCCAGCCGTGTTTCCAGCCCTGTTTCCATCCCCGTTTCCAGCCCTATTTCCAGCTGTGTTTCCAGCCCTGTTTCCAGCCCTATTTCCAGCCCCGTTTCCAGCCCTATTTCCAGCTGTGTTTCCATCCCTGTTTCCAGCCCTGTTTCCAGCTTTGTTTCCCGCCTGCCACTCGTGGGGAGTCCCCAGCCTGCAGCTGACTCACTGCTTTCATATAAATCAGCGGGCAGAAATGACAATTGTGCCACATTTTAAAATTGCAGGAGGAGGGTGCAGGGCAGGTTGTGAGATCCCTTGATTCAGTGCCGCTGCCATTGACGGGAAGCAGCAGGTCTCCCATTCCATCCAGGGGCTTGGAGCCTCTCTTTTATCTCCTTTTGTGGGAACAAAGGACAGCTGGCTTTGTGTTCTCCGCTCAGTGCTTTCATTTCTCACACGTAAACCCAGCGTAACTTCATCGCCACCAGGCCTGCAAACTGTACTTGCCTGAAAATGAGAAATTTCTCTGGAAACGAAGAGTGGTTTGTGGGATTCCAGGATTTGAAATGTCATCTTTGCATTTAGAACGGAGCAAAGGAAAATTCTGCGTGCTAAATGAGCTGCAGTGTACTGAGACCAGGAATGGGGCCCCATCCTTTCCAACACAGGATATTCCATGAAACCAGATGTATTTGAGTCTGAATCTCATGGCTGCATTATTACATGTTGAGTCTTTGAGAATCAGCCCATGTGGATAAAATTTAGATTGGATTACGAACAAATTTAATCTTGATTAATGGAAAATAGATACATAGATAAATGTTGTAAGTTATTAATAGATTTTATCATGATTTGTAAAAAATGGACACATAAATAGTGTGAGTAAGAACACACGTCCTTATATACTCATAGGTAATTATGGAATGCCAATAAGTGTTTTAAAAGGGCTTGTAAAATATACCTGTAGTAAAGTGCATGTGTAAAAGAAAGATTTTATGTCCACCCCTTGTTTAATTAAGAACAATCTCTCTTGCTGCTTAATTTTCCCATCTGATTTTACCAACAGTAAAATGCAAAAATAATTTTTCTTTAATGCTGTGATGGCGTAGATTGAAACCGATTTTAGAAGTATCTGGGCTGGACAAAGGAGCATCTGAAGGGCTGGTGAGGTGCTCAGACTGTTCCCCAGCAGTGCCGCGTTCCGGGAGCAGCGTTGGTTCCCAGCTCCCTCCCGGCGCCGCGCGTGTGTTGTGACAGCTCTGGAGATTAGTTCCTCGGCGTGCTGGCATTCTGCTCTGCTGACTTCACAGCGATGTGGAAGAGCAGGTTCTCCCGTGTTGGGAAAAGGCTGAGTGCCAGAGCACGCTCTGCTTCTGGAAAAAATCACCCCGGGTTGAATGCTGCTAGCGGAAGCCCAAAATGAAGTTACAGAGCTATTTTTGTGCCATTTTTGATCTGCCCCAAAACCTATTGATACTTGGAATATTTTAAAGGAAGATATTATCAGAGCTGTTGTTTTATCCTGTTATGTTGTCGTGTTAAAATTTCCCTAGCTTGTTCTAAAAGCTTTATGAACCCACTTTTGCCAGAAGAATTTTTAATAACTTATTTTCTGCGTTGGCAAGGGGTGGTTGTTTTCAAAATTACTCACAGGGAAAAGCAAAGCCATATTCTCATTTTAATATTCTGGGAACTTGTCCTTGAGCAGCTTTCAGACTTCAGATCTGTATATTTTTAAAGCTGAAAAAGAGTTGTATTTTGCTGCTCAAGACTCCACATAATTCCCTGTCAGATGCTTTATTTTGATTGTGCTGTGAGCTATAACTGGGTGACACAGCAGCTATAATTAACTCTTCCATCATTCTCCCATTCACAGAACATCAAACCTTTGACTTACTTTTGAATTATTATATCCATGTTTCTTCAATTGGAAAAAAAAAGTGATGGGGATTTCCCTAAAGAAAGGGGGGGATTGTTCTTGCAATCATTTTTTTTCTTGTCTAAAAATAGTCAGGAAATAATGACTTTTTTTTTTTTTTCTGGAATGTCTCAGAAAGTCTAGCTTTGCTAAGGGACACATATCCTTAAAACTCCCTGGAGAAATGGAAGGTACCAGTGTGATCCTTGTTTCCCAAAGTTGCACAGAATTCACGCTCCTTTGTAGAATTTATCACCCTGTTGCACTGCTTTGTCATCACTTGGATATCTAATGGTATTTTATCCTGAGATAATATTTTTTCTCTAGTGGAATGCTGTGATTTTAACATGCTCCATATTTTAGTATACTCTGTATTTTTAATATCCTCACAAAAAACCCCCAAAGTGTAAAAATAGCCTGTCTGCATTCTAAAGCACTGCTCATATCAAGCCTCTTGCTCAAGAGATACAATCTCAGCATGCTGGAATCAAGGGCTTTAGGATCATCAAGATGTGAGAAGGGAACTGGAAATGGGCATGGGGCAGAGGGTTCTACAGCCCTAAAGTCCCATTTTTGCCTTTCCCAGGGGCTGCTGAAGCACATGGATCTGCTGTCAGCTTCGGAATTATTTTTGGTTTCTCCCCACACACATTCTCTGCCCTATATTTGTGTTTAAAGAAGTTTCTCTATTCTTTGCCAATTTATTTCCCAGTAGCAGGCGATGGCTGATGTTACTCTTGGAGAACACTGAGGGCCTGTTCATGTGGGGTTGGGTTTGTTTTTCTCTCAAAATGCTGTAGAGAAGAACTTCAGTTTGGTGATTTAGTGGAGTGGCAGAGGGAATGGAATAAAGATGAGGAAGAAATGCTCCACTCTTCACTTTCAGTGGTTAAATAATTCATTAATGAAGAGGGCGCAAAAGGAGCATGTACAGATGAGACAGAAATAAAGGCAGTTTACCACTTTAGCAGAAAAATGAAGCTGTGAAGGGACATCTTGATGGTGGGAGATTCGTTGCTGGAAAACAGGAGGGACTGTAGCTGCGAAGGGAAATGTTATTTATTATCCATGAAGTGAGAGGTTGGGTGGTGCAGGGCAGCTGCCCTGGGCAAGAGCAGGGCAGGGGGAAGGGCTCAGTTTTTCACTCCATTCCTGGCATGGCTTTATTTTCACTCCTCTCCCAAAGTGATGCTGAACTTCCTCCTCCAGGGCCAGAGGAGTAGGAGGAGAATGTGTGGGAAAGGCACCAACATGTGAAGTGGCTGGATGGGATGGGAGGGTTGTAATGAGAGGGTGAGACCGGCAGCAGAGTTTCTCATGTTTATTATTACTTCTGCATTTTTGACCCTTTTTGTTGTGTTTTATTTTGGTCTGGCCTGTTTTTATATCCTTCTGGATTGTTTGTAAGTATTTTGGGACAGAGATTGTCTTCCCTTCTGCGCCTCCAAATATAATGGGGACAGAGCCCAAGGGCTTTTGGGCACGTGCCACGGTGCTCGTTACACCAAGATGTTCAGAAAGAAAACCAGGTTTTTTGAACGTTTGAAGAAAAACACCCACAAAAAAAGCAGTAGAAGAGCTCACAAAATCAAATCTTGGAAATTACTAGAAGCCTGAAATGGTTTCCCTGAGAAAAGAAATGGAAAAGTTAAGTGGTTTAATGGCAAGTAGGTTTGTAAGAAGGGTATGAAATATTTAAGATAAGAAAAAGATAAACTTGCGTGTCGTTTTTCTAATACGATGTGGAGAGGAATATAAAAATTCAATCAAGCAGCAAATTTCAGACTGACAGGGTTATTTTAGTACGTGGCGCATCTCCCCCCCCCCTCCAGCCTCCGAGTTAAAATTCCAGCAGAATTTTTTCGAAGGCTGCTCGTGTAATGGAGAATGAAAGTCTCCGGGGTTATGTCAGACAAAATTATTTTTAGCGCTGTTCTGAGCCCTCGTGCCTCGGGGAAGAAATGAGCCACTGAAGCAGGATGACGTGTCCCCACTGGGCAAGCTTTAATAACATTATATTCTCTGTATTTCTGCCTCTCCTCGAAGCATCGAGTGATCCTGAGTCTGTGGGTTAGATTGACTCCCTCTGTGATCTAATATGCAAATCCTCTTCCGCTGTAATTATTGTTTATAAAAGGTGTTCTTGGGTCTGAATTCTTCATGTCTGCAGTTGGAGATTGAGACTGAGCCTGGAAATAGTGTTTGCTGGTTCATAGAGAATCCTAGAGTGGTTTGAGCTGGAAGGGATCTCAAAGATCATCTTGTTCCACCCTGGGCCATGGCTGGGACAGGGACATGGACATCCCCACCCATCCAGGTTGTTCCCAAGCAGTTGACCAAAATTCTTGCCATGATTTTCACACGTGGTCTCTTTGGAGTGCAGATCTTTTCAGGGAAGATGCCTGAGAGCACAATAATATTTCTTTCCTGTACATGAGAGTGCCGGGAGGGGTTTTGAGGCATTGTCAGACCTGTGCATCTTCCCTGTATTTCTCCACTCTTCCTACACACCTCCTGAGCTGGTCCAACATTGCATTACGCTTAATTAAATCTCCACCATTGTCAGGGTGGGTAACAGGATCTCACTGACATTTTACCCACATTCCACTTCCCTGCCTGTCTCTTCTGGGGGCTTTGGAGGGGGATACTGATAGGAAGACACTTAAATCTGTGTGAATAGCGAGCGGCAACACAGAAACAGAACCAGGCACAAAAGGGCGGAAGGCCTGTGGATGAGCAGAAACTCTGGAATTTTGCTTTTTTAACAAGATAACCATTTCCTGGGTGGCTTTGCCCTGTGCACTCACCTGTCCTTCCCTCTGTGCCACTCCCAGCAGTGACTCCAGCAGCAGCTCGAGCGACGAGTCCCCGGCGCGCTCGGTGCAGTCCACGGCCGTGCCCGCGCCCGCGTCCCAGCTGCTCCCGTCGCTGGAGAAGGATGAGCCCAGGAAGAGTTTTGGGATCAAGGTGCAAAATCTTCCAGTGCGCTCAACAGGTAAATTCACTCGGGAAAAGGGGGTGGGACTGGTGGGATAGCCTGTACTGAGTCTTTGACACATGGCAGCCACGTGCTGCCTCCCAGGATGGGATTCTCTCCCTGCTTCTGCCTCCCTTCTTGTGTGACAGTGGGAAAATTGTTTAATTAGTGACCATCTGTGAGGAACCCTGCTGGTCCCATCTCCAAGTACTGGGCATTTCCAGCTCCTGGAACTGGTGGTTCCAAGAGTAATGTGTACTTTCCCAGGGAAAAAACTGACACATCCCATTTTTAACTTAAAACTGATTGTTTTACCTCACCCTGCTTCAATTTATTTTTTAATCCAAAAAGTCAAGGGTTTTCTGTTGCAGTTTGAGTGCTTTAAAACACCCCTGAGCATATTTGTGAAGGCAATGCATATTGCATGGAAAATAACCCAGGAAACCACGTGCTGAGGAGCGCCCATGATTGCTCCCTGTTCCCTGTGCTGAGCACAGGAGAGATCCCACAGGAAAAACCAGCATGGCATCAATTGTGAAACAGTTTTAACAGAATTCATGGATGCAGAAGCACTGGCTGAGCTAAAATAATATCTGTTAATCTTGTGAGCAGAGTACTTCACGTGTTGGTATCTTCCTATAGATTCAATGCCTGTCATATTCCTTGAAAGGACACGAAGCTGAGGTCAATATCCCACAAATCTCAGACAGATTGTGTGGGGCTGAGTCAGATTCTGCAAAATCTGATGAATCTGCCTGGTTGTAGTTCTGAATTGACTGAACTGAACGCTGTGTGACTCCAGCCTCCACTCCAGACACCTCATCCCAGCTATGCACAGTATTCCTGTGGGAATTTTAATCAAGTATCCCTGGTATTTCTTCTTTGCCTGGAGCTGGGTGTCTCTTAGAAGCAAAAACCATCCACCACTAGCTTTAACCATGTAAAACCTTATGTGTGTAGTTTCTTGGGTTTAAAAGAGAAAGATCAGCAAGAAACTGTGGACACTGTCAAATTTAACATTCCAAATAAAAAAGGCAGTTGTGTGAGCACAGAGTTAAGTGGGATGAAGTCACATTTCAGAAAGACAGTCAGAGTTCTTCATGTCTTTTATGGTGTTGCTGAGCTGGTAGAAGTGACGTTTCTGCAGTATTAATGTTTATTTGTTGGTTTAGATACAAGCCTTAAGGATGGACTTTTCCATGAATTCAAGAAGTACGGGAAGGTGACGTCGGTGCAGATCCACGGCGCGTCCGAGGAGCGCTATGGGCTCGTGTTCTTCCGGCAGCAGGAGGACCAGGAGAAAGCACTGAATGCCTCCAAAGGAAAGCTCTTCTTTGGCATGCAGATAGAAGTCACAGCCTGGATAGGACCAGGTAAGGTCCATGCCCTTCTCCCGTGGGACTCTGGGTGTGTTTAGGAGCTGTTGTAAAAAGGCTGAATAGAAGTAGGCATCATACTTTAAAGGAACTGGGGAGAATGCCACGATAAACTCTGGAGCAAAAAGAGTGGATGATCTTGGATCAAACAGCCAGAGAGAAGGAAAGCTGCCATCCTCCCAAACAGTGGGATCTGCTGCAAGGAACGATCTCATCTGCCATGTCTCAGAGGAGCAGCTGCCAGTGGGTGGTGTGAGCACAGCACTGAGTCGTCCCAGCCTCGTTTCGTCTCCTTTTAATTAAAACAGCCAACGAGTGCTGCGTTTTGAGGCTGTGGCAGCACAGCCCACGTGACCAACCAGTGAGAGCTGCAGCCCTGAGCACGTGGTGAAGTTCTCAGAGTGCACTTCAATGGCTCCTTTAAAAATTGATTCCTGAAAACAAACTCCTGCCACGTGCTCTTCCCCAAGCACAGGGAGGCCTTACTGGAATTCATGCACTCAAGCATTGATACTTGGTAAATTTCCAGACAAACAGTTGAAAGGTGCAGCTCCCTTTCACCTGAGGATGCTCAGATTCCTCCATGGAATATAAAGATTCTCAATCCCACATAAATAACAAGTCATGGGTGCAGTACTGGGTGTTTTTCTCAAAGACAGTGGTTACCCTTGTTCAGATCAAGAAGGAGGCCTGAATAAACCAACATGATCCAAATCTCCAGTCATTACAAATTTCCTGCTCTCTTTTATCCTAGAAACTGAAAGCGAGAATGAATTTCGTCCTTTGGATGAAAGGATAGATGAATTTCACCCAAAGGCAACGAGAACTCTGTTCATTGGCAACCTTGAGAAAACAACCACCTACCACGACCTTCGCAACATCTTCCAGCGCTTTGGGGGAATAGTGGTACGTGAATGGTGTCCTGTGTGGGGTGGCACTGCCCCCCTCTCTGTACAGACCTGTGAAATGCTCTGAGTGCTGCTAAATCTGTCAGCGACAGATAATTCGGTCTTTCTGTAATAATCTGAGTCACTCATCTTACTGGAATATACCTGAAAGCTTTTCTTTGTATTCACAGTTCAGCATATGAATGTTGAGGGGTAGCTTAGGAGGAAAAGCAGTCCTAGGAGTGTTTACAACAAATGTTTCTCCTGGTATTTCTCTCCTGGTAGCTCCAAAGCTGGCTGGGTATTTGGGATGTGAATGTGCCAGGTAATGTTCTCACGTTGACTCCTACAACTGTGGGAATCTGAGTTTCCTGTTGATTCCTGGAACAAGGAGCTTGGTCAGTGTGTGTGGAAGCAGCCCCATGCCCAGGCAGAGGGTACTGGAGCTGAGGGATCAGTGATGGCACGTGAGGGATTTGGGTTTTCAGCTGAGGAGGAGTATCCAGATGAGGTAAAGCAGCCCCCTCTTCTCTGCTCATGATTTTCAATCAATTCACATCAATGTTATATTTAAGGGAAATTTTCCATGAAAGTTTTGCAACTATCCTACTTAATTAATTTTTACATGGGCATGGGGTGATGGGACAAACCTTAAGCTGAAGGAGGGCAGAGTTAGGCAGGATATTGGGAAGGAATTCTTCCCCAGGAAGGTGGGGAGGCCCTGGCACAGGTTGCCCAGAGCAGCTGTGGCTGTCTCATTCCTGGAGGTGCCCAAGGCCAGGCTGGAGGGACTTGGAGCAGCCTGGGACAGTGGAAGGTGTCCCTGCCCATGGCAGGAGGTAAAACTGCATGAGCTGTAAGGACCCTTCCAACCCAAACCATTCTGGGATTCATTCTGTGATTCCTGTTGAGTCTGGACTTCAGACAGTTTGTGTTCTCCCTGTCAGCTGTGGGTGCTTGTGAATGTGCTGTGCCTCCTTCACTCTGCTCTGACACGTCTGTTGCAGCTGAGGAATCAGTCACACATTCCAGGAGCCCCATCCCTGCTACTCCCCAAAAGAAGAGGAGGTTGCTTCCATGTACAATGTGAACAAATATAAAATCCCCATTTTATGATGTCTGGCAGCCCTTGTGCATGCAGACTGTGCTGTATCCTTGACATCAATAATGATTTATGAATTCGTGCCATGTCTGTGGCTTGAACCCTTTTGCAGTGTTAGAGCAGCAGAGCTCTCCTGATAAAGATGCTTATCAGTGCTAGTGTAAATTGGCTTTTGTGTGCTGTGGTGCTCCCTGTCAGCATTATTAATGGCTCAGAATTGGGAGGCAGTGCTGCCTTGCTGTTTCCAGGAAAACTTGCAAGCTCAGGTGCAGGAGGGACCAGCTTTATAACCTTTCTGAGGGGTAATGAGCACAATAATGATACTTTATTTGCCTGTCACAAGGAATTGCTTGCCCAGGGTGAGTGGTCAAGTATAATTTGCCATGGTTGCAGTTGTGCTACTTCAGACATTTGGAAATGTAGTTTTCTATTACTATTTCACTTAAATCATTAGGCCAGGGCTTTAGGAGTCTAATAGTTGTGTACATCTCCCTGTTTACTTTTGTTTTCCCAGATAAAGAGCTTTTGGGTGAGACCATGTCAAACTGCTGCCTTGTCCCTAAATTTATTAACCATGAAATTAGCCTGTCCTGGATGTTGGAACATTTGTGCTTAGATCCATATGTGGCTCACAAAGGCTGCTCCTGCTATTCCAACAAATAAAGCCAAACCCTCCACCTCCTATTTTCAGCTTGGAATGAATCATAGTATCATGAGTTTGTTCAGAGGCTTTGGGTACATTTTCAGTGCTAGTGCTGAGCTTGTTTGTTAACCAAATGTCAGCTCCTGGCTTGCTGGACTTTTTTAAATCGATTAAAATCAGCCTTTATTTGGCTTTGTGAGCCTCTGGCTGTACTTGTGAATGGGCCCATGGTGGCTTGGTTTTAAAGAGCAGCAGCAACCGAAGTTGAGACTCTTTTTGCCTTTGCCATGAGTCAGACTGGTTCAAGAGGTGAGTCCAGCATCACTTTGTGTTTCTAGGAACAGGATGGATCATTATTATTTGGAAAAGAAGCCTGGCTTGGCTCAGAGAGGAGGATCGGAGCAGGTTGTTTTCTCGTGAGCCTTTGTGAGCGAAAATTAATCTGTATTTCTTTGATCCTGAATTGTGTCTTCTTGATATAGTATTAACAGCCTAAAGCTGGTGTTTGTTGATCAGGTCAAGCTTAGTTCTGCAGGCTTGGATTTTAAATCTGTGGGATAAAGAGCTTTCCCTGCTCAGTAAGGATTTGGTTTTGAGATGCAGCACAACAGCAAAGTTTTAACTGTCTACTATTGTTTAAATCCTCCCTCTGAAGAAAATATTAATTAAAGAGCTTGCTGTGCCACGTGTCCCTGAAAAAAAAAAGTCCTCTTAGATGGGATTGACTGCTGACTGTGGGCTGTTGTGTTTTGTGCTTGTCCCCAGGACATCGACATTAAGAAGGTGAACGGTGTCCCTCAGTACGCGTTCCTGCAGTACTGCGACATCGCCAGCGTCTGCAAAGCCATTAAGAAGATGGATGGGGAATATCTTGGAAATAACCGGCTCAAGGTAAAGAAATCCTCCCCTGGACTGTATCCTTCTTGTGTCTCCCACTGCTGCATCGTGGGATGTTTCACAGTGAGGTAGTTTATGGAAGTAAGATGGTTTTTAATGTGAGATCATATCAGAGCGTGGTGGTTTCAACCATTACCTGACTGGGATTAATCAGCATTTATGTTGGCTCTGTGCACACACAGTCCTGGGATTGAGCACTCAGAGACTGACATTCCCTGGCCTGGAAGGACCATGTCTGGCAGGGCTGTGCTGGGAATCCATCCCCCTCCCCATGGCAAACGGGGCCTGCCAGGCCCCAGAGCTGTCAACCTGTCACTTCTCAGACATTCAAACTGTAGAAGAACCCAATGTTGTCAAACACTGTATTTGTTTAAACAAGCAGAATTATTTTCATTAATTGCTCTTTGATTTTTGTCTTGCACCTGCACCAGATGCTAATTTTAGAAAACCCATACAAACAACAGCTTTCTCCAGATAAGTCTTTCATCAGGCAGGCTCTGATCAGTGAGTTTAACCCTTGTGCACTGTACTGATGGAAGTTTTGCCCTTTTGTGTCCAGCTGGGTTTTGGGAAGAGCATGCCTACAAACTGCGTGTGGTTAGATGGGCTTTCCACAAACGTTACGGATCAGTATCTGACCCGACATTTCTGCCGATACGGGCCTGTGGTGAAGGTAGGTGGGAGGCTTTGGCATGTGCTTCCAAGTCGTTACTGTCTTCCTTTCTTCCCATCCTGTCCTTTCAACCCCACTGTCCAGGGCTTTATAGCTCAGGTAGAAAAAATTCTCTCTGGGGTGGAATTTGCCTGACAGGGCTCTGTCATCATAGACAGCAACCAAAATTTTGAGTGTTTTGAGTGAGCCGAGATGTTTAGTACTAGAAACCATTTGTTGCTCTTGTGCAGTACAGTCTCTCCCCAGCAAAATTTTTTAAATGTTAGTTGGAAGAACAGCAGTCTAATTACGTAATTACTCATACTTGCTAATTACATAATTAGACATAACTATGATTTTTTTCATCAGGCCAAGAAAAAAAAGTCTTTTTAAAAGCAGTCAGGACAATCACAGTGCCAAAAGTACATGGAAGAAAAGAGAAAGTCAACAATGGTGCAACACACCCCTGTCATGCAGTGGGAGCCTCTCCCATGCAAGTGATTTATCACGTGCTTAAACTTCAGTGTGGGAGTTGTCCTGTCTGTTTTTATTGGACATGGATGTGCTTAAAATTAAGCAACGTGTGTAAATCTTTGCAGGATCAGAGTCTGGCCTCCCCAAAGGATTTTTGTGGGTTTGTGTTGCAGCTTTGACATTCTTTATTGTAGCTGTTGTTGCTTGAATAATACATTTATGCTGCTAAAGGAAGGCAGTATTTGGAAATTGGGTGTTTAAAAAGTGGTGAGTGGTACTGCAGACTGATAACAAAAGCTGGTTCCACTTTGGGATTAAATGTTTCCTTTACCTTTTTTCCCCCCTAAAACACATTGGAAATTTAAAAAAACACACACACACGCACAAAACCCTTAACAAAGAAATTATACAAAACTCAGTCAACAAAGAAAAAAATATTCAAAGTAAAATACAGAAAAACAAAATAAAGGCATAATTTACCTCAAGCCACAATATCCACAATTCAAAGCAGTCCCGTGTCCTTTTATTGTCTCTTCATTCCAATATGCCTCATCAGAAAAGTCTGGAAATTCACCTTGCTAAAAATTATTTCCTTCCTGGTATCCTCATGACTTAGGATTTTGTTGGGACTGACATTAAGTCCTGTGGATGAGGCTCTTATTTGGTTTTTGTTTTGTTTTTTTGTTTTTTACAGGTGGTGTTTGACCGCTTAAAAGGCATGGCCCTGGTTCTCTACAATGAGATTGAATATGCACAAGCAGCTGTAAAAGAGACCAAGGGGAGGAAAATCGGTGGGAATAAAATTAAGGTGTGCAGAATGACCTCCAAACCAAAGCAAAACAGGCAAAAAAAGAGGAACAAATTGTGTTTAGGCCTTCCCCCTTAAATGCTGGCAGTGCAGACTGCCAGGCTCAAGGAATACTTGGCGGGACACACATGTCCCACATATCAAAGGCTTAAATTATATTTTTATGCTCGGCTTATCAAGATGTCAGGGAATCCTGAACTGCTACTTATAAAGCCTTTTCCAGTATTCTGCTGTTTGTTTCGCTGAACTTGTCTCTCTGAGCTCCTGAGTGTTGGTGTCCGTGTCACTGCCTCGTTTACCCCAATCCAAGGCACATTTTTGTCTGTTTTTGTGTTAAAAAAGGGAAATCTGAAGGTATAAGTTCCTCCAGGAAAACATGTAGCTGCATCCAGCTGCCCCATGGCTGATGTCCAGGCTCTGGGGTTCACTAACCTCAACATGCAGTCATGGAATCATGGAATGGTTTGGGTTGGAAAAGACCTGAAAGATTATCTTGTCCTTCCTTGCAACACATTTTAAACAACAATTGAAAACATTACTTTAAAAAACACACAGAAAATACTTTTCTTCCTGGAGCAGCACTTAACATGTACAGGGATATCTTGGATTTGGGTGAATGTGGTGATACCTGTCCTGACTGTCCCATCAGTCCCACTAACTGGGGACGTGAGGTGTCAGCCAACCCTTTGAATTATCTTCCTCCTCCTCCTTTCTCCTCTCCTAAAGAGTGGGCAGTGATGTCAGGCATGGTCTCAGCAGCTTCCCACCTCACCCAGGGCTGGGATTGGCTATTCTGTAGTTTCTGAGCATGGTGTTGGGTATCAATCACCTTCCAGTGCAGGAAAGCGTTTGGTCCCTTAAAAGTTTCACAATTTGTGTGGATCTTGTTGTTAAATGACTTTGGAATAAGCAGCACCCCCAATATGGGCCTGTGCTCCATTGCTGTGGTTACACACAGGACTGGGCTGATTCAAAAAATAACAGGAACTAGAATGTTAAAAATATTCTATTATGTGGCATACACATCATGAAATCTGTTCTAACACTTAATTTTTTTTCCACTATGCCATTAGCTTGTAAGTACTAGAAAACACCAATTCTTGGAGCAGCTGGACAGGGAGCTGCAGTTCAGGAGCCTTGGTTCTTTCCCTGCTCTATAACCCCAGGCAAACACCATGGAGTCCAGAATGGATTTGTAATCCTGACCCTCTGTAGCACTGCCCCAAGATAAAAGGGACTTTGGAACTGTCCTGGCATTAAAAACATCAATAGCACGATAATAATGTGTATTTTTCCTGCTGCTTTGCCCAGCAGAAGCTTCTGGGATGGCAGCTTACAACAACATAGTAAGGAGGTAGTTACACATCTCCACTGAGAAATGTCTTTATTCCTGGGGATGTGCAGGGCCAGAATTGGGAAGTGTTTGACATTTTTTATTAAATTTTACCCCATTTTCAGTTCTGCTCCCACCTTCAACAGACAGGGAAATGTTGGTAGAGTGAGATGTTTCTGTGACTGAATGTGATTTCCCCTTTCTTTTTCAGGTGGACTTTGCTAACCGGGAGAGTCAGTTGGCATTTTATCATTCCATGGAGAAAACAGGTCAAGATATCAGAGACTTCTATGAAATGCTGGCAGAAAGAAGGCATGTATCAACATTTTAATTCCATTTCTTCTTTTCCAGCATCACTTTACACAATCCTTTTACTATCATTGTCCTCCACATCATACAATCAAACTTTCTTCAGGCCATAATTCTTAAAAAAGGGTTTTTTTCTTCTCAACTTAATCCTTATTTTTTAAGTTTTATAAAAACACCTCTGCATTTTAGGGTTTTTTTTACCTCTTCACTATTTTTAAAATTAAATTTAGGTGATCAGACTTAAGCTGTGCAGATTAGAGCAGGCAGACTCTCACACATCCGAGGCGTAGCCAGTTAGTGGAATTCCTGCTGAGGTGGAGGTTTCAGTTGTCTGCATGATCCATATTTAAGTATCCTGTTTCTCTGGTGGGTCACCAGGACGCAGTTGGGAGTCATTCATCACGGCTTAGGAATGCAAAGAGCAGCTTATCTGTAACAGAGAAATGTGTGTGTTGGTGGGTGTACATAAAGTCTGATAAACTGCTGCTCAGCCCTTGAGCAGAGAGTAAAATCTGATCTTCCACCTCCCTCTTTCCAACAGTTTTTTTTGTAACTTGATAAAATAATACATTTTGAGTAAGGATGCATTTTTATTTTGAGTAAAGCTGTGTCCTGTGTGGCTGCCCCTTGGCAGCAGCTGGCACCACATGCTGCACAGCCACTTATTTGTCCCTGAAAACCTGGCACAGAAACACTCCACATTTTGGGCTTTTTTACCTTCACTGACTGAAAAAACACCCAAGTTTTATTACCTCCAGAGCCTGGCTCATGGTTAGGGCTCTGCCTGCCCAGGAGTCAGTGCAGCATGATGCTGGGTGTACCTGGGAGCTGGATAAACCCAACAGTTTCTTGCAGCAAAATAGATTGGTCTGACAATGCAAAATGAGCAGATTTGAAAGCGAGCAGAGTTTGGAAATTGGTGATCAGAATTTGCGTAATGTAAATATAAATGTGCCTTCCCCAGGCTTTGCCAGGTGTTGTGATGTTCCAGCAAAAAGCATTTCCTCAGAACTGCACCGGATTCAGGCAAGAGAAGAGCATTTTTGGGTGTTTTTTAGCACATGGGACTCAGGTGGTCTTGTCTTTTCCATGGAATAATCCGGAGCAGCACCCTGATTTCTGGTGTTTGGGCACACGTTAGTCTGGTTTTTCCTTCTCTGTCACTCTGCTCACACAGTCATTAGGACATCCATAGGGATAATGGATCATTCTGCAGTGACTCCTGTAATTCTGCAGCTTCAGGTGCCCCTCCAAGCTCCTCCTTGCAGAGGTACTGAGATCTGCACAAACCACCTTCTCTTGAGGTTGTAGTTGGAGCCAGTCTAAACAGGACCCAAAGGGAAAAAAAACCCATGGAAAACCAAACAAAATTCCTGATCAGTATTTTTAACTTCACAGCTGCTTTTCACAACATCCCACTTCACTTGCAGGATGAGGTTTTAGTCTTTGCTGTTTTGTCCCGTTTTCAATTTTTTACTTTTCTTAAAAGGTGGAAGTTGCCAGCCTTTAACATAAAACATAAACTCTGAAGCCAAATAAATCTATGAGGAATCCCAGAATCATTTGGGTTGGGAAGGGCCTCCAAGGTCATTGAGTCCAACCTTGATCTTCCCAGCCCAGAGCACTGAGTGCCACATCCAGGCCTTCCTTGGACCCCTCCAGGGATGGGGACTCCAGACCTCCCTGGACAGCCCCTGCCATTTCCTGACCACCTTCTCCATGGGCAAATTCCTCCTCGTGTCCAACGTGAGCCTCTCCTGGCCCACCCTGAGGCTTTTCCCTCTCCTGGTGTCCCTCTTCCCTGGGAGCAGAGCCCAACCCCAGCTTAGTGCAGAGTGTGAAAAACACTCAATAATGGAGAGGAATTGGAACTCCAGCTTTATTCCACCTCCCTGCCACGTTCAGTCTTACAAATGACTTATTTTTGCTGCTTGGAGGTATTGAAATAACAGCATTAATTGCTTGACTTGCTTTGCTGAATGAATTCACCTGATCTTATAAACAGCCTGGTATTTGTTGACTTGGTTTTACTGTAAACAGGCAACGCCAGCAAGTCACATGCAGTGAAAGAGCTAATTTGGGAATTAAAAGATCAGTTGCAGGGGCTTAGGATTTTTAAAGAAATCTTACCATCACTTTGCTGCTTAGTAATGGAGAGATTCCATGCCTGAACTTTGATTTGACTCATGTTTTCAGAGTCAAATGAAGGTCTCAGGTTCTGGATAAGGGGGTGTCTTCACCCTGCAAGTCTTGTGCACAGGTCCTGTGTTGGTTTTTCCTTTATTTCATGCAAGGTTTGAATTTGACAAAAACAAAGGAGTGAGGGTGGTGAAACAATGCTTGGAAGAGCTGTTATGACATTACCCATGAAGTCCATTTGGTATTTGATAAGTTAACAAAAGTATTTAGTCCACTGCACACAGATGCCTTGCCAAACCTCTGTGTGCAGCTGCCTTGATGCACGTAGGAAAAAAGATCAGAAAACAGTTTCTTTACGTAGCAAAAAACTATGGTGATAGAGTAGCTTGGTTGAGAAAGAGAACTAGAATCTGTTTATTCTTATGTTTAGCAGAGACGAGCGGAGAGGATCCTACGAATACGCCCCTGACCGTACTTACTACGAGACCGTTCGGACCCCAGGGACGTATCCCGAGGATCCTCGGCGGGAATACCCAGCTCGGGGCAGGGAATTCTACGCCGAGTGGGATCCCTACCAAGGAGACTACTACGACCCACGATACTACGACGACCCTCGCGAGTACCGGGATTACCGGGGAGATCCATACGAGCAGGACATCAGGGAGTACAGCTACAGGCAGCGGGAGAGGGAGCGGGAGAGGGAACGATTCGAATCCGATCGGGACAGAGACCACGAGCGGAGGCCGATCGAGCGGAGCCAGAGCCCGACGCACTCGCGGCGTCCGCAAAGCCCCGGAGCGTCCCCCTCGCAGTCGGAACGGCTGCAGAGCGACTCGGAGAGGAGGATTTACAGCAGGTCCTCAGACCGCAGCGGCAGCTGCAGCTCTCTGTCCCCTCCGCGATACGACAAGCTGGACAAGGCCCGCGTGGAGCGGTACGCAAAAAATGAGAAGGTGGAGAAGGAGCGTGTTTTCGAGCAGGAGAGAGTGGACAAGGAGAAGCGCTTGGTGAGGAAGGAAAAGCTGGAAAAAATAGAAAAGGAGAAAACAGATAAGCAGAAACGAAAAGCGAAAATCCATTCGCCCAGCTCTCAGTCCTCGGAAACAGATCAGGAGAATGAGAGAGAGCCCAGCCCAGAAAAACTGAAGGGCAACAGTAAACAAAGCAAAGAGAGGGGTGACAAAGAAGGGACAGCAAAGAACCGCCTGGAACTGATGCCCTGTGTTGTGCTGACTCGTGTGAAGGAAAAGGAGGGGAAGGTGATCGATCAGCCTGCGCTGGAGAAACTGAGGGCAAAGCTGGATAATGACACTCTGAAATCCCCACTGCTTGAACAGAAAACCCAGACGTCCCAGGCTGAGCAAGCCAAGTCGGAGCAGTCCAAACTAGAACCTGTCAGAACCAAGGTACAGAAGGAGAAAGCCCTTGCCAGTCACATCGAAGTGGTGGACAAGGAGGGAAAAATTAAACCCAAAAAGCACTTGAAGACAGAGCAAACTTCCGAGGGGGCCAACGCAGTGGATTTAGACAAGTTGGAGGCTCGTAAAAGGCGTTTTGCCGATGCGAATCCGAAACCCGACAGGCAAAAACTGGATGTAAAACGGAGCAGCCAAGATGAGGAGGACGCACGCATGGTTTTGAAAAAGCAGCTTGATGCGACAGCGTCATCTAGAGAAGCACCAGTGTTAAGGGAAGGAGAATTGGAGAGAAAACCCCTGAGGAAGGAAATGCTTAAAAGGGAATCTAAAAAACTCAAACTGGAAAGACTTATTCCTGTGACTAGTCCCAAAGAAATTCAGGACACTCTTAATGTTGGTGGGATTGGCATGCGTCCCACCCTGGATCTGCAGGCGAGGCTCATGGAGGCACCCGAGGAACCTGTGGAAGTTCAGGAACTCCCTCCTAAAAAACTAAACCCAGTAAAACCCCAGCATAAACAGGTACAGCTGCTGGACGAGCAGGGAACAGAGAGAGAGGACACAAGGAAGAACTACTCCAGCCTTCCTGAAGAAACACCAGACCATAAACTCGGCCAAGAGAAACTTCAGTCAGCTGACACGGAGGAGAAAATCAGCATCGACATTGACCACACGCAGAGCTACCGGAAACAGATGGAGCAAAGTCGCAGGTTGAAGCAGCAGCTGGAAATGGAGATAGCAAAGTCAGAGAAGTTTGGCAGTCCAAAGAAAGAGGTGGATGAATATGAAAAGCGGAGTCTGGTTCATGAGGTGGGAAAGCCTCCACAAGACGTCACTGATGACTCTCCACCAAGTAAAAGGAAAAAGACTGACCAGTTTGACTTTGAAATCAGCACAAAGAGAGAAAGGAACTACAGAAGTTCTCGTCAGGTGAGTGAGGACTCTGAAAGGATGTCATGTTCTCCAAGCATCAGGCACTTCCCGTTCCATGAGGATGAAGACACGCTTGATTCTCCAAGGTTAATGCCATTGAAGGAAACCAAAGAGTCACCTAAAATAGAAGAAAAGGGTCTTTCATACTCCAACATGACTGTGAGGGAGGACTCGCTGAAATTCAATCCTTATGATTCCAGCAGAAGGGAGCAGATGGCAGAAATGGCTAAAATAAAACTCTCTGTGCTGAGTTCTGAGGAAGACTCGAGTAGGTGGGAAACCCAAGTGAAACAAGAGCCTGGGAGAGTGGATATCAGCTTTCCGAGCAGCATTGTGAAAAGAGATAGCATACGGAAACGGTCTGTCCGAGACCTGGAACCTGGGGAGGTGCCTTCAGATTCGGATGACGATGGCGAAAACAAGCCCCATTCCCCAAAAGCCTCGTCCTTGTTAGAGAGTTCCAGGTTGTCTTTTTTATTAAGGGACAGAGAAGAGAAGTTCCGTGAAAGAGAGGAAAGACTCCAGTCCGGTTCCTTAGAAAGAAACAAATTCTACTCTTTTGCATTGGACAAGACAATCACACCTGACACAAAGGCCTTGCTTGAAAGGGCTAAATCCCTCTCTTCCTCCAGAGAGGAAAACTGGTCCTTTCTAGACTGGGATTCAAGATTTGCTAGTTTCAGAAACAATAAAGACAAAGAGAAGGTTGACTCGGCTCCAAGACCTATTCCATCCTGGTATATGAAAAAGAAGAAAATCAGAACTGATTCCGAAGGTGGAAAACTGGATGATAAAAAAGAGGATCATAAAGAGGAGGAGCAAGAGCGGCAGGAACTGTTCGCTTCTCGGTTTTTGCACAGTTCAATCTTTGAACAGGACTCCAAACGCCTGCAGCATTTAGAGAGGAAGGATGATGACCTGGACTTCATCTCTGGAAGGCTGTATGGGAGACAGTCCTCCTCCGATGGGACGAACAGCACAGCTGATTTGGTGCAGGAGCCGGTGGTTCTCTTCCACAGTAGGTTTGTTGAGCTGACACGAATGCAGCAGAAAGAAAAGGAGAAAGATCAGAAACCAAAAGAAGTCGAGAAACAGGAAGATAAAGAAAATCGGCCAAAAACACCAGAAATCGTTCCTGATAGTAAAGAAACAGAACACAAAGCTTCTTCAGCTGTTGGTCCTTCTTCAGTCACTGTCCTCCCACAGGAACCAGCTCCCATCGCTCCTGAGAAAATAGTGAGTGAAAAGGTCCTGGTGGAACCAGCTTCTGTCAAAGAAGAGAAACCTTCTGAACCTGCTGCTGTACTAGAGGAACAAAAACCTTTTCCTGAACTTGCTGCTCCCATCAAAATGGAACCTCCTGAGCAAACAGAACCTCCGCCAGTTGTAGAGGCGAGTAAAGAAATTATTGCTACAACCCTGGCGCCAGAGGAAGATGCTGTGGCAACAGAGCATCCTTCTTACTTGGATACCAAACCTCCCACTCCTGGGGCCTCGTTTTCTGATGCAGACATCAGCGTAGATCCAGAACCCGAGGCTGCCCAGCTGCTTCCACCTCCGCCCAAGCTAGTTCAGAAGTCAGATGAGGCTGCAGAACCTAAAGAGGAAAATCCTCCACCCTGTGCCAACACCGATGCTGGTGTGAGTCAAAAGGTGGAGGCAGCTGCTGAGGTCCTGCCGCCTGTTTCCGACAATGATATGGAAGTGGAACCTCCGGTTGTTGTAAAAGATAAAAAGTCCTACAAAAGTAAACGGTCCAAGACTCCCGTGCAGTCGGCTGCTGCTAATGTCACAGAAAAGCCCGTCACGAGGAAGAGCGAAAGAATTGACCGTGAGAAGCTGAAAAGGTCGAGCTCTCCTCGCGGGGAGACCCAGAAGCTTTCTGAATTGAAAGTGGAGGCAGAAAAGGTTTCAAGGAATGCTGCTAAATCCCCAAGTTCTGCTGCAGAGCCAGAAAACGTGGAGCTGAGCTTGCCGATAGGCCGGACCAGGCGCAGAAACGTGAGGTCAGTCTATGCTACCACAGGGGACAATGAAGGCCCATCTCCAGTGAAGGACTCCATGGAGGTCACTAGATCCACTAGGAAGAGAGTGGAAAAGGAACCACAGGAAACAGTGACTACTGTTCCCACAACCCCGAGGAGGGGAAGACCTCCCAAATCCCGCCGTAAGCCAGAGGAGGAGATCTCTCCAATAAAGACCGAACCGGTACAACAAGAGGTGGAGGAAGCTGAAACTAAAGATACTTTGGAACCTCCTAAACCTGCAGAGGGTTGGAGGTCTCCTAGATCCCAGAAGCTCACACACACTCACTCATCAGCTGCTGCCAGCCAACAGGGGAAGAAAGGGAAGAATGAACCGAAAGCTGATGCCATGGCTGAACCCGAAGATGCTGCTGAAAGAAGCAGTCAGGAATCGAGCATCAGTGACAACAGCAATAAAGCAAAAGCCGCTGAGAAAGAACCAGCAGCAAGTGAGCAGAAACGTGATCGGAAGGAACTGGATGTGGAGAAAAATCAGCTAGAAATCCCCGCAGTTGAGATCACTGAGAAGAAGCCAGTGCCAGAAAAGGTTACGAAATCCAAAAGGGGAAGGTACAAAAATACCAAAACAGTCGTTGATAAGGCATCTGTGTGTCTCAAAAATGTAGAAATACGCCTCAACGTCGATGAAGTCAAGGGTGCCTTGAGGCCCGCTGAAGAGGAGGCAGAGCCGGTGGCAGTGTCACCACCCAAGATGAAGAGCCCTCCAAAAGAGGACATCCTGCCACCCCACTTCTCTAAGAATGAGGTAGAAGATTCATTCCCAGAAATGGAAAAGGAGGTGACACGGGAGCCCAAGCAGTCGCCTGAGGCTGCCCAGTTAGCAAAGCAGATTGAGCTCGAGCAGGCGGTGGAGAACATTGCAAAACTCACTGAAACTCCTCCGACAATTGCTGCCTACAAAGAGCCAACGACAGATGTGGCTGAAGTCCGTCAGGAGGAGGAGGCAGATAAACCTGCACACCAGGCCAGTGAAACGGAGCTGGCAGCAGCCATCGGCTCCATCATCAATGATATTTCTGGGGAGACAGAAAGCTTTCCTGCACCGCCGACATATCCCGCTGAATCTGAGGCTGAGATCCCCACAGAGCCCTTGGTGTTGCAGTCCCCTCGGGAGGAGATGGAGCCTGAGACAGATCAGGCAGTGAACAATATCCTAGAAACCGAGGCTGCCGTCGAGCCTGTGGTGCAGCCAGTGCCTGGCTCTGTCCCGTCAGCATTGGAGACTGAGAGCAAGGAGTCTGAGGTCAGCTTCAGTGAATCTTCCAACTCTGCACAGGAGGCCGAGACCTTGCAGGAGGCTGAAGTTGCTCGGAAGGAAAAGGGCCGTCAGAAAACCACGCGGCAGAGACGCAAGAAGAGCACAAGCAGGAAGGGTGACGCTGCTGAAGTCAACACCTTTGAGCCGGAGAGGGTGCAGAGCAAATCACCCCCTGCCAATGAAGTAAAGACAAAACCTGAAGAAGCCTCAAAGGAGGAGAAGCAAATCAAACCTACAGCATCCATGGAGCCAAGTGCTTCTAATGTCACCAAGGCTGTGGCTGCTGACGTCGTGGCTGAACATGAGGCTGTCCCTGAGAGCAGCACCTCTCCAAAGGTGCCTGCTCCTGCTCCTTTGGACCTGGGTCCCCCACCAGTCTCCCTCGACGAGGGGAGTCAGAGCGGATTCAAGATCCGGTCGCCCCTGGAGAACGCTGCCATCACACCACCGAGTGCCCCGAGCGCAGCCCTTCCTGCTGTTCCCACAGCAGCGGCCAAGCTGCCCACCCCAGTGCCCACCACCATCGTCCCCCTTCACTCCGGCGCTGCCAAGGTGCCAGAGTGGATGGTCAGGCATGAGGAGCCCCGTGCCCGTTCCACACCCCCACCTTCTCTCCCACCGGACACAAAGGCATCGGATATCGACACAAACTCCAGCACTTTGAGGAAGATACTCATGGAGCCCAAATACGTCTCAGCAACAAGCATAACCTCCACGCATGTGACAACGACACACACGGAGCCGGTGAGCGCACCGTGCCTGGAAGAGGCACCTCTCCACCCTGCCGTGGAGGCCATCAAGCCGGTTTCTGAGGAGAAGCCGGCCGTTCCTGTCACCAACGCTCTGGACCCGCCGGTGGCCGAAGCGCCAGTGTTCAGCGAGAAGGAGAAGGTGGTCAACACAGTGATTGCTCCCAAAGCCACTTCTGTCATCAGCAGGATGCCCCACAGCGTGGATCTGGAGGAGGCTCCGAGGATCACCTTGGTGAAGCAAGCTCCCCAAACCCAG
Organism: Myiothlypis coronata; assembly: GCA_035041385.1. Taxonomy (NCBI): domain Eukaryota; kingdom Metazoa; phylum Chordata; class Aves; order Passeriformes; family Parulidae; genus Myiothlypis; species Myiothlypis coronata. The sequence continues at coordinate 2,025,099 of JAWWLW010000078.1, read as the reverse complement.
ACCTGCCTCGTCAATGCTCCCTCGCCGAAATTTAAGCAGAGGTCCAGTGCAAATGATAACAGCAGGTTTCATCCAGGATCGATGTCTATTATTGAGGAGAGGCCTGTGGAGACTGGGTCCAGTCCAGGGCTGCGGGTGAACACCTCGGAAGGTGTGGTGCTCCTGAGTTACTCAGGGCAGAAGACGGAAGGTCCTCAGCGAATCAGTGCCAAGATCAGCCAGATTCCCCCAGCCAGCGCTGTGGACATCGAGTTCCAGCAGTCTGTATCCAAGTCTCAGATTAAACAGGAGCCTATCACGCCATCCCAGCCGGCCCCGAAAGGCTCCCAGACCTCGGCGGGCTATGGGACTGTTTCCACCCATTCTTCATTGGTACTTGGAGCACAGCCCTACAACACCTCGCCCGTCATCTCCTCAGTCAAACAGGAGCGCGCCACGCTGGACAAGCCCGACTCGTCCCACCTCGCTGTCCAGACCCCGGCGTCACAGCCCGGCAAGGTCCTGACACAGACCGTAAACACTCCACCCGTGCTGGTCCATAACCAGATGGTCGTGAACAAAAAACTCTCTGACCCAGCTGCTCTGAAAGTGGAGACAAAGACTCTGCAACCCTCCAACCTGAGTCCTGGGGTTAGTCCTCACCACCCTTCCCTCTCTGGGAAGATGCACTCGGAAGCGAACCACGTCAGCTCAGGCCCCAGCACCCCGACCGACCGGGCCATCTCCCACCTGGGGGTCACCAAGCAGGAGCCGCACTCGCCGCGCACCAGCGGGCACTCGCCGTCGCCGTTCCCCCGGGCCTGTCACCCCGGCAGTACCTCGTCCCCGGCTTTGTCCAGCAGCACCCCGGTCATGCTGGCGCCGGGCATTCCCGTTCCTCAGTACATATCCAGCATGCATCCCGAGCAATCCGTTATCATGCCACCCCACAGCGTAACACAGACTGTGTCCCTGGGCCATCTATCCCAAGGTGAGGTGAGGATGAACACCCCTCCTCTCTCCGGCATTCCCTACGGCATCCGCCCGGAAGCGCTGCACTCCCCCCGAGCTGCTCTGCAACCCCAGATGGAGATGAAACCCCAGCGATCCAGCACGCCCCAGCCAGCACCCATCCGAGACATCGTCATGCCCCCGCTGTCCTCCCAGCATCCCCCTGAGGAGGAGCTGCACTTCCACCACACGGCGGTGTGCCGCGGGCCAGCCCCGGTGCAGTCCGACGTGCTGGTGATGCAGCCCGACTACCGCATGCACCCCGGCAGCCTGCGGCTGGAGCAGTACAACGTCCCGCGGGACGTCAGGATGATCATGCACCCGCACATGGCCGCCGTGGGCGAGCACCACTCGGAAACGCGACAATCCCGCACGCCCGAAGGGGCCGTCAAAACTCCCCCGGTCAGTAAGACCCCGCAACCCGGGAAAGAGACTCCCAAATCCTCGGAAGGCAAGATGGCCCACTCTCCCCACAGCGAGCCGCGGCTGCTCAGCGTGCCCTCGGGCAGCCAGCTGCCCGGGCTGCCCCTGACGCAGCCCGTGGTGGTGCCACACGGGGTGCAGATCATGCATCCCGCCGGGAGCTCCTTCCACGATTACCGCTCCGTGTACGGCGACATGAGGAATTACCACACGGCACAGCTTGGGCATCCGCAGTTCCCGGGCGCCTCGCCCATCGGGCTGCCCTCCCGGAGCATGACCCCGTCCCAGGTGAGAAAGAAAACCCTTTACCTGTCTCTCTGGAATCTGGAGCTGTTTCTTATGGGAAATGGGGTTCAAATGCTGCTTAGTGTCAGAGGAAACTGAAACAACCTTTTTCCTGAACCCCTCTGGAGCTCCACCCAGGAGGGGGGGAAGGTGCCTGCAGGCTTCTGGATGTGGTGACAGGGCGAGAATTGTCAGTACCAAGGTGGTGCATCCTTGGATGGATGGTGTGGCTAAGGATGGGCTTGGGGCAGGATTCAGGGAGTGGGGTTTCAGCTCAGGTGGGCTTGGAAGTGGGAGACTGTCCCAGGTGCTGCCACAGCAGAGCTGCTGCTGTGACATGGATGTCTCCAGCAGGAATGTCATGGTGTCCTGGCAGCCTTATAATTGGGTTAAATACACCCTCGGCCTAAACATCTTTCCTTTTCCCTCCTGCCTGCTTCCCAGGGTCTGCCGGAGGGCGAGCACTCGCACCCCAGCCAGCCAGTCCGCAGCAAGACCCCTCAGATCCCGCAGGATCCCAAGGGCCCGTCGGCAGCAGGCCCGGAGCAGGGTCACCACGCCCCTGTGAACAGGCACACGGCGCAGATGGACCCCCACGTCCACCTGCAGAGGGCACAGGGGGACACGAGCCAGACCTCCTACCCCTCGCCCGTCGCCATCTCCATGAAGCAGGAGCTTCCATCGCCGCACCAGCCGCAGGCAGTTCCCAAGCAATCCATGTTTATCCCCACGACCTCGGGGCCGCCCCTCAGCCGCCCGGAGCCCCAGTCCACGCTCAAGCAGGAGCCATCCCCTCACCCTGTGTCCCAGAGACCTGTGGACATGGTCCAACTGCTGACAGTGAGTGTCATGCTCCTGATCTGGGGGGAAATCACCTGGTTCTGGCTCAGCCATAGCACCAAATCTGACCTTTCTTGCATCAAAATTCAGATGCAGAAAAGGCATTGTTTGGGTTTTGGGTTGTTTTGTCCCTGATGGATTTTAGCCATGTTTACTGTTCCAAGTCAGTTTTACAAGTCAGCATTTTCCTGGAAAGTGTTTCCTCATAGGCAGAGGAGACAGTTGCTGTATTTCATTTAAATAAAAAGGAAAAAAACTCTCTCAAGTGTAGAAAATGAGGAAGAGGAGGGAGGCAGTGAGGAGCAGGTACCAGCAAGGAACTGAGAGTTGTGTTCAGCACCAAATGTCTCCCATGTAACCTCAAGCAGTTCTGTTATTTCTCAATTTGTCCATTTGTAAAAGGAAACACAGCATTCAGAACAGCCTTGTGCTGGGTGGGCGGCAGAGGGATTGGGATGATGGGATCCACCCAGGCAGGCTGGCCAGCTGGAAGGAAAAGGACAGAATTCCTGATTTAGCAGGATGTATGTAACCCGGGCCTGGCCTGGAGAGGGTTGATCTGGTGCTACATCTCAGCTCCGATGGACGCATCGGTGGCACCCGAGCAGCTCAGCAATTCAGATCCCACCCTCCTTGCTGTGTGTGTAATACTCTTTCCCTCTCTTCCCAGAAATACCCCATTGTCTGGCAGGGTCTGCTGGCTCTCAAGAACGACACGGCGGCCGTGCAGCTGCACTTCGTGTCCGGGAACAACGTCCTGGCTCACCGCTCGCTGCCGGCGCCCGAGGGAGGGCCCCCCCTGCGCATCGCGCAGCGCATGCGGCTCGAGGCCTCCCAGCTCGAGGGCGTCGCACGCAGGATGATGGTGAGGGCCCAGGCTGGGGCAGGGAGGCAGTTTGGGAGTCTCAGAGCCAGGCTGGGCTCACCAGCTGCCAGCTGGGAGCCACCAGGGCGCCCCAAAACCCCCGGTTCTGCCCCATGGGCTCCTCAGGGAATGGGCACGGCCCCAAGGCTGCCCAAGGAGCGTTTGGACGCTGCTCTCAGGGGTGCACAGGGAGGGATTGTTGGGATCCTGTGCATGGCCTGGAGTTGGACTTGATGATCCCGTGGATTCCTTCCAATCCAGGAGATCCCTGTGATTCTGTTTTGGGATCCTGGTGTTCACATTGATTCCTTCAACCCAGGGAAGGGAGTGTGACATTGATTTCAGATGATGAGCAATAGCTCTTACACTGCACTTATGGAAAAGGCAATGAGAGCTGGGAAACCTTTAGGTCATCCTGAGCCCAGGGACAAACTCCTGCTGGCTTCAGTGTGTCTGAGTAGGGTGGGAAGGGGTGTTCAGGTGGCCATGAAATCCTTTTTTAGTCTTTTCCACCATGGCTGAGCTCTCAACAAGTTTTGGAATCACAGAATCCCAGACTGGTTTGGGTTGGAGGGACCTTAAAGCCCATCCCACCCCCTGCCATGGGCAGGGACACTTTCCACTATCCCAGGTTGCTCCAGGCCCTGTCCAGCCTGGCCCTGGCCTTGGACACTTCTGGGGATGGGGCAGCCACGGCTTCTCTGGGGTACAAATTGTAACATCAAGGAGTTGAAAGTGAGGGTTTTCCCCCATGGATAGTGGATGGATGGCTGGAAAACACCCCCTCACGCAGCATTTCCCTGAGCCTGTCCTTCCCCTGCAGGTGGAGAGCGATTACTGCCTGCTGCTGGCCCTGCCCTGCGGCCGGGACCAGGAGGACGTGGTCAGCCAGACCGAGTCGCTCAAGGCCGCCTTCATCAGCTACCTGCAGGCCAAGCAGGCTGCAGGCATCATCAACGTCCCCAACCCCGGCTCCAACCAGGTATGGGCATGGCACAGAGCCCTGCAGTGCCACAGGGACACCAAACCAGGCCCTAATGGCACAGTCATGGAACCCTGAAGTGCCACAGGGACAGCAAACCAGTCCTTAATGGCACAGTCATGGTGCCCCTGCAGTGCCACAGGGGCACCAAACCAGGCCCTAATGGCACTGGCATGGAACCCTGCAGTGCCACAGAGACACCAAACCAGGCCATAATGGCACAGGCAGCTCAGGCTTCTGCTGGATCTGCCTGGGGTTATTGGTCAAACAACCCCCACATTTTCATCACCACCATCAAAGACATGGATGGGATCCATAAATTATGGATGAGATCCATAAATTTTTCATGGGATCAATATAATCATTGATGGAATCAATGAAAGCAACCCCGAAGCCAAAAAAACCCCCAAATGTGTTTGGTGTGTTCCCAGTTCATCGTCTTGGGCTGAAAAGCATTTCCCAAATGCATTTCTCAGCTCTTTTATCTCTGAGGTAGAGTCCTGGTTTATTCCCCATATCCTGATTTTTCCAGGACAGCTGTTGTTTTCCTGCAGAATGCATTTGGTGCCGTGGAGGGTTTATTCCAGGTGTGTTGCTGCACTGATTGCAGTTTAACCTGTGTGTAATTTAATTCTGGGTATAAGGAGCCCAGAATGAGCCCAGCACTCAGAGCAACCACTGAAATTATAATTACTGGGAATTTTTCTGCCGTTCCCAGCCAAATCAACCTGTGGTGTAGAATACTCCCCATCTGGGAAACAAAACCCATGGCTTCTCTCTTATACACGATTTAGGATGCTTTAAGCACCCAGAACATCACCGAAATGTCTCATTTTTAAACCTCTGTGGGCGTGGGTTGTCTCTGATCTGTGGTTTTTCCCTCCCTGCAGCCTGCCTATGTTCTGCAGATCTTCCCACCCTGCGAGTTCTCGGAAAGCCACCTGTCCCGCCTGGCCCCAGACCTCCTCGCCAGCATCTCCAACATCTCTCCTCACCTGATGATTGTCATCGCGTCGGTATGAGCTGTTTACCAGTTACTGACTTTTTATTATTTTAATTTTAATTTTTTTTTAATTTTTCCAAGGCCCTGCAGCAAAAAAAAAAAAAAAAAACAACTACAACTACAAAACTACAACGAAAAAAAAAAAAAAAGCCCACAAAAAAACCACACAAAAAATGAATTTCAAAATAAAACTAATTCAAAAGAAGGAGAGAAGGTTATGAAACAAGAAATATGCTGCCAGAAACCAGCCTCCTGCCCGACCGGCCTCGATCAAACCTTGGATGTTTACATGTTGCTTTAGCTTATGGACAACTGATGCACTCAGCAGGTGGACTGGGCTTGGGTTCCCATGCCTCCTTTTTGGGGAAAAAAACACACAAAAAAGAAAAAAAAAAAGAGAAAAAAAAAAAGAGAAAAGGATGGCTTATTTTTTTTAACAAAAAAAAAAGGAAAAAAATAAAAAAGAACCTGAACTGCCTTTGCACTAAATTAGTGACTCGGACTTTGCACAGTTGGAGACGCTGTGACGTTCTGGATGTCTTGACACACATTGACCGCGCCGTGGACGTTCCGCAGGGACTCTGCTGAGATTTGTGGGTCAAGGAGCATTTCACAGTCATTTTTTATTTTATTGGTTGTTTCGTTGGGTTTTTTTTGGTTTTTTTTTTCCTTCTTTTGGGGTTGTTTATTTTTTTGGGGGGGGTTATTTTTTTCCGGATGTGAACCTTCCTCTTCCTCCACCTGCCCCTGCTGCAGCCGTCTTCTCTTCATCTGGGATGTACAGTTTACACTGAAAAACAAGAGAATACAAAACAAACAACAAAACAAAAGGGAGAGCTTTTTTCCTTCCTGGTGGGATATGCAGAACTCAGTGGGTGTGTGTATATATAAATATATATATAATATATATAAATATATATAATACTGACTTTAAAAAAAAAAAAATCAAATCCCCACAACATACATTTTTTTTTAATCTGTGCCAAAAATGTGTTTTCAGAGAAAAAAAATCTTATTTTCATACTCAGACTTTGTATTGTCACTCATTTGTAAGTGCGCTTCATTTAAACATCCCCTCGTCTCATCAGCTGTGGAAGTGTTATACACTTGTACAAAGACTCTGCCCCGGCCCCCCTCGCCTCCCCTAACACTTAATTAATTTCTGGAACTTGGTTTGTTTGTTTTTTTTTTTTTTTGTTTATTTTTGGTTTATTTTTTTTTTTCTCAGCGCAGTTTTGTTTTGTGTGTCCATTGGATTACGAACTTTATTAAAAAATACAAAACACGTCGGCGCCCCGACCTCGTCCCTCGGCGTGGGGAGGGGGAGCGGGGAAGGGGAGTTTGGGGCTGCCGGGGAGGGGTCACTCCCTCAGAAACAACCAGGAAAAAAGGTCATTTCACACCAAATCCTCGTTATTTTCCCTCCTGTCTCATAAATACTTGTGCAAACTGAAATCTCAGGGTTTGCCCCCACTTTTCATCTCACCACACACCAGCTCCTCGCTGAAAATTGTCCCTGGATTACTGATATTCATCATGCTTGAAAATGTAAGACCAGACTTGATGTTTTTCACTGCTTTTCCACCCAAATCCCTGCCAGGTGCAAGTGGGAAGCCTAATCAAGCTGGTGTAAATGGGTTAAGATCAAGCAGACGTGGTAAAAAAGGAGGTTTAGGACAGAATTTGGGGCGTGGCCTCCAAACCCAGGGGAGAGCCTCCCCCTGCCCCCCCGGGCTGAGGGTGGGGGGCGGAGCAGAGCCTGTTTTGGGGTGAAACCAGGACAAAAAGGGGCTGCTGGTGCCCCAGGGTGGAGCTGGGTGTGGGGAGCCAGGCCAGGGACGCCCCACAGCGACCCCCGGGTCCCACTGGGGAGGTCAGGGTGGGACCTTGGACTCCTCCCCTTCCCCCTGGGAGGGGGGAGAGAGGTGGGACTGATGGACAGACCCCAGACAGAGATGGGGCTTGGACAGATGGACGCAAGGGAGCAGAGGGAAAAGGTCTGACCCTGCTGGTTTCTGAGTGGTGCCTTTGAGGTAAAAAGGGGCATTTTTGGGGTGTTGTGCAAGGGCTGGGGGGGGCTGGAGGGCACTGCCTGTGTGTCCGGCCAGGTGTGAACTGTCCGTGTGTCCAGGTCTCCGTGCAATGTCCATCCACCCAGCTGGGCCTGGACCTGCCCGTCCATCCAGGCCCATCCCCTTCACCCACCCCTCCCATGGATCTGTCAGATGGACAGAACAGGGCAGTGTCCAGCTGGACACACGGACATAGATGAACAGACAGACGGACAGATGGACGGATAGATGGATGGACATTGAAATGGACAAACGTGCTCCTGCTGGAGAGTTGGACATCCTCATGCCCAGCCAGACACATTCCTCCTCCACCCATGAGCATAAATGCCCCAAAAATGCACTTTTCACCCCAAAGTCCCCTCTCCCAAAAGCAGCGATTTCACACCCCTGCCCCGCCCCCCTCACACCCCCGCCCCGCCCCCACAGCCCCGTGTCCGTCTGTCCGGGCCCATCCCTGTGTCCATCTCCAGGCTCTGGGGCTGGGGGAGGCTCCGGCCCGATCCCGACTCCAAACCCAGGGACAGTGGGAATGGGGGGCGGGGCGGGGGTGTGAGGGGGGTGTGAGGGGGGTGGGGCGGGGGTGTGAAATCGCTGCTTTTGGGAGAGGGGCCTTGGGGCACAAAAGTGCATTTTTGGGGCATTTATGCTCATGGATGCAGGGTAAGGTGTCTGTCCGGTTGCATGTACAATGTCCAACCGGACATACAGTGTCCAACTGTCCAGCTGGATGTACAGTGTCCAGATGGACAGATGGACGGACAGCTGGACACACTCATGGCTGTGGGGATAGATGGACATGGAGCTGGACCGACCAACAGGAGCACGTTCAGCTGGGAATGGGCAAGGTGGAGCTGTCAGATGGACAGAAGAACAGGGGAGTGTCCAGCTGGACAGATGGAGAGTGAATGTCCAGTTGGACAGATGGACATTGTACGTACAGTTGGGCAGATGGACATTGTACGTACAGCTGGACAGATGGACATTGTACGCCCCGTTGGACAGATGGACAATGAATGTCCAGTTGGACAGATGGACATTGTACGTCCAGTTGGACAGATGGACATTGCATGTCCAGTCGGACAGACACCTTCCCCTCCACCCATGAGCATAAATGCCCCAAAAATGCACTTTTCACCCCAAAGTCCCCTCTCCCAAAAGCAGCGATTTCA
>JAWWLW010000078.1:1996333-2015672 GCA_035041385.1 Myiothlypis coronata | reverse complement strand
GGCGGGGCAGGGGTGTGAAATCGCTGCTTTTTGGAGAGGGGACTTTGGGGTGAAAAGGGCATTTTTGGAGCATTTATGCCCATGGGTGGAGGAGGAATGTGTCTGGCTGGGCAACTGTCTGTCTGTCTGTACAATGTCCATGTGCCCAGCTGGATGTACAATTGTCTGACTGGACTTACAACGGTCCCTCTGTCTGGCTGCGAATGTAGCCAGCCATGTGTCCATCCACAGAAGTGTCCGTGTGTCCAGCTGCACGTCCCTGTCTGTGTCTGCCTGTGAATCCATCCCTGTGTCCATCTGTCCATCTGTTCCAGCCATTTCCACCAACCGTCCTGTCCATGTGTCTGGCTGGACAGCCCAGCCTGTCCTGAATCCTCCAACCCCCCCTGGCTGGGGAGCAGGGATGAGGACAGATGGACACATGGATGGTGGCACAGGTGAGCACATGGATGGACAGACAGGTGTCCAGGTGTCCAACTGGATGTGAAACTGTCCAGCCCAAAGGTGTCTGTGTGTCTCTGCCACTGTCCAGCCTGAAGGTGTCCGTGTGTCTCTGCCACTGTCCAGCCATCCATGGAGTTTTCCAGATGTCCAGTTGGCACTGCAGCCATCTGTGTCCGTCTGTCCCTGTCATTGTGTCTGTGTCTCCCTTCCCTCCCAGGGGAGCTGGGGGCTCTGAGGGGACAGCGCAGGGGGGGGAGTGTCCAGCTGGACACACGGACAGGGGCAGCTCCAGGGCCTGGAGTCCCTTGTGGGGGTGCCCAGCTGAGCCCCAGACCCCGGGTGGGGCAGGACAGACTCCCACCTCCCATCTCCATCAGCAGCACCTTTTTTGTTCTTTTTACCCCCAAACTGGGGCATCTCCCCAGCCTCCACACCCCTCCCTCAGTGGGGGTCAGCATGGGAGGGGCTTTACCCCAGAAATCCCCATCTGCTGTTCCGGGTGGGGTTGAAAACCTGAACCCACCGAATTATCCTTTATAATCTCATCTATCCCTGCTATCCATCCACATCACACTCTCAGCAGTGACTTGAGTGCTTCAGTGTCCCCCACTGAGCTCCAGCTCTGCAGGAACCCCAAAACATCCTCTGGCGAGGAGGGGAGAAGCAGCAGCCCCCTCCCCGAGCACCAACCCTTACAAAATACTGCATTTTATTCCATCTCTTTCCTTCCAGAAATACACTTTTTACACCATTTCCGAGCTGTCTCTTAAATAAAGGCTGGGCGGGGGCGGGGTCACTCGGGGGCCGGGGGCGGCCCCTCGGCCGGGGGAGCCGGGGCGGCGGCCGGGGGCGGCTCGGGGCCGTCGCGGGGGCGGAACAGGAGCTCCCCGGCGGGGATGACCTGCTCGGCCGGCCAGCCCGCCGCGCCGTAGGGCTGGTAGAAGTCGGGCTCCGCCTGGAACATGACGAGCGCCTGGGCCGTGTGGATGCGCACGTGCTGCGCCAGGCTGCTGGCGTCCAGGAACTTCTCCCCGCAGGAATCGCAGGCGTAAAGGATCTGCGTGTTGGGGTCTGCCGGGGGAGAGAGAGCAACACACACACACACCAAAATGGGCGAGGCTCGGAGGTGGTGGGATGGTGCAGGAAATAGATGTGTAGAAAATTCTACAAATCTACATTCAAATTAGACAGGATGGGAGCTGCCGGCCTGTGCGGGTATTCCCAGAGGTGCGGGGGTGGTGGGACGGGAGGAGGCAGCCCAGTACTCCCAGTATTCACAGTGGGAGTAGGGTGGTGGGATGGGAGGAGCCAACCCTGTATTCTCGGTATTCCCGGTGGTTCTGGGGTGGTGGGATGGGAGGAGCCAGCCCCGTATTCCCGGTATTCCCAGTGGTAGTAGGGTGGTGGGATGGGAGGAGCCAGCCCCGTATTCCCGGTATTCCCAGTGGTAGTAGGGTGGTGGGATGGGAGGAGGCAGCCCCGTATTCCCGGTATTCCCGGTGGTGGTGGGATGGGAGGAGCCAGCCCGGTCGGTATTCCCGGTCTCACCTGCCTCCTGCACCTGTTTCACCGCTTTGGTGATCTCAGCTTTCAGTGCTTCGGTCTCGTCTGCCGTCACCGCGGCTGCCACGGGCACCACTGCAGGAACAGGGGGGACAGGGACATTAAGGGGACAGGGACATTGTGGGGCCCAGGGACATTAGAGGGGGCTGGCTGAGCAGGAATTCCCCCCGGGCCATGGATCCTGCACAGTGCTGAGGCTGGGAGCGGCTCCAGGGGGATGCGAGGCTGCCCAGACCTGGGTGCTGCACCCTTGGATAAATCTCCAGTGCCTCTGGGGGCTCCAGGACCTCCAAGCTGCACCCCATGGAAAAGCCCCAAACTGCCCCCCTACAAATGAATTTCCCTTTTGGGGTGACTCTTGCGCCCTTCAAACTGCACCTCATGGATAAAGCTCCCTTTCAGGACTGCCCCAAGGCACCCAAGCTGCTCCCCAGGGTTAAGCTTCCCCTCTGGAAGGGCTCCAGGGATCCCCCAGGCTGCCCCTCACAGAAAAATCTCATTTTCAGGGTGTCTCTTGGAACCCCAAGCTGCTCCCTGGAGATCCAGCCCCCTTTTAGGACAGTCCTGGGATGCCCAAGCTGCATCCCATGGACAAGTTTCCCTTTTAGGGTAGCTCCTGGGAGGTGCCACCTCTTTATGGAGGTGGCAACATCTCTAAGTTGCACCTCCATAAATTAACCTCACCTTCGTGACAGTTCCAGGCCCCTCCAACTGCCCCCCACAGATAAGTTTTCCTTTTGGGGTGGCTCACGGAACACCCAAGCTCCTCTCCAGGGACAAAATCTCCCTTTTGGGATGGCATCTGGGACTCCAAGCTGCCCCCAATGGATAAGCCTCTTTTTCAGGACACCTCCAAGACCCCCAGGCTACATTCCAATGGGTAAATTTCCCTTTTGGGATGCCTCCTGAGTCCCCTAAGCTGAACCCCCATAAATGAGTCTCCCTCTGGGGGAAATTCTGGGACCAGCCAGCTGCTCCCTATGGATAAGGTTCCATTTCAGGACAACACCAGGACCTCCCAGCTGTACCCCACCACCTCTAACCTTCCCTTCTGGATGGCTCCCAAGCTGCCCCCCATGGATGAACTCCCTTTGGAAACCCCACGGGCCCCCAGCTCACCTGTGAGCTGTGTGACAGCAGTGGCAGCCAGTGCCTCGGTGGCCAATGTCACCATGTCATCGGACGCCACCGTGACGATGTTGACCTCGTCGCCCTCCTCGGGCTCCAGGATTTTGATGCCAGCCTTGCCCTGGTGCACGGTCTTCACGTGGGAGCGCAGGTTGTCCACGCGGTTGAAGCCACGCCCGCACTTGTCACACAGGAACGGCTTCTCCCCTGGGAGGGGACAGGGAATGGGATGGGTGAGGGGGCGATGCCCGGGGGTGGGTCAGGGCTCTGGGAGGTACCCACCCGTGTGGATGATGATGTGCTTGGACAGGTCGCCCACGTTGACAAAGGCTTTGTTGCAGACGGTGCATTTGTGGGGCCGGATGTTGTCGTGGTGACGGATGTGGTTGGCCAGCTGGCTCGACTGGACGAACCTTGGGGAATGAGACCACGGTCACCACAACCCTGGTATCACCCTGGCACCTCCACCCTCCCTCCAGAGAACGGCACCTGGCTGGGAACAGCGAGCGGAGGTGCCCCCTGATATTTCACCACCACCAAAGTGCTGGAATACTGGAATACCTCCCGGTATTCCCAAGGGGAATCCTCACCTCTTCCCACAGCGCTCGCACACGTAGGGCTTCTCCCCGGTGTGCTGGCGCACGTGGGCGATGAGGGAGCTCGCCTGGGTGAAGGCCTTCCCGCAGATCAAGCACTGGCACGGCTTCTCTCCTGGGGAAGCACAGGAGGAGGTGGGTGGGGAACACGAGGGGCAGGAGAAGCCTCGGGGGCAGGAGGGACCCGTACCGGTGTGGATGCGGACGTGGCGCTGCAGAGCGCCAGGGTCGGCGAACTGGCGCTGGCAGTGCACGCACACGTACGGCTTCTCCCCGCTGTGGATCCGCAGGTGCCGCTTCAGGTTACCTGGGAGCAGGGCAGGATGAAGGACACCGGATCCTCCTCCCCCTTCTCCTCCTTCCCAGAGCCCCACAAGCTCCCTCGGGAAAGCCTGGTGCTGTTCAGGGAGCAGGGACTGTGCAGGGATCGAGGGAAGTTGGCTGCACCCTGCCTGGGATCGGGCAGTAACGTGGAAGGGGAGACAGCCAGGACAAGCACCCGGTGTTTGAGGGGATCAGAAGACTCCACTGGGATCATTCCAACCCTCTGGCTCTGCAGCAGGCTGAGAGAGGATGGGAGGAGACATCCCCATCTCCTTTCCCCATGGCTCCATGGGGAAAACCAGGAATTCATGCTGCACAACCACGGCACTGTAAAGCCGGGATGAAATCCTTCCTCTGGCTCTGATCCAGCCCTGGAATACTCCCTGCTCCCCCCAGCCCATCTAAGCCCCGTCACTCAGCTCCTCAGCCCCCCTCCCGTGTTACCTGACGTGGTGAACTGCTTCCCGCACTCCCGGCACTTCAGGGGCCCATCTGCGATGTGGATCTTCAGGTGAGCCTTCAAATTCCCCACCTGGATGGAGAACAGGATGGAGAGAGCCCCAAACCACCCTGTCTCCCTTCAGAGCAACCCAAATCCCCATGGATCCCTTTTGGAGTGGCCTGTAGGACCTCCAAGCTTCAGCCCATGGATAAACCACTCCTTCCAAGCTCCAAGACCCCTAAGCTGCATCCCATGGATAATCCACCCTTTCAGGACTGATCTGGGACCCCCAGCTACACCTCATGGATACACCACAATCCCAGGACCACTTTGGATACCCCAAACTGCATCCCATGGATAATCCACCCTTTCAGGACTGCTCTGGGACCCCCAAATACACCTCATGGATACACCACCATCCCAGGACCACTCTGGGACCCCCAAACTGCATCCCATGGATAATCCACCCTTTCAGGACCACTCTGGGATGCCCAATGGATGGCTTTGTTGCATTCCCTGCACTCATGGATACACCTCACCACATCTCATGGACACACCACCATCCCAGGACCACTCTGGATACCACAAACTGCATCCCATGGATAATCCACCCTTTCAAGACCGCTCTGGGACCCCCAGCTACACCTCATGGATACATCACCATCCCAGGACCACTCTGGAACCCTGAAACTGCATCCCATGGATAATCCACCTTTTTAGGACCACTCAGGGATGCCCAATGGATGGCCTTGTTGCATTCCCTGCACTCATGGATACACCTCATGGATACACCACCATCCCAGGACCACTCTGGTAGCCCCGGCGTGTCTCTTGGAACCCCAAGCACCACTGCGGGAACAGGGACAGGGACATTAGGGGGACAGGGACATTAGGGGGGGACAGGGACATTAGGGGGGCCCACCTGGGCAGGAATTCCCCCCTGACCATGGATCCTGCCCAGTGCTGAGTTTCTGACCCAGTGCTTCATCTCATGGACAAATCTCCCTTTCCAGGACCACGCTGGCCCAGCTTCCCCTCTCCCCAGCACACCTGGTTGAACTTCTTGTCGCAGTGGGGACACTTGTGCTCCTTGTCGGTGTCGTGCGTCTCCAGGTGGCGCATCTTGGAGGTGGGGTCGGAGAAGGAGCGCCCGCAGTAGTCGCACTGGTAGGGCTTCTCCCCGCTGTGCACCAGCTGGTGCCGCTTCAGGTTGCCCGAGGTGGTGAAGAGCTTGCCGCAGTCCTCGCAGCGGTAGCGGGCCTCGCCCGTGTGCCGCTTCTTGTGCAGGTTCAGCAGGCTGATGAGCCGGTAGCTCTTGCCGCACTCCTCGCAGCCGTACGGCTTCAGCGGGCTGGGATGAGGGGGGAATGAATGTCACACCCAGCACCGGGGCCTCACTGCCCCCAGTCTGAGTGTCACCCCCAGCCAGACCCAGGAATCATGGAATGCTTGGGTTGGGAGGGACCTCCAAGCTCATCTTGTTCCACCAGATCCCACCAGCCACTAGACCAGGTTGTTCCAAGCCCCATCCAACCCTGAACACTTCCAGGGATGGGAGTCCATGAAACAACACAAATTTGGACAATGCTCTCAGACATAGGATGGGACTCTGATGGTGTCTGTGCAGGGCCAGGAGTTGGACTCAATCCCTGTGGAACCCTTCCAAGTCAGAACAATTCTGTGACTTTGACAGAAAGATGAATCTCCTCCTGGATACTCCCAACACACCAGTGGATTTCCAAAGGATTCGACCATTCCCAGCAAACCTCACATTTTCCAGGTGTCTTTCCCTGGCTCTACCTGTACCTGTGTGTCTTCTCATGGGCCTTGCAGGCAGCTGGGTCGGAGAAGGCCTTGTTGCACTCCCTGCACGAGAAGGGCTTCTCTCCAGTGTGGATCCGGATGTGCCGCTTGAAGTTCCCGGTGTGGGTGAACTCCTTCCCGCAGTCCTAGGGATGGAGGCACAGGCACTGTCACCCTGCTGTCCCCAAGGCACCCGGTGGCACCTGGAGCTCTGCCCAGGAGCCCGGCTGGCCTCACCTCACACTTGTGTGTGACGGAGCCGTAGGCCTTGGACTCGGTGCGGTCGCTGTAGGTGCCGGAGCGCAGCAGGCGCGGCTCCCCTGAGTTCTCCTGCCCCGAATCCGCGCTGCCCGACTCGTTATCCTCAGCATTTTCCCCATTCTCCAGCTGGGGAGGCTCCTCCTTGGGCATTTTACCCTCATCTTCCTCCTCCACTATCATCTCCCCATCTTCCTCCTTCCTTTCCAGCTTCATCTCTGCAGGACGGTAGAAAATGGGGGTGCTCAAATTTGGGAGTGGCAGAAGAGGCACAAATCCACCTGTATTTCCTAACCTAAGGAGACTGGGATTAGGCATCCTCTGTCCCCAGAGAAGTCACAGAAACATCTGAGTTGGAAGGGAAGTGAAAGCTCATCCATCATCACCTTTGCCTGGAATCATTTTCAATTTGCAGGTGATTAGCCCTAAATTCCCAAAGCCTGTGCAGGCAGAGGAGAATTTCCCAAATCTCCTCACAACTGCTCCCAGAGGATCCACGTCTCACAAAACTCACACTCACAATTAATTCCACAGATAACAAGGGCTCAAGCCCTGCCCAGCTCTGCCCCAGCCCCGCTCACCTGCCAGGCTGCCACTGCCCACGGCGCTCTCCGACGGCTGCGGGAGCCCGGGAACGTCGGCCTTGGGATCCTCCTGGATGGCAGCGCCTGTCCCTGAGAGCACTGCAGACTCAGGACAGGCTGTGCTGGGGGTGACAGCAGGAGCCAGGCTGTCACCCCTCGCTGGCTCACCTTCCTGGCCAGCCGGCTGCTCCGCAGGCACCTCGGGCTGTGCCGCAGCCTCTGGCTTCTCCTCCTTCCCCTCGCTGTCGGGAGCAGCTTCTTTGGCTTTGTCAGGCTCCCCCAGAGCTTCGGCAAGCCCCGGTGTCTTGTCATCAGCTGGGACCTTGTTGGCTCCTGCGAGGGAACAGGAGAAGCCATCCAGCTGCTGCTGCCAGCAGGATTCCCAAATCCCACAGAATTCACAGAAGCAGCAATTTTTCAACTGCTGGTGCTGCCCAATAGGATCAAACCCCACCCAGGTGCACCCGATGCACATGGGAACTGGGTTTGCCAGGTGGCCAAGGAGCATAAGTGGGTAAGTTTTGGACTACATGAAGCACAAGTAGGTAAATCTTGATTTTGCCTGGGTGAAGGGAAGCCAGGAGGGTACGTACCGATCTCGGGGGGGTGCTGGGGATTTTCTGGGGGCACAGAGAGAGATTTGAGTGCGTTGCAAGCACTGACGATCTCCTGCATCTGCAGGAAACCTGCCACGGCCAGCACGTCCTCCACATTGTCAGGGCTCAGGCTCAGCTTAGCCGTGTACATGAACTCCAGAACCTGGCCCAAGCCTGCAGGAGAGGTCACACAACCAGAAATGAGCCGTCACCCCCTCACTCCTTCATTTTGAAACACTCAAAGTCACAAGCTGAAGAGCCTCCCTCGAAGCCCAAGCACAGAATTGTGTTGTTTACAGAGCTGGGAGGTTATTGGCAATGATTAGGATGAGTATAGCGATTAGGAAGAATAGTAGGTAAGTAAAAAATTTTGTAATAATGTAAGGCTCTGAGACTATATATCATGTTGTGAATTGTAGGATGGACCATGATACGAATAGTGCAATGGGGAAGAAGGTAAGAAAGTAGAAGTCTATTTTTAGGCTGATAGGGATTTTGAAGCTTACAATGAACTTTCATTACCAGAAGGAGGTGAGGGTTTCTGTTCTGGAGTGAATGTAAAGGCTGATCAAAAAGGAAGTTTTGACTGTGTTTATGATTGTGCTGGGGGTGTTTTTGAGGTTGTTGGATAGAAGAGGGAATAGGATGGGGGTGGACAGGGTTACTAGGGTTAAGAGCATGAAAACAAAAACCCCAGGCCTACCTGCAGCGTTGCTGATGTCCAGGTGCACCACGTCTTTCTGGTCCACGAAGAGCATGCGGAAATAGTCGCTGCAGGCGGCCAGCACGGCCTTGTGGGCCTTGAAGTCGATGCCGTCCACCACGAAGGTGCAGTCGCAGAGCAGCCCCAGCTGCCTCTGCTGGTTCAGCTGCTCCAGCACCTGCTGGCTGTGCTGAGGGAAATCCATGGCTGTGGGAGGGAAAAAAAACACCACAGGGGTGGGGGTGAGGTGTGTGGTGAAACCACTGAAGGGGTCGTGGAGAAGGAGAGATCACAAAACATAACCTGACTGCACAAAAAGTTGAATTTCAGCTCCTCTCCTGGCTAAATCCAATCCCAAACCCTCTCCTAGAACAGCCACGACTCCAACACAGGGCTAGAAGGAGGTGATGGAACAGCCAGGATGGTTTTAGCAACCATGACAATATTCAGAACACAGCTGTTGCTCCTCAGCGGGTCCAAGCAGCGAGCAGGAGCCTTGTCACCTCTGCAGACACAAGTGCCATCGTCCCTCCTCTGTGTCACAGCTCCTGCGAAGGCCACAGCACGGGAGTGATCATCCAAACCTTCCAGCTCCTGCTCTTCCAGCTGCTCAAGTCATGATAACGTGGAATTTTTATATTTTATTATGTGTCTGGAGGGAGTTCTCCACGCCTGGAGCACAGCTCTGCCTAAGGAATGCTGCAAATTGCTGGAAACGTGGCAAAACTCCAATTTCCCAGCAGGTCCTTGTCAGGAAAGTGCCACACTGGATTTTCTCCTGAGCTGCATCCGTAGGGTGAATGAAGGGCTTTCACTTGGTTTTGCCTTCCAACAATGATTCCGGTGCTGAAGGGATTGTTTCAAGGGATTGGCAAGGAGGGGGGAGAAAGGAAACAGGGACTATCCAGTTATTGTTCATGCAGGAAGTCTCCAAAGCTCTGGATGCTGGAGCAGGAAGGTCACAGCTGGGGAAGCACTCCTGGATTCCATGCTCAGTGTCTCTGAAAGCTTCCAGCCCATGGAAGTTGTTTTTCCACTTCATCACCTCTTAAATCAGGAGTTTCCAGTCAGGAAGAAGGGAGAGGTTTGGATCCACAACACCAGGCACTTCCAGCTCCTGTTCTTTCCAGCAATCAGTGGTCAGAGGGAGCCTCCTCCTGTCAGCTGTGAGTGCCAGCAACACTCAGGGAAGGATCTTCCTCCCAGGGATTCACTCAGCTCCCACAGGCATTCCCTTCCAGTGGGGATGAGAGGCCAGGACCTCTCTGACAGCATTGGATCACACACACAGAGAGGAAGCTCCACTCCATTTTGTCGTTGCACTGAACTCCCTGCCCTGGCTTTCCCCCAGGCCTCAAACTCACCCAGCCTGTCCCAAAATACATCCTTGACAGCCAGAGAAAAACAGTACTTGGGTCAAGATACTGCACAGCATGGCCCAGTGAGGTTTGCAAAGCTCTGGAGAAAAGGGGGAGCATTTTCCCTGCAGGGTAAACAAGGCTGTGTTCTGTGCTTGCAGACCTGAGGAATCCTGACAGCTCCATGCACTAAAAGGGTATTTTGGGGAATTTGTGGGAGGCACTTTGCATCTGAACGATGATTTTTAATGTTCCAGGATTGGACTTGTCTCAGCTTTGCTCCCCAGCTTTGAGAAGGAAGTAAAAATCCAGGAAACTCAACTCTTCCCCAAAAAAACCTTCCAATTTTCTGTGGTCTCCCCTGTAATGCTCTCTATACCCACACCCAGCAGCCAATGTCACTTTTACCCACTAAAACCCATGACTCTGAGGTTTAACAATCCCCAACACCTGGACCCAACCCCCAGGAGTGTGCCTGAGCTCACCCCTGTGCTGCAGGGAGCAGAGATACCCCGAGGATCGAGGGCCAGAGAGTTGAGTCTCTCCTGCAGAGATTTCCCCTTTCCAGGTGTTCAGGTCAGTCTCTACGCAGCCATCCTGGGAAAAATGAGATGGAAAAACTCAATTTGAAACCTCCACTCTTGGGTGCTGAAGGTGCCAAATCCCTGACGCAGGACTGGGCATTCTCTGATTTCCCCTCAGGGGACACGATTCCCCTCCCGACCTCTCCCCAACGAGGCTGTTGAGTCTCTCATTATCCAATTAATCGTGCAGAAGTTCATTATGAGCCCACCCACGCCCTCCACACAGATAAATACAGCAGCTGCAGTCCCAGGGAGCTTCCCACGCCAGCTCTGCTAAGCACTCTCGCTAATTAGCACCATTACCTCTCCCCTTCCCTGCCACATGAATATCTACCTATTAAAAACCCCCAAACCTCCCTGACTTGTTAAAAACAGCGAGTTAAACACTGCCTTTCCAGGCTGTCAGCACCCAGCCATCCATGCTGGGAGGATGAAAGGGAAGAGGGGGTTTGTTTCCTACCCACCGTCATCTCCCGCCTCGTGCGTCAGCTCGGGGAACAGCGCGGCCCCAACCCTCGCTGCCTCTGCCCACAGGGCTCTGTCCTCATTTCCAGCAACGGATCCTGCAACGGTTTTCATGAAAAAAGTCAAGTCTGGAGCTGATCTGAGCAGAGCAGCTCCAAATCATAGTAATAATACAAATCGTGGAACAGGGAATGGCTGCAGAGCTTGTGGTCGGAAGCGGAAGGCGAGCTGTGAGAGGGGAAATGATTACAAAGAGGAAAAAAATGTGGTGAAAAGGAAAAAAAATGAGAAAGACACGAGGAGAGGGACATCCTGGACCCCCCAGAGGGAACCGACATCCTAAAGACACCTTGGTTATTTGGATTTCAGGCTTATGGATGTGCTGGTGCTGCTCAGGACACCAAGACATCACCTGAGCCTGAGATCTACCCTGAAACCCTTCCTCTGTCTGCAGTGTCCAGGGATAACCAGTTCTTGTCTCCTTGGGGAAAAACACCCTTTGGAATGCTGGCTGAGCACTGGAATCTCGGGAGAAGCCTCTGATGCAGAAACAAAATAAGGAAACGCGGCTGGTCCAGGAAATGTGTCACCCGTGCCGGCCCGCAGAGGGCACGGACAGCGAGGAGGGGCTGTCACCTCGCCGGAACGCCAGGACGGGGGAAAATCGCGTTTTCCTTGCGGTTTCCCCGTCCCTGAGGTGCGGGGATGTGTCTGGCGCTGGCTCGGGGCTGTGACCCCCATTATGCAACATCGCGAGGATCTTTGGCTGGCCCGAGGGGACGGTGATGCCCCAGGTCCGGGGAACACATGGCTCCGTCCATGGCCTCGCCCCGAGTCACCACACGGCTGGGGAGGGACACAGCGGACAGGGACACCCCGGGCGGGCAGTCCGGCCAGGAGCTCCTCGGTGCCCTCACGACAACCACGTGTCCCCTGCCCCCCTCACGACATCCAGAAGCCCCATTCCCCTCACGACAGCCCCTGCTCCCCCTCACGACAGCCACCAACCCCCACTCCCCTCATGACAACCAGAAGCCCCCCGCTCCCCTCGCAGCAGCCAACAAGCCCTGACGATATCCGGCAGCCAGCCCCTCGTTCCTACCGCGATAACGCCCCGTTACCCTCACGGCGGCCGGCAGCTCCCCGTTTCCCAGGGCCCGCCAGCAGGCCCGCCCCCCCCCCCCCCGCAGCCTGCCCTCAAAGAACCGGGGGCCGCGCACCGGGGTGACCCCCAAAGCGGCTCCGTTACCCCACAGGCAGCGAGCCAGGCCGCAGCCTCCTCCCCTCCCAGCGCCTGTGTCCTACTCAGCCGTCTCCCCAGCCCCTCCAGCGCTCTCCCGGGGTCCCCGTGCCGCACCTGCCATGCCGGGCCCGGCGGGGCCTCACCCGCGGCCCGCGGCCCTCACCGTGACACCGACCAGACAAAGGGCGCCGCCATCTTGGCGCCGGGCGGAAGCGGCGTCGCCCCGGCCCGCCCAGCGGCGGCGTCATCACTGCGCATGCGCGGCGGGGCACGGTCACCTTCCCGCCCCTTCCCGCCGCAGAGGCGCCGCCATGACGGGGGGGGAGGGGGGAGGGGGCCGTGCTGAGTGGCCCAGAGGGGCCGTGAGGGACCCTGAGGGACTGAGGGGAGCCATGAGGGACTCTGCGGAGCCAGGAGGGACAGAGGGGAGCCATGAGGGGCCCGCGGGGGGCTATGAGGGTCCCAGAGGAGCCATGAGGGACAGAGGGGAACCATGAGAGACAGAGGGGGGCCATGGGAGCCATGAGGGACTGAGGGGAGCCATGAGGAGCCATGAGGGACAGAGGGGGGCCATGAGGGACAGAGGGGAGCCATGAGGGACAGAGAGAGACCATGAGGGAAAGAAGGGGGCCATGAGGGGCCGAGGGGTGCCATGAGGGGCCAAGGGAGGCCGAGCACAGCTGTAAGGCTCGAAGGTCCTGGTGCCAGCACTGCTGCCATGTTCTTCACTACCTGCGTTGCCAGCCAGAACATCACTCCTGCTTAAACACCCCTGAGATGGTGAATCTGCCGCTGTCCCACCCACTGACCACCCGCTCCATGAAGGAATTCTCCATATATCTAACATAAACCTCCCTTGCCACAACTTGATGCTGTTCCTCTTTTCCTGTCACTTGTTCTCTTGGCTCAATCCTTCTGTCAGGAAGAAGGTTCCCTGTTGTTGGAAATAATACAACTTTCCTAACTAATTTTTAATTAGTTTTAATTAATTGTGAGCAGCACCCACTTTTGGCCAGTACTAGTTAAGTTTCTACACAGACTCTTGTTGCTCAGATCATTATTCACCAAAACCTTAAGTTTGTTAAAACTAACCCTGACAAACTTCAATAAAGCCAAAAGCATTCGAAGATTGGATGTCTGGGATCTTAAATTTATGCTCCTTCAAGGACATTGGAGTAACCAGAAAATACAGAGGACATTTAGGCCTGGAAAGCTGGAGAAGATTATAAAGAACAATAAAAATCAATAACCAATAGAGGAAAGCATGCTAATTAATGAAGAGAATTATGTGAAATAGAACCAATGAACATTAATTTATTTGTTTGCTTAAAATGCATAAAATTTATTAATATTTTATTAATATTAATATTTATTAGTATTAAATATTAAAATATTAAAATAACAGAAAAAGTTTTGTATGGGCTACAAGAGTACCCTCGTTCCCCTTGTCCCGATCATTGATAAAGAGTTCAAACCTGTCCCAAAAACCTGGTTTTTTTCTCCAGCTTTCCTGCCACTAACGAGCTGCTGTGGGGTGTGTTTGGGGCCAGGCTGAGCCCTCTGCTCATCTTCCCTGTCCCAAAGCGATTCGGGCAGAAATAGGGAAAGAGGGGAGCCATGAGGGGAGCCATGAGGGGAGCCATAAGGGGCCAAGGGGAGCCATGAGGGGCCAAGGGGAGCCAGCGCGGCCATGAGGGGCAGCTGCTGTGGGATGTGTTTGGGGCCGGGCTGAGCCCGCTCTCCGCCCTCTGCTCACCTCCCCTGTCCCAAAGCCATTCGGGCAGAAATAGGGCGGTTTTCCCATTTCCTTCCTCCTTTCCCCGCACCTTCCTGGGCCAGGGCCGCTAGATGGCAACCAGCGACCGCCGCTGGGCTCCGGGCTGGCTCTGGGCCGGAGCCGCCGCGTCCCTGCCGGGGCCCGACGGGCGCTGCCCTCCCCGGCTCCCCGAGCCTTCACCACCTCAGCCATCATCGCTTTCAGCCCTTTTTGCCGCAGGGGGATTGCCCTGAGCGCCGTGCCTGGGCCGCTGCCAGGCTGCTGCAGGCAGTCACGGGCGGAGCAGCAACACGAGCCGGGCTGTGTAGCCATAAACAGGCGCTGCTGCCCCAGCGGGCGCCTCGCTGTTGTGGGTACACACAGGGACACAGGGGCAGCCAGGCCCTTCCTCCCTCAGAACGAGCCCTTCCTCCCCCAGAACGAGCCCTTGGCTTTGGGGCCGGCATCGCGGCCTTGGGGCATCCCCAGGGTGCTGGGCGACGGTGGGCAAGGGTGGGCGAGGGGAGGAGGAGGAGGGTTTGGTGCCCTTCCAGGTGGGTCGGCAGCCGGACAGCTGAGGGAATGGCTCTGAAATAGAGCTTCAGGGAAGAAATGAGTCACCCCGGGCTGGAAATAAACAGGGCAGCGGGCGCCCGAGTGGCTCCTGGTGCGGGTTTTTGTGGGGATGGCGGAATATCCCTTACCGAGACACCCCCAGGGTCTGAACCCGCACCCCTTTTTGAGGGTAAAGCATCAGGGAAACGTCAAAAAATTGAGAAGGCGGCAGTCGGACGTTCTCAATAATTTATCCCAAGCTCTATATACAAAGACAAGCTCTGGCAGAGGGTTGGGAAGGGAACCTGGCTCCCGGCAGGACTCTTGGCACGCTGGATCTCACCCCTCAACATGCGCCAGCTAAAAATTGCCGGAGCTGGGACTCCCCTCCGGAATTTCTCCGGTGGGTGGCGGGATGCGTTCAGCACAGGTCTGACCCCACTCTGGAGGGAGCCTTCCCATTCCCTACCCCACATCCCACCTCCTTCCCAAATCACCCATTTAATTAGCGAGGGAGGGAAAGGAGCGGGGGGGGGGGGGGGCAAGGGCGCCCCCCGACCCCTCAGATCTTGATCTCAGTCCGGAAGGTTTGCTGGACGTGCTCGGAGTGCTTGGCCGGCCGGCGCTGAGCCCGGATGGTCAACATCCCATTGTCCCCCAGCGAGGAGGACACGGACGTGGGGTCCACATCTTCGGGCAGCTGGCACTTGTGGGTGAAGGTGTTCATGACGGTGCCATCTGTGGCCAACTGGGAGAAAAAAACGGGTGAAAAGAGGCGATTTTGGGGTGCAAGCAGAATGGGGACTCATTATTCCCCATTATTAATTAACGGTGAATTAAACCCTGCTGGGATTGTGGCTCCAGCTGTTTAGGAATTCAGTGGGAGCTGGGCAGTCCCCACACCCCCAGTGAGGATTTTGGGGTCCCCCGCTTTGGGAGTGAGCAGGGAAGGGAGGGAGCACCCACCTTCTCGGCATGCACCTCGATCTGGTTGTTGGAGGTGGTGACAATGATGTCCTCGGGCGCGAAGTCGCTGACGTCCACCGTGAACTGATAGGTGTTCCCCAGGGTCTTCACCACGCCCGTGTTACCGGGGCGAGCTGCTGGGCAGGGTTTGGGGGGGTTACAACCACGGCTTGCCCAGGATCCCCCCTAAATGCCTCCGGGGTGCGCCCCAAACTCACCTGGGAACCCCAAGGTCTCCCCGTGGGGCCGGACAAAGCTCCCGAAAAGCTCCATGGTGCCGGCGGGCGAGGGTTTCACCTTCAGCCGCCGCCTGTCCCCCACCTGCGACCCCCAGCTCCCGCCGGGGGTAAGAGCGGAACCCCCTTCCTCGCTCTCCTCCCGGCGAAGGCGACGCCGGATCGGTTATTTCGGGATATTTCGACTTGACGAGCTTTTTAAAGCCTCGTTAAGGCTCCCGGCCGCCTGCCAGACCTCTCGTAAAACCGGCTAAATTTAGGTCTTGCGCCGGAGACGGTGGAAATTTTTCCCCTCTCCGTTCCCCCCCACAGCTCAACGCCATGGAATGCGATGCCTATTATTAAGGAATAATCACGATAATTAATTAAAACACTTATTAAATCCTCCCCGCCGCGGGATGTACGTTGGGGCTGGGAGCTGGAGGGTGGCGGAGGGGGGAGGAAACCCGGCTCGCTCCGGCCCGAGCGGGTCCGTCGGATTCGTCAAGGTCGTTTTTAATGAGCTCGTTTGCAAACTCAGTCGGGCAGCGGAGGCCGAGGCGGGAGGACGGGTCAGGGGTGCTACAAAAAACGGGGTGCGGTCCACCTGAAACATCCCCGGGATGGAGCGCCCTGTCCCCAGGGGGCTCCGGGGGGAGAAGGAGGAGGAGGAGGAGGTGGAGAGGGTGCTGGTGTCGGAAGACGTTTGGAGACCCTGCCCCACCGCCCGAAGAAGGGTCCGAGGTGAGACCCCCACCCCAAAAGGGGGATTCTGGAGGCGGGGGGTTTTGGAGGGGTCAACACCCTGTTTCCCCCCTCGCAGGGTGCTTGGAGTGGGTGAAGCGGCAGCTGTTCCGCGTCGGGGAGGATTGGTACTTCCTCTTCATCCTGGGGGTGCTCATGGCCACCATCAGCTTCGCCATGGACATCATCATCGCCAGGCTCCACGCGGGTAAACGAGGGGCGCCCCGGGGGCGTTTGGGGGCTCACCGAGTATCCGGGGGGGGTCTTTCGGGGGGTGCAGCTCCCCTCCCGACACCTCTCCTCCAGCCCACACCTGGCTGTACCGAGAGATCGGGGACATCGGGGTGCTCAAGTACCTCTCGTGGACCCTGTTCCCCATGGCAATGGCCGCCTTCTCCTCCGGCTTCTCCCAGAGCATCACCCCGCACTCCGGAGGTGAGCCGGCTGCACCCCGACCTCCCTGACTCCCTAAAACGCACCCTTGGTAATGGGGGACCCCTAAAATTTGGATCCTGCCCCCCCCAACCCCAGGCTCCGGCATCCCGGAGCTGAAGACCATCCTGATGGGCGTGGTGCTGGAGGACTACCTGGCCATCCAGAACTTCGGAGCCAAGGTGGTGGGGCTGACCTGCACCCTGACGTGCGGCAGCACCGTTTTCCTTGGCAAAGTGGTGAGGGATCCCCTTCTGAACCCCAAATTCCCCGGCGGTTTCAGCTGGTGCCGGGGTGGGGGGGCCGCTCAGCGCTGTGTCCCCCCAGGGTCCCTATGTCCACCTGTCCGCCATGGCCGCAGCCTATCTGGGGAAGATGAGGACCACGGTCACGAGGGAATATGAGGTGGGGGTGCCACCACCCAAAAAATGAACGGAGGGATTTGATTTTACCCCAAAAAAGTTGGGGCTGTGCCTAATCCCCCCCGCTTTACAGAACAAGTTCAAGCAGCACGAGATGCTGGTGGCAGCTCAAGCCGTCGGGGTGGCCACAGTGTTTGGGGCACCCATCAGCGGTGAGGACCCCCCTAATCCCACCCTGGGCCCTCCTAAACGTCGCCCTGATCCCTTTCCCCGTTTTTCCAGGGGTGCTTTTCAGCATCGAGGTGATGTCCCCCCACTTTGCCGTGCGGGATTACTGGCGCGGCTTCTTTGCTGCCACCTGTGGCGCCTTCATGTTTCGGCTCCTGGCCGTGTTCAACAGCGAGCAAGGCAAGGCAGGGCGGGCAGGATGCGCCCCCTCTTCCCCTTTACCCTCCCCCGGGACATTTTTGAGGTGCTCACCCCCAAACCCACACCGTCATTCCTGTCCCCCCTCCCAGAAACCATCGCCGCTGTTTTTAAGAGTGACCTCAAGCTTGATTTTCCCTTCGACCTCCTGGAGACCTTCTTTTTTCTGATTTTGGGGTACGGAGGGTCTGGTTTTGGGGTGCTCTCTGTGCTCTGCCTGTGCCCTACCTGCCCTCTCCTCACAGGACCATCTGTGGGATCGTGGCCTGTGCTTATCTCTTCTGCCAGCGCTGGATGATGGTGGCCGTCAAGAGGAACCGGCTGACAGCCAAGCTCTTGGCCACCGAGTCTGTACTGGGCGTCCGTCCATCTGTCTGTCTGCACCCTGCACCCGCTGTGTCCGTGTGTCCGTGCCGTGCAGGCTCGGCGTGTCCCTGTGTCCTTCCCATATACCCTGGGTGTCCCTGTGACCCCCCGCCCATGTACCCTGGCTGTCCCTGTGTGCCCCCCCTCGACTCTGTCCACCCGCCCTGTCCACCCACCCTGTGCATCCATGTGTCCCCCCGCCATCGACTCTGGGTGCCCCAATGTCCCCCCATGCACCCTGCCCACTAACCCCATCCACCCTGGGTGTCCCTGTGTCCCGCCCCACATTCACCTTGGGTGTCCCTGTGTCCCCCCCTACGTCCACCCTGGGTGTCCCTGTGTCCCCCTCATTCATGCTGGGTGTCCCTGTGTCCTTCCCATTCACCCTGGGTGTCCCTGTGTGCCCCCCCCCCCAACCCTGTCCACTCACTCTGAATGTCCATTATGTCCACCCTGTCCATCCATGCATCCCCTCCATTCACCCTCCACATCCACCCTGAGTGTCCCTGTGTCCCCTCCCTGCACCCCAAGTGTCCCTCTATGCCCCCCATCCACCCTGGGTGTCCACCCTGTGCATCCATATGTCCCCCCCCCACCGACCCTGGCTGCCCCAATGTCCCCCCATGCACCCTGGGTGTCCCTGTGTCCCTCTGTATGTCTGTCTGTCCATCCCCACACGCCCAGCTCCCCTGTCCCCCTGCAGCAAACCCGTGTACACGGTGCTGGCCGTGCTGCTCCTCGCCTCCATCACCTTCCCGCCCGGGCTGGGGCAGTTCATGGCCTCCAGGGTGAGTGGGGACACTTGGGGCTCCCTGGGGACCCCAAAACCTCCCAGCGGAGGCTCAGGGTGTCCATTTGTCCATCTGTCCATCCGTCCAGCTCACCATGAAAGAACATCTCATCTCCCTCTTTGACAACCGCACGTGGGGTGTGCTGGCTGCCAACACCTCGGGGGTGGCCAAGCCTGGGGGGCTCTGGCAGGAGTGGGACCATCCCTCTGCCACCATCTATGGCACCTTGACCTTCTTCCTGCTCATGAAGGTAACCATGGCCCCCCAGTCTCCAAGTGTGTCCCCAACATGGTGTCTCCATGAGGTGACCCCTCTGTGTCCCCCAGTTCTGGATGCTGATCCTGGCCACCACCCTGCCCCTGCCAGCCGGGTACTTCATGCCCATCTTCATCTATGGTGAGTAGGGGGCTGGGGGGACATAGGGGGACAGACAGACAATGGGGAGACATGGGGGGACAGCTAGGCTTGGGAGGGGACAAGAGAGGGACAGCCAGGCTGAGGGGGACAGCCAGGCCAAGGGGTGTGACATGGGAGGCACAGCCAGACCAGGGGGGGGACATGGTGGGGACAGCCAGGCCAAGGGGTGTGACATGGGAGGCACAGCCAGACCAGGGGGGGACATGGTGGGGACAGCC
>JAWWLW010000078.1:1978897-1991066 GCA_035041385.1 Myiothlypis coronata | reverse complement strand
AAGGCATGGATGGTCATGGCTCATCCCAAGGCGTGGACAGATGGACGTGGCTTATTCGGGGGGATGGATGGATGGATGGATGGATGGATGGATGGATGGATGGATGGATGGATGGATGGATGGACATGGCTCCATCCAGGGGATGGACAGACTGACATGGCTCATTCCAAGGGATAGATGAATGGACATGGCTTATCCTGAGGGGTGGAGGGATGGATGGACAGGGCTCATCCTGAAGGACAGATGGATGGATGGACATAGCTAACACCAAGGGATGGATGGACATGGCTTATCCCAAGGGATGGATGATGGACATGGCTCATCCTGAGGGATGGAGGGATGGACATGGCTCATCCCAGGGGATGGATGGATGGATGGATGGATGGATGGATGGATGGATGGATGGATGGATGGATGGACACGGCTTATCCCAGGGGGTGGAGGGATGGATGGACAGGGCTCATCTCAAGGGACAGATGGATGGATACAGCTCATCCTGGCCTCTCCAGCCAAGGAACATCTAATTTTATCCCATCCCTCAGGCCACCAAGGCCACGGAAGTGGTTTCCGTTCCCAGCACATCCTTGTCCCTCGGGAATGGAGGGGAGGGGCTGGGGACAGTGTGGGGACACATCCTAGGGACAGCAGGGGAGTGGTGTGGGGACAGCCTGGGAGTGTTGGGGACAGCGCAGGGACAGGACTCACTCGCTGGTCATCTGCAGGACCTTCTCGATGGTGCTGTAGCCCGAGGCCATGAAGGTCTCGGTGTACTGGGGCATGCGGATGGACTCCAGCCACTCCGGGACCGAGCGGAACGGGACGCCCTCGGAGCCGCTGGTGCTGGGCAGCCGGATGGACACCCTGCGGGAAAATGAGGCAAAAATAGAAAAACGCAAAAAAAAGTGATGCAGAAAATGCAAGGCTGGAAAAGCAATGTGAAAACAGAAGGGCATGAAAGTGATGCAGAAAGGAAACGATGCAAAATATGATGCAGGAATGGAGGGGTGTAAAAAAATAATGTGAAAATGGAAGGTGCAAAAAATGATGCAGAAAGGTGAGGCCACAAAAATATTGCAGAAGTTAAACAATGCAAAAAAATATACAGGAACAGAAAGGTGCAAAAATGGTGCAGGAATGAAAGGGTGGCAAATAGAGATGTGAAAGTGAAAGGATGGAAAAATAACATGAGTTGAAAAGATGCAAAACATAATATAGAATGAAAATAGAAAGATGAGAAATTCTGCAGAAATGGAAAATAATAATGCCAAAAACTGGAAGGATGCAAAAATAGCACAGAAATGAAATGGTGCAAAAAGTGATGTGAAAGTGGAAGGTTAAAACAATGATGCAGAAATGGAAGGATGTGAAAAATGATGTGAAAATGGAAGAATGGAAAAACAATGCAGAAATGGGAAGATGCCAAAATATAAATGCAAAATGAGATGATGAAATTGTGATGCAGACAATTAAATGCTGCAAAAAGTGGAAATGTGAAAATAGGGAAATACCAAAACATGATGCAGAAATGGAGATGCCAGAAGCAACGAGGGAGTGCAGAGATGCAAAACCCAACACAAAACAGCACCCATGAGAGTGCAAAAAATGATGCAAAAGGCAAAGATAAAAACAAAATGATGCAAAAAATGATAGAAGACACAAAGATGTGCAAGAATCAGAGAATCCCAGACTAGTTTGGTTGGGAGGGACCTTAAAGCCCACCCCATTCCACCCCTGTTATGGCAGGGACACTTTCCACTATCCCAGGAGTCTCCCAGCCCTGCCCAGCCTGGCCTTGGACACTGCCAGGGATCCAGGGGCAGCCACAGCTGCTCTGGGCAAATTCTCCCCTCCCTCTTCTTGCCCCCCACCCCATCCTGGCACTCCCTGCACTCACCGAGGATCGAAATCTGCCAGTGCCTTGAGGGAGTCGGGGGCGCGGATGAGTTTGTCGAGGATGCTGACGATGTCGGGGAATTTGGGGCGCCGGCAGCGCTCCTGCTGCCAGCACTGCATCATCAGCTGGTAGATGGCTGAGGGACAGTCCAGCGGCGCCGGGAGGCGGAAGCCCTCGTTGATGGCCTTCATCACCTACGAGGAGGGGGAGGAGGGTCAGGGATGGTCCCCCCACAAAGGTGCTCATTCACAGAATCCCAGAATGGTTTGGGTTGAAGGACTTTAAAGCTCATCCCATTGCAGCCCCTGTCCTGGGCAGGAACACCCTCCACTGTCCCAGGTTGATCCCAGCCTTGTCCCACCTGGCCTTGAATGTCTCCCAAAACGCTGGTGGTGGTGAAGGGTGGGCTCTCACCTCGTGGTTGGAGAGCTCCCAGTAGGGCCGCTCGCCGTAGGACATCACCTCCCACATGACAATGCCGTAGCTCCAGACGTCGCTGGCAGAGGTGAACTTGCGGTAGGAGATGGCTTCGGGTGCTGTCCAACGGATTGGGATCTTCCCGCCCTACAGAGACATTGGGGTCAACCCTGCACCCCCAGAAAACCACCTCACCTTGTTCAACCACCCCAACATAGCTGCCATGATTGACTATCATCCACCTTGTTCAAACACCCCAACACGACCAACCATGATGGACAATCACCCACCTTGGGCAACCACCCCAACACAACCAACCATGATGGACAATCACCCACCTTGGACAACCACCCCAACACAACCAACCACACCCTCACCTTGGCCAGCCAGCCACCCCTCCCTGGCCACCACCCCGCCACAGTGACACTCACGCTGGTGGTGTAGGTGGCTTCAGGGTCATCCTCCAGCACCCTTGAGAGCCCGAAATCGGACACTTTGCACACCAGGTTGCTGTTCACCAGGATGTTCCTGGCAGCCAGGTCCCGATGGACGTAATTCATGTTGGCCAAGTATTTCATGCCAGCAGCGATGCCCCTCAACATCCCCACCAGCTGGATGATGCCAAATTCGCCTTCTTTTTCCTGGGAAAAGGGGAGAATCCAGCCTGGAATCCACCTGTTGTCCCATCTCCTTTGGTGAGTGTTGGAGGTTTCACCACCACGTGTCACCTACCCTCAAGAATTTATCCAGTGCCCCGTTCTCCATGTACTCTGTGATGATCATGAAGGGTTTGTCTGTAAAAAAGAAAGAGCCCAAAATAGGTAAAAACACCAAAAAATATCCCTCCAAGCTCCCCAAAAAGTCACCCCCCTAAAATCTCTAAACCTCCCACAAGCCTTCCCAAAATCCTTAAACCCCCAAATGCCCAATGCCCCTCAAAAAAACCCAACCCCCAAAACAATCCCAACCCCTCAAAAATTACAAAAAAACCCCAACCACCCCCAAAAACCCAAACCCTACCAATTCTCCCCAAAAACTCCAGACCCCCTACTCCCCAAAAAGTCACCTCTGTTAAACATTTCCAAAACAACAATTAAGTTTTAACCCCCTTACAGACCCCAATAAACCCCAACAGCCAAAACCCCAAAATAACTCCCCCAACTCCTCCAAAAATCTCTTAAGCTCCCCATAAAACCTCCCAAATAAACCTGAATTCCCTCCCAAGAAAAATCCCCAACCTCATCCCCAAAAAGACCCAAGTCCCCCAAATTCCCCTTTGCGCTGTTGCTCAAACCACCTTTTTTTATATCTCCTTTTTTGGGATGTTCTGCTAGGAAATTGGGGTGGGTTTTTTGTGGGGACAGGACACAGAGGACACTCACACTTGGAGACAACGCCCTCGAGGCGGATGATGTTGTGGTGGCAGAACTGTCCCATGATGGTGGCCTCGCTCAGGAAGTCCACGCGCTGCTTCTCCGTGTACCCCACCTTCAACGTCTTGATGGCCACTGGCACCTCCTTCCTGCCACGTTTCAGGGTGCCCTTGTACACCTCCCCAAATTCACCTGCTCCAAAAAATGTGGGCACCTTTAGCCCCCCTGTCCCACCATGATTTCGAGGTGTCTCTGGGGGGACACAGCCACGCACCGGCACCGATGACCTTCTGGCGGGTGATGAAGGATGGAGGGATCTCGGTGGTGAACTTGAGCATGGCTTGGTTGGGGTCTTCGTAAGTGTGGGGGTCAACGTAGGTCTTGAGGGGCTTCAGCTGGTCTGGAAGTGTCAAGGAAGGGGTCAGCACCCCTGTCACCCCCTGCCCATCCCTGTTGTCCCCACTGTCCCATGGCTCACCTGACTTGGAGAAGTAGACGTCCTCGGCAGATTGGCGTGGCCGTGACGCCCTCCTCCTGTAGAAAAGCAGCATTTTGTCCCAAAAGATCATCCCCCGCCCATATTTGGTGGTGAGACAACAACATTTTGGGGTTTTTGGGATGTTTTGGGGGGTGTTTGTCCCCTTACCGCCGGAGGATGAAGAGGAGAGCGACCAAGAGGAAGACGACAAAGACGACGCCGGCGATGCTGCCAGCGATGACGGTGGCCGATGCCATGGCCTCGGAACCTGCGGGGACCATCCAGGTGAGCCCTGCACTCCCTGAGACCCCCACCCTGCACTCCTGACACCCCCTGGAGCCCCCACCCCGCACTCCTGACACCCCCCAGCTCCTCCTCACCCTCGGGCAGGGTCTCGAACTCGTGCTGGGGGCTGAAGGCCCCGTGGCCGTCGGCGGTGAGAGCCTGGACCCGAACCACGTAGGCGGTGCCTGGGGACAGCTTGGGCAGGGTGACAGAGGTGCCCTCGCAGCGCAGCACCGAGTAGCTGTTCTCATCCACCTGGGGACACAGCAGGGTGACATTAGGGTGACACGCAGGGAGGGGTGACATGGGTGGAGCAAAAATGGAAGTGATGTGGGGGATGTGACATGGATGGGGCAGGGATGGAGGTGACATGGATGGAGAGGTGACATGGATGGGACAGGGATGGAGGTGACAGGGATGGGGAGGTGACAGGGGTGGGGACAAGGATGGAGGTGGTGTGGATGGGGCGCTGATGTGGCTCAGGGCAAGGACGGAGGGATGACGTGGATGGAGATTGCATCGACAGAGCTGACACAGCTGGGGGCAAGGATGGAGGTGACACAGATGGGGTGACACAGATGGAGGTGTCAGGCTGTGTCACCTTCTTGCTGTAGGTGACCTCGTACTTCCAGACCCGACTCTGCTGCCGCAGTGGCACCGTCCAGGATAGGACCAGGCTGGTGGCCGTCCGTCCATCCAGGCTCACTGATGTCACTCGGGGGGGCTCTGCCGTGGGGACACAAAGGGACGTCACTGAGGTGTTCCCATGGGGGACAGGGACACCACAGATGTGTCCCCACCACAGAGGGAAGGTGTGGGAGCTGCTGGTGTCCCCTCACCTGTCTGGTTGACGCTGATGGTGGCGCTGGCCACGCTGCGCTGGTGGCTGGAGGGGGACACCCCGTTGCGGGCCTCCACGGTGAAGGTGTAGTTGACGTGCGGCTCCAGGTCGGTGACAGTGACCTCCGTCCCTGTGAGCCCCTGGGGGGGCTGTGAGAACCGGACCCCCCCGTCGCAGGGCCGGCACTCGCCGCTCTCGGGCCAGCACTGCTCGCAGGTGACGCTGTAGGTGACGTCCTCGCGGCCACCGGGGTCGGCCGGGGGGGCCCAGCGCAGCTGCACCGCGGCCCCCAACCCCAGCGCTGTGACAGCCTGTGGGGGCGAGGGGGGACCTGTGGGGACACAGGGCAGGGTCAAGGGACAGGGTGGTTCTGTGTCACCTCAGTGAGGTGACACCACGGTGTTCCCCCTCAGGAGGTGACTTACGGGTGCAGGGATGCTCCGGGGGGTCCTCAGGAGCCCGGAAAAATCCATCCTCGCACGGGCAGGTGGCGGCGGCGGCCGGGGCGGGCAGGGTGTGGGGGGGACAGGGCTGGCAGCCCCCTGAGGACACCGCGGCCTTGAAGGTGCCAGGGGGACAAGCTGGGGGGGACACACAAAGTGACACTGGTGAGATCCCAAATCCTGCTCCCCATCCATGGGATCAGCACCTGGCAGGTGGCGGGGGGGAAGCACCCCCCAAGCACCCAGAGAAGAGTTATGGGGAGTTTGCCTCATTTTGCAGCTCCTTTATTATTGGGGAGCCCCCCTAAACCACCCCCTTCCTAGCTGAGCCCTGCTGCACTCACTGCATTAGTGATGCTGCAGGGGAATGATCCCGGATGGGGAATTTTGGGTCCAACATCTCATTCCTCCAGCTCAAATGAGGAATTTTAGGGTATTTAATCTTATTTTGCAGCTGCTACTTTATTTATTTTTTTTCTACTTTGTATTGCTACTTTCAAGTAGCAATTTAACAATGCTTTGTATTGCGACTGTAAAGTATTGCTGCTTTATTTTACTTTATTATTACTACTGGGATCCCCCGAGCCCACCCTTCATCTGTCTCAGCTCTCACTACAGTGGTGATGCTGAAAGATGAGGATCCAGGGCTGGGAATTTTGGAGCCAAAACCTCATTTCTCCAACCCTGAATCTGGAATTTTTCAGGCATTTCACCTCATTTTTGCAGTCACTGCCCCACCTGTTGTTTTAGTTTTTTAAGATTTTTCTAAGCCTTCTAATGTTAACATTCTTGTAGCGAACTTTCTCACACACTTTCTGTAAATAACTCATTGTTTTGCATTCCTTTATGAAAAAAGAGAAAGTTGATAGACTGTAAACTACTAACTAGTCCAGTGTCATTGGAGAGGTGGCACTGTCACCCTCCAATCCACTTAGAAAACTAAAAATGTTAGAGCCAGAAAATAAACTTCCCTTTTTTCTTCACCTTGAAAACAGCAGTGTGCGCTTTCGTGTCCTATAGCGACATCCCACCCCTCTCTCAGCTAAGCCCTTCCACAATCCACTCAAGGCTGAGAATTGGGAATTTTGGGGCCAAACCCCCACTCCCATTTCCTCCCACCCCACCCCAGGCACACTCCAAGCTGTCCCATCCTCAGACACCCGTCAGTTTAGCCCAGTCCATACCTTGGCAGGTGTCTCCCTGGCTCTGGAAGCCGGCCCGGCACAGGCACTCCCCGATGGGCACGAGCCACTCTCCGTCGGCGTTGCAGTGCAGGGCCGGCGCCTGCTCGGCCACGGCCTCGGCCACGCACGAGCCCCGCACCTCGGCCAAGGTCTGCGAGTCGGCGCCGGCCACGGTCTCCGGGAAGCGCGCCATGCCCCGCACCACGGCCGGGCAGCGCTTGTAGTACACGCGCACGGAGAGCAGCGCCACGCAGGCGCCCAGGTCCTGGAAGGCCAGGTAGAAACCCTTCCTGCGGAGCGGCCCCACCGAGCGCACCTCCACGTTGAGCTTCACGTTGCGGGCGGCGAAATCCTCCTGCACGGTGATCTCGTCCGGAGCGATGGTGTCGATCTTCCTGAACTGGCGCTTCTGGAAGTTGGTGCCGTAATCCACGTCGGACTCGGCGTAGTAGAGGTTGAAGGTCTCCTTGCAGGAGCCGCCGCCGGCCGTGGGGAAGCTGTTGCAGTCGCGCACGGTGAACTGCAGCTCGATGAAGATGCGCTGGGCCACGCCGCGGTAGATCCAGTTGGTGCGGAGCCAGTTCTCCTGCTCGCCCTCCAGGACGTTGCACACGGAGTACATGTAGATCAGGGAGTCGTTGAGGACGTTCTGCAGCTGGTCCCACTGTCCCCGGAGACAGAAATGGGGCTATGGAGGGGAACTGAGGCACTGTCCCCTGGGATGGGTTTGTCCTCATCTCATTCCCCCCGTCCCCATCCCCATGGAGGTCCCCAGACACATCCCAGAGGTCTCCAACCCCACAGATGTCCCCACATCCATCCCCATGGGTGTTCCTGGTCCCATGGAGGGCCTCAGCCCAATTCCAGTGGAGTCTCCAACCCCATGGATGTCTCCGTGTCCATCCCCATGGGTGTTCCTGGTCCCATGGAGGGCTGCAGCCCAATACCAGTGGAGGTCTCCAACCCCACAGTGTCCCTGTCCCTATGCCCATGGAGATCTTCATGACTGAGGGATGTTCCTGTGGAGGTTTCTCTCTACAGATGCTCCTGTCCCCATTCCCATGAATGCCCCCAGGCCCATCCCCGTGGATGTCTCTATTCCCATGATGAGGAATGGGAATGCCCCCAGGCCCATCCCCATGGATGTCTCTATTCCCATGGAGGTCCCCATTCACCACCCCCATGGATGCCCTTATTCCCATTCCTGTGAAGGTCCCCAAAGATGTCCTTATCCCACCTCCGTGGAGCTCCCCCATGGCTGTCCCCATTCCCCATCCCAGAGCTGGCCAGCAGGGCCGGATGCCGGATCCATGGGTGCTCACCCCTTTTCCGTAGGGATGGGTGAGCCAGCCCAGCTCCCCATGGGCCTTGGCGAAGTCCAGCAGCACCACTGTGGGAGAGGAGAGAGGACAGGGACGTCAGCAGATGCCACCAGGACCTGCAGGTGCCACCAATACACCCCTCTGGCCCTTGGATGTCCATCCCCCAGGACCCACGGACAACTCCAGGGAAGTCCCCAGGATGTGCAAACACTTCTGGGATCCACAGTCCCCAAAATTCAGGATGTCCTGGGCACCCACAGATATCCCTGGGACCTGTGGATGCCATCAGGACCCACGGATATCCCTGAGACATGCAGATATCCCACCAGGATCCCAGGATGTCCTGGGCACTCACAGACATCCCTGGAACCCACAGATGCCCAGAGGTTCCACAGATGTCCTCAAGAGCCCCTGGATACCCCCAGAACCCACAGATCCACCCCATTTCCACAGACACCCCCAAGAGCCACAGATGTCCCCAGGACCTCCAAACAGTCCCAGGCCCCAGAGGTGTCCCCTGGACCCACGGATGCCCCGTTCCCGGCAGATTACACCGGACGAAGCCCCCCGGGGCCGCCCCCAGAGGCGGGGAAGCCGCGGGGCCCGGCGGGACCTGCCCTGGCACGCCGAGGGCGGCGGCCGGATCCAGCGCCGGGAGAGGAAGAGGAGGAAGAGGAGGCCGGGGAGGGAGCGGGGCCCCCCGGTGAATCACCCCCCAGGAATGTGCCCGGACGCCCAGGTTCAGCGGCGAGATGGGTCCGGCGGGACGGGGCCAGTTCGGGACGGATGCGCCCCCCAGTCCCCACGGCTGAGCACGGACGGGCTCGGGAGGGTCAGGCCTGGGGGGGACCCCAGACCCTGCCTGGGGGGGACGCGGGTGGCTGCAGCGTCCCCCCCGCGCCGTGCCCGGGGTCAGGAAGGATGCCGGGGCGGATATCCCGGTTTTCCTGAGGCTGGAAATCCCCCCCGCGAGCCTCCGGAGAGCGGAAAGCTGCCGGAGCCAGGGCCAGAGCGGGCGGGGGTTCCCCGCCGGTGCCCCCCCGGTGGCTCTGGGGACAGTCCCGGGGCCGCGGCTGCTCCGGGGGCGCAGCAGCCCCGGGAGCTCCTGGGACAGCGCCGGGGCCGCAGCCCCGTCCCGGGCGTCACCTGTACCCACCGCCACCATCACCATCATCATCATCAAATTCTCCGTCGCCTTCGTCACCCGGCCACGGCCGCCCCCACCTCCAGGGCCACCGCGATGTGGCCACCAACCCCATCGCCACCCTCAGCGCCACCCCCGCGCTCCGGAGCGGCACCCCCGTCCCATTCCCAGCCCCATTCCGGCTGCATCCTTGTCCCTGTCCCCTGCCCTGCCCTAACCCCGTCCAACCTTTGCCTGAATCCGAATTCCATTCCCAAAGTGAACCCCAATCCCATCCCCTCTGCTCCCATTCCTGTCCCCATCCCAATCCCATCCCCGCCTCAACATTAACGAGAATCCCAATCCCAAAATTAATCCCATCCCCTCCCCATCCTGATCCCAACCTCATCTCCTCCTCAATCTCAATCTGAACCCCAATCAGAATCCCAAAATTGATCCCATCCCAGTCCCAATCCTGCTCCATTCCCTGCTCTTTAACCTCCTCTCCACCTCAGCTCACCCCAAATCCCACTGATCTCACTGAGGGGAACCAATCCCCCCCGAAATCCCCAAATCCCACCACTCTCACCACTTTCCCTTTCCCCCCACGCACTTTTAAAACCTCAAATCCCAGTATTCCCTCCTGGGAAACAGCACTTGGGGAACACACCCCAAATCCCACAGCTGCCACGGGATCACCCCCTCTGCTGTCCCCCAAGCACTTCCAAAAATCCTCATTTTAGGGTTTTTTAACCCCATTTTTAGTTTTTAGGGAGTATTTTTCATCCCAGTCTCTGATTTATTTGCATTTGAGGCTGGATTCTTCCACCTTACCCTCGAAAAATGACGGATTAAAGCCATCAGGCAGAGTTTATAGAAACTGAGTCCTAAAAAATTCCAGGTATACACAAAAAAGTGAATTTCCCCCTTTTCTTTTGCCCAATCCTGCCAAACTAAGCCCCAAAATCACCGGGGGAAGGGTTGTGAGGTGGAGGCCGAGACGCTGCTTGTTTTTTCCCAGCAATTTTTTGGGATTTTCCTGACATTGTTTTCCAGCTCTCCGGCCGGATCCTACCCGACCCTGCACCACCCATGGGAAACGCTCCATTTTAAGGTGATTTTCCCCTTTTTGGGGGTTTATTTTTTAATCCCCTCCACCTTCACCCCTGTGCCAGTCTTCTTTGGGGGCTCCCGGCAGGACCTGGCCCCGACGCGTTGGTCGGATGCTGAGCATGGGAAAAGTTGCCCCAAACTCTTGGGTTTCGCCTCATTTTAACTTTTTTTCTCCCCATTTAAAATTCTTTCTCCTCTATTTTAGTTGTCCCCCCATTTTTGCTGCACCTCCCGTATTTTTATCTCCCCATACACCTTTTTAACTTCCCCCCCACTTACTTTAACTTTTGCCCTTTAATTTAACTTTTCCCCTTTTAATTTAAACTTCTCCGCCTTCATTTCAACTTTTCCCCTAATTTTAACCTTTCCCCCCCGCCCCAAAGGCGCTCCGGCACCTGCAGATTCCGCACCGCACCCCAAACTGTGCGGGGGGAAAGGGAGAACCCACATCCCCCTTTACCCTCAGAGCGCACCCCGACTCCGCAGCTCGCCCCAAACCACCCGAATTTACCCCAAAACCACCTCACCCTTGGGGGTGCCCGCAATAAAGGAGTTTCGGGGTGCTCCCTCCCAAAAAAAAAGTGGGGGACTCACCTTCCTCGGCGGCCAGGGGGCTCAGGGCGGTGAGGAGGAGGAGGGTGAGGGCCGGGGGGGTGCCCGCCATGGCGGGGCGGTTTTGGGGGGTCCCGGGCGCGCCCCACGAGCGGCGGCCCCGCGGGGAGTGCGGGGGGTGTGGGGTGCGGGGCCGCGCGCCCGCTCCTGTTCATTCATGCCCCGCTGACGTCACCGGCCACGCCCGCTCTTAAAGGCGCAGGAGCCGCTCCCAGTACGCACCAGTACAGCACTGGGAGGGAGCGCGCCCCAGGGTGGGACGCGGCCGGGTGGAGGGGAGGGGGCTGTGGGAGCCCCCCCAAGGTGGGGCACGGCCCTGGAGGGGGTTCGGGGGTCCCGCAGCCCCGCGGGGACCCCCCGAGCCCGGCCCCGAAGGGGTGAACGCGCCCCCCCGTCCCGCCCCCTCCCCTTTCATTCATGAATCGGCGTGGGAAGAGCGGGGGGGGCGGCAGCCAATGGCTGCAGAGGGCGGGGCCACGCGGTTACTACCGGCCACGCCCCCCGCCCACCAGTTCGATACTGGGGGGTTTGGGGGGGACCGGTCTGGGGGGGCTGCCCGGGCCCCAAATCCTCAGCACCACCGTCCTCATGGACCTGCAGCACTCCAAATCCCACAGCACCCCAAATCCCATCACCCACGGCGCCCCAAATCCCACAGCACCCCAAATCCCATCACCCACGGCACCCCAAATCCCATCACCCACGGCACCCCAAATCCCACAGCACCTCAAACTCAAATCCCACAGTGTCCTAATCCCATCAATTCCAGCACCTCAAATCCCTCAGCAGCCCTGTCCCCATGATCCTGCAGCACCCCAAATCCTGCATCTTCCATAGCACCCTAAATCCCACAGCACCCCCAATCTCTGCAGCACCCACAGCACCCCAATCCCTTCAGCTCTAGCGCCACAAATCCCCCAGCACCCCAAAACAACTCAAATCCCACAGCACTCCAAATCCTGCACCCCTGTTCCCATAATCCCTCTGCAGCCACATCCCCGAGTACCCACAGAGCCCAAAAGCCCCAGGATCCACAACACCCCAAATCTGCCAATAGGCCCAGCACCCCATTCCATGATCCCCG
>JAWWLW010000078.1:1962046-1978884 GCA_035041385.1 Myiothlypis coronata | reverse complement strand
TCTTCATTACCCCAGCACCCCAAATCGTGCAGCACTCCCATCCCCAGGATCCCAGTGCACCCCACATCCCCCAGGATCTGCAGCACCCAAAATCCTGCAAGGACCCCCATTCCATGATCCCACTGAAATTAAAATCCCCCAGGATCTGCAGCACCCCAAATCCTGCAGCATTCACTTCTTGATGATCCCATTGCACCCCATATCCTCCAGCACCCAAATCGAACACGTCAGGCCACCAATGATCTTTTTCATAGAAAATCACTGATTTTAACAAAAAAGCATCTTTTTACCCCTCCCATCCCCCAAACCCTTCCCAAGAGGGGGTTCAGGTGGGGGTGTCCCCCGTGTCCCCCGGGGTGACCCCGGCGGTCACTTGGTCGCGCCGCCAGAGCTCCTCCACCAGGGCGTCCAGGACGGGCCCGACCCGGGCCAGCCCCGCCCGCGCCCCGCCGGCCCCCGCCGTGCCCCCGGCCCGCAGCACCCGCAGCCCCTGCGAGCCCTCGAAGGCCCGAACGTCCCCCTCCGTCACGGCCGCGTGCGGGGCCAGGTCGAATCTGGGGTGGGGTGGGGACACAGGGTCAAGGCAAACAGCAACGGCCCGGAAAATCCCCCCAGAAGTACCCGAGATTCATGGGGAGCTGTGAACTCATCGGTGTAACCAGGTGGGAGTGTTCTCTGCCTGCCCAGGGACCAAGTGGTTTGGAATCTGGGGGTGCAAACCTGATTGTGAGGGGGACACGGGGTCAAGGAGACACCAACACCCTGAAAAATCCCCCAAAACCACCCAAAGATTAATGGGGATTGTGAATCCATGGGTGCAATGAAGCATTGCAGGTTCTTGGCCTGCTGAGATAACAAGTGCTGAGAAATCTGGGGTGCAAACCTGACTGGGGGGGGACATGGGGTCAAGGAGATACCAACACCCTGAAAAATACCCACAAAACCCTCTGAAAATAAGTGGGAGTTGTGACCCAAAGAAACCCCCACGAACCCCCTGAAATGTCTATGAGAGTTGAGGGCCCATCAGTGTAATGAGAGTTGCACGTTCTCAGTATTGAGTGGTTTGAAATCTGGGGGTGCAAACCTGACTGTGAGGGGGACACAGGGTCAAGGGAGACCCAGAAAATTCCCCCAAAATCCCCTGAAAATAAGTGGGAATTGTGACCCCAACCCCCCCCAACCCTCTAAAATATCTATGAGAGTTGAGGACTCATTGGTGTAATGAGAGTTGCACGTTCTCAGCCTAACAAGGTATTGAGTGGTTTGAAATCTGGGTGTGCAAACATGACTGGGGAGGGGATATAGGGTTAATGGAGACACCAATACCCTGAAAATCTCCTTTAGGGGGGCAAAACCCCCTAAAAATAAGCAGGAGCTGTGAACCCATTGGTGTAACCACTTGCGCACATTCTCAGCCTGCTGAGATACCAAATGCTGAGAAATCTGGGGGTGTGAACCCACTTTGGGGTGGGGAGGGGTCAAAGAACACCGAGAAAAACCCCAGAACCCCCTGAAAATCAGCAGGAGTCAGGAATCCATCGGTGTGCCATTCTCAGCCCCTGCCATGCCAAGCACTGAGAGCCCCTGGGGTGCAGTCGCCCCGCCATGGGGTGACCTTTGGGGACCCCCCAAAAGGATACTTGGTGCCCACGACCACCCTGACGAGGTGGCGGTCCCCGGGGCCCAGCACGCGGCCCATGAGCGCCGGCAGCTCCTCGAAGGACGCGCGGTCCGTGAAGGAGAACAGGAACAGGGCGGCGTCCGCCTCCTCCTTACAGGCCTGGGCACGGGGACACCGCTCACCGCGGGGTCCTGGCGGTGTCCCCCGCCCCAAAACGCGCCCCCCGCCCCAAAACGCGTCCCCCGCTCACGGGCAGCAGGTGCTCGAACTTCCTGAGCGCTCCATCCCCGCAGTCCCACAGGTGCAGCTGGAACAGGACGGGGCGGCCGCTGCCGCAGGGCTTGGCCGGCCAGAACAGCGTGGTGGCCTCGATTCCTGCGGGGACAGCGGGACTGTCACCCCCGGGACACCCCGGGCCATACACAGGGTCTCGTGGTGGCCTCGATTCCTGCGGGGACAGCGGGACTGTCACCCCCGGGCCATACACAGGGTCTCGTGGTGGCCTCGATCCCTGCAGGGACAGCGGGATTGTCACCCCCGGACCCCACCAGCCGTACCCAGGGTCTCGTGGTGGGCGGGGGGCGCGGGGGTCCCCCCCAGCCAGGCCACCAGCGCTGTCTTGCCGACGCCGCTCCTGCCCGCCAGGAAGAGTTTGTAGGTGACCGTGGGCACAGCCAGCGCGGGCGGCAGCGCCGGGCGCTCCAGCAGACCTGGGGAGGGGCTCGGGGTCATTCTGGGGGGCTGAGAGCCCGGCTGGGGGGCGCAGGGGGGGCACGCACCGAACACTCTCCGCTGGTTCTTGTGCAGGATGGAGTCCAGGTAGGGGCGGCCGGCGGGGGACAGGAGCCAGCCCGGCTCCAGCGCCCAGTCCTGCTGTGCCATGGGCCCCAAACCTGGGGGACGGCGAAGAGCCCCCCTTCCCCCACGGGGTCACTGCATCCGCAGCTTTGGGGGCGCCTTCTGACCCCACCTCAGGGTACAGGCACCCTCTCCAGGATCCCTAAATCCTCCATCGCGTCCCTAAAACACCCCCCGCGACCCAGCATCCTCCCCAAAACCACCCACGGGGTCCCTGACACTCCTCTGTGGGGTGCCTGTCCCCCTTCCATGGGGTCTGTGCCCTCCCTATGGAGTCCCTGACCCCTCTCTGGGGTCCCTGCACACCCATACAGGATCCCACCGCCTTCCCATGGGTTCCCTGCCCCTCTCCGGTCCTTTGCCCCACTTTGGGGTCCCCTGCTCCCTCCACCCTCCCAGGGTGTCCCTCACAGCCCCATTCTGGGGTCCCTGTCCCCGTCAGTGTCCCTTCATCCCCCCAGGGTGTCCCTCACAGCCCCACACGGGGTCCCCGCACTCCCCCGATGGGTTCCTGCCACCCCCGCGGGGTCTGTGCTGCCCCCAGCTGATCCCGTGCCCCCACAGCATGTAGGAGTGAGGGGACCCAGCCCCTGTTCCCTTCCCGGACCCGCTGCCCCCCAAATCCCCCCCCCATGCCTTGTCCCCCACACCAATTTTCCCGCGCGGGCCCTTTAAGACGCGGCGCCGCCGCTCACCTGAGGCAGCTTCCGCCTCGATATGACGTCACGAAAACAGGCGGGGCGATACGGAGACCACGCCCAGCCACAGCTGCGCGTGCGCGGTGAGTTGCGGGGGACACGTGGAGTGACCCTGGCCCTGCGGATTTTGGGGGTTCCCATCCCAAGTTACTGATACTGCAATGATTTGGGGGTCCCCATCCCAAGTTACTGATACTGCAATGATTTGGGGGTCCCCATCCCAAGTTACTGACACTGCAATGATTTGGGGGATCCCCATCCCCAGTTGCCAGCACTGCCGGGATTTGGGGCTCCCAACTGCCGGTGTGTCCAGGCTTTGGAGCCCTCCCTCATCCCTAATCACCGACACTGGAAGCTTTGGGCTCCAGCGTCTCCCACACTGGCAGGACTTGGGGTCCCAATTTCCAGCCCCAACAGGCTCTAGGATCCCCATCCCCATTTCCCATCTCCAACAGGCTGTGGGATCCCCATTTCCCAGCACTGGCAGGATTTGGGGTCCTCATCACCAATTTTCAGCCCCAACTGGCTTTGGGGTCCCTATTCCAAATTTCCAGCCCCAACAGCTTTTGGGGTCCCATTTCCCAGTGCTTGGAGGCTTTGACATCCCCAGTTACCATCTCCAGCAGTCTTTGGGATTCCCCATTCCCAGTTTCCATCCCTAACAGGGTTTGGTGTCCCCCATTTCCAGTGCTGACAGCCTTTGGGTCCCTGTCCCTAATTCCCAATCCTGCAAGGACCTGGGATTCACAATTTCCAGCACAGGCAGGAGATGGGTTCCCCAGTTCCCAGCCCTGACAGGTTCTGGGGTTCCATCCTAAACTTCCATCCAAAACAGGGCTTGGGATCCCTGAATTCCCAGCTCCAACAGGCTCTGGGATCCCCAGTTTCCAACCCCAACAGGCTTTGGGGTTCCCATCCCCAATTTTCCAAGAAAATTCAGTGTCCCAAATTCTGTGTGTCCCCTTTTGCCTCCCTCCAGTGCTCCAACATCCCCTGTACAAATATTTCCCTTCTCTTACACAAAGACCCCAAATTCCCCCTTTCACCCCCAAACTTACAGCAGCACAGCAAGAACTTCCCCTTCAAATCACTCCCACCCCTCCCCAAAAGCACCAACCATCCGTTTCTTTTCCTTTTTATTTTTTAAACCACTAAAAATTCCTTGGGAAGGGGGGGAGGGACCCCCATGAACCCCCCCAAAATGTACACAAGATTTTAAATATCACTGGAATCGCTTCCCATTGCTGCTCTCGGCCTGGGAGTGACGGGGGGGACACCTGAGTCGCGGTGGGTGGGGGGGACACCTCGCTCACAGCACCAGCAGCTCCCGTGGGATTCGGGGACAGGGACCCAAATTTGGGGTGAATCTCTCTGAAGGGTACAGAACATGCATCTCCCGACAGGGAACCCCGGGAGGGAACCCCGGGAGCGGGGCAGGATGGAAATTGGGAGAGCAGCCCTGGAGGGATGCTCTGCAGGGAGAAGGACATCAAGGCGCCA
The DNA here is from genome assembly GCA_035041385.1 of Myiothlypis coronata. NCBI lineage: Eukaryota > Metazoa > Chordata > Aves > Passeriformes > Parulidae > Myiothlypis > Myiothlypis coronata. The sequence continues at coordinate 1,974,207 of JAWWLW010000078.1, read as the reverse complement.
TCCATCCCCAGCTTTGTCTCTTTTTTTGGGGATGGATGACAAAAAACATGCAAAGGGGATGTGGGGATCGATAGCAAAGCCTCGACCGCCTTCCCCGCGGCCACGCGTGGAGAAGGAAAATTCCAAAATTCCCGAGGTGCTCCTGAGGTCTGGGGATTTTTTGAGGGGAGGGGAAAAATTGCATTTTGCTTTCCCTTAGCACAAATCAAATTGTTCTGGGATGAACGGGAGAGGTGGGATTTGACGAGGGGTTTATTTACAGAGGTGGAAATGCCGCGGGTGAAGCAAATCCCTCCCCGTCCCCACGCGGCTGGGATGGGATTTAAGGCTCCGACCGGCAGAAAGCTCAGTGGGAATGGAGAAGAAAAATTTCGGGAAAAAGGGACCACGTCATGGCACTGCCGGCTTGGGGAGGGCTCCCTGGTTTTAGGGTGCTGGAGGTTGTTGACCAAAACCTGGCAGAATCTGCCCCGTTTCCCCCCCTTGGAGGGGACAGGGAAGGAGGGGTTGTCCCAGAAGGACGCACAGGTTCAATCCCTTCGGATTTGGATTTAATCTTTGCGGAAGGAGGCACGTGCAAAGATGAAGTGAAGTTACTGCATCGAGGCTGCCCTCACATTTACCAGGATCTGTCCTTTTCCCTGGATAAACCCACCCTGCTCCCGGGCTCCAAGGGGCTGCTTCGGCCTTGAACGGGTTTGGGCCGTTCAATGAAATGAAACCTTAAAATCTAGAAGGGAATTGGCAGCCAAACATCTCCGTTTTGGGGGAATAATGGGATTTTCAGAGTATTTCTGCTGGTCAGAGGGGATCAGGTCTGATCCCAAAGCCTGATCCAGCAGGGCAGAGAGAGGAGGGATGCTAATAATCAAGATTTTTGGCATTCTGACACAAAAAAAATGTCCTTTCCTCCTTCTTTTGGTTCTGCCTGGAGGACAGAGACGAGAGCGGCAGGTGAGAGGCAAAATAAAAAGGCATCGTGTTTGTGTCGAGCAAAGGTTGGCAGCGCTGGGAGATTCCCAGAGGGATATTGCTGTTTTCCTGACGGAGCTGAGCATGGAATTAATCAAGCTAACAGCCTCCTGCCTGCTGCAATTTAGGTTATTCCTATAAAACCACTTCTACTCACAACCCACGAGGAATTTCGGAGAGACCGAGACTCACAAACAGTTAGAGAATAAACCCAGGAGGATCCTGGCTGCAGCAGAGGAATTCCCTGGCTGCTCACCCCGAATCCTCGGGTCCTTCCCCGCCTGTAAACACGACTGGGGTCTTACTGGGAACTGCCGGGGCAGTGCTGGAGGGTTTGCTCGGACTTTTATTGGTTTCCTGCTCCCTAATTCACAGTTTGAATGCCTGCGTGTCGGGAAGGGGCTGGGGAAGGAGGAGGAAGAGCCGCAGGGATGGAAGGATGGGTGGCGGGCGGGGGCCGCATTATCTCTTTGCTCGCACAAAGTACAAGGCATTTGTTTTGGGGTAATATTTGACGTTTTGTTTCTTGTCCATCAGGCCACCAAATATGATCAGCTCCCCTCGGCCTTGCACCACCGTGTGTAAACTGGTCTCGGGCGGCCCCACCACGGAGCTGCTGTTGAACACTTTCCACTTGACTCGTCCCTGCTCCTTGGTGTCCTTAATGTCCAGCACATACATCTGCATGGGCTTGCAGTTCATGCTCTGGTACAGCGGCTTGCCCACGTTCAGCGACTGCGGCGGGTGGTGCCCGAGGCGCCGGGCGATGGGGGGCAGTGAGTGCCCCTCGCCCTGGGTGGCGCTCGGCCGCACGGAGCCCGGCTCGGTGCCCGGGGACCCCGGGGACGAGGCCAGGGGAGGGCTCAGCGCAGCTGAGGCCGAGGCGGCTTTGGAGGAGAGGGCTTTGACGGCCTCGAGGCTGCGGCGGAGCGCACCGGGGGACACGGCCCCGGGCAGGGCGGCATGGGGCGGGGTGTGGATGCCGTTGGTGTGCTCCGGGGGGTTCCGCGTGCCCGCTGTCCTGCCCTCCGCGCCGTCCAGCTGGCACAGGAGGGACGTGGGCTTCTGCTCCCAGCCCAGCTCCACGGAGGCCAGGCGTAGATCCCTCTGCTCCGGCAGCGAGCCCCGGCGCGGCGCCAGGGCCGGCCCCACCTTGAGGTCGAATCCCTCGGCGGCCGAGGGGGTGCTGGGGGACAGGACCTGCACGGGGCTGTCCAGGGAGGCCCCGCCGGGCGGCGCCGCTCCGGGGGACACGGTGCCGCCGTTGAGCACCGGGGAACTGTCCCCTCTGGCCGGGGACAGGCTGCCCTCCCGCGAACCCGACGGCGTCTGCCTGCGGGGCCGCAGGGTGCCCCAGCGGCCGTTGACGCAGGGAGCCTCGTCCGTGTTCCTGACGGGAGACTGGGAGCGGAATTCCCGCGTCTCGGGCACCAGGGCGGGCGGCGTGGCACTGATGGGAGACGGGCGGGAGTTGAGGCTGGGGCTCAGCGGGGCTCTCCCGCTGGGAGCTTGGCTGAAGACCACGACGCACTGTCCCACCTGTGGGAGAGCAGGGAACAGACATCAGGAGGAGCCTGGGTGCTGGGGAGAAGCAGTTACGGTGCATTTTGGGCAGGGAATAAAGAGGGAGGGGAGGGTGTGTGTGAGGGAGCAGGGACCCCTCGTGTCCATACCCTGCAGGCAGGATGGCACCACAGCTCCGGGGCTCCGTGGTCCTCGTTCTCCACCTTGAGTGGCTGCCACGTCCAGGGGTTGGCCTGCATGTGCAGCAACCAGGCGTCTTTGAACAGCTGGGGAGGGAAGGGTCACACATTCAGGAGTCTGGGCTGACATTCAGGAGCCCAGGCTGAGTTTTAGGATCCCAGGCTGAGATTCAGGAGCCCAGGCTGAGTTTTAGCCCAGTTTGCTGCTGTGCTCGGCCCATCAGGGCCATGGTGGGAGCGGTGCTTTGCTGCTGCAGACAGAGGATGCTGACCCAGGGCAGGAGCTAATCACCCATGAGTGACTACACCCCGCTATGGCCATGGATAAATCCCTTCATTGCCATCTGCTATCCCAGTACAAAGTCAGGACTCATCCTGACAAGCCTCAGTGAAGCCAGGGAGCTGCTCAGAGAGTGCCTGGGGTGATTTTTATTAATTAAAGCAGCTCCAGCAACAGCTAAATGGCTTCTCTGGAAAATCTACCAGGTGGGTGCCCAGACTTGAGGAATAAAATGCCACCAACGTGCAGAGTCCCCCCATCCCCAGTCCAGCCCCCAGGTGCCAGGGGGACGGTGATGTCCCTGCTCCCCCAGGTACTCACTGCATTGGGACCCCCGCAGCCTCCCAGGATCAAAATGGTCTCGTTGTCTATCACAATCTGGAGGGGACAAAAGAGAGTTTCAGCCCGGGAAGGATTTTTGTCCAGGCCTCCAAGGGCAGACAGAGGCAGGTTCTTGCTGCATGGGCGTTGCTGGGGTCTGTGTGCCCAGGATGAGGAGTGGAGCTGGGATGGAGCTGGTTTTGCCTGGGACAGAGTGGGGTGCAGGGCTCATCCCACCCCTTGTCCCAAACCAGTTCCTCTCTCTGAGGAGAGCAATCACCCTTCCCAAAGCTCCGGGGCCCCAACACCCCCCTGCAAAGGAGGGGAAGGTGGAAGGATTGTTTGGGAGGGCAGGTGCTGGCAGCAGTGTCTGATCAGTGCTGCTGCTGGGTGAGGATCCCTGTGGGCTCCTTTCTCAGGGCATGGAAGGAACATTCCAGCATGAGCCCTGCTGGGACCAGCCCCACTCTGGGGATCACTGACCATCCCAGATGGGGACAGCTGCCTCAGGCCAGGTGACAGCCACGAGCTCCCTGCCCAGCAGGTGCTGCTGGAGCTGTGCTTGGAGCGGGAGCAATCCCAGGATCAAGAGAGAGGAGCAGTCACAAGGGCCCGGAGCCAAACCAGGCTGTGCTGCCTCTCCACTGATCTGAGGTGCCACAGGGCACGAGTGGGGTAAAGCAGGGCTGTGTTCATGACAGCTCTGAGGCACTGGGGGAGAGGGCCTGGCGGGCAAGGGCTCCACAGATAACCTGGGAGGGAATGAATGAATGAATGAATGAATGAATGAATGAATGAATGAATGAATGAATGAATGAATGAAGCTGTGGAGGGGGAGCGAGGCTGTGCCTGGCTTCTCTCTGCTCAGCTCACCTGGGACTGGCCCCCGCGCGGGTGAGGGCTGGGCCCCGAGATGCTGGGCTTGGACCAAGCCCACTGCTCCAGATCCAGCACCCACACGTCGTTGCTCCTGCAGGGATGAGACAACATGGGCTGAGGATACAACCAGGGACGTGGAACTCAGGTTCAGGGCTGGGTTTTATGGCAGAATTGGGATTTTTGCAGGCTGGAGCCTTGGGATTTGCTGCGAGATGTGGAGGGTGTGCTAAGGCAGAAGGCAGACCCCAAAATCCTGGAGAAAATTCCTCATGGGCAACCCCAAGACCATCCCAACCCCCTCGTGGCTCACAGTGGAGTTTGTCAGCCACCCTGACCCCAGACTTACATCTGTCTGGATCCAAGGGAGCCCCCAAAAACGATCATTTTGTCTTCGATGACACAGGAGGAGTGTCCTGCCATGGGAGGGGGGCCGTGGGTGGTCATGATGCAGTTCCACCTGGGAAGAGAGGCAGGAACACATGCCCCAGTGAAGGAAAATGCTGGATGAAAGGCCAAACAAAAAATCCCAAAGGCCTGCAAAGTCCTCAAGAACATGTAATGGAGGAAAACCACAGGGAAAACCTCCAAATATCCAAATAGCAACTAAACTAATTAGAAATCCCAATGTGCTAAACATTTTTAAGGCATGACCAAGTCTCATGGCCAGGTTGGGAACATCTCCCCTTCCAATTAAGTTTGCCTCAAATTCTTTCCAAGAGAATTGGAAATCTTAATTACAGAGTTGTAATGACACTGCCCAAAGTGCTCTGGATAATTGATACTTTGGAGGATGAAAAGTTCTCAGCACAAGAGGAGCAGGAACCTTCTCTTTGATACAGCATTTTCCTTCTCACACACACCATCAGTGAGAAAGCTGGGTCTAAAATCAGCCAAAGGGTGTTTAAAGGGAAAAGGAAAATTCCTGCCAGGTCCATGGACACTGCTGGATGCTCCAGTCCTGGAGCTGTAAAGGCAGAGGTTGAAATGATGGAGAAATCTGATTTATCACATCTCCCTGAGGGAGCTGAGTTTTGGATCATCACTGAAAACAAGACCTCCAGCACTTCAGGCTTATCTCAGAAACACCTCAGTGCTCCCAGCCAAAGTGATAAGGCACTTAAAACACCCAGGCTTCCCACCTGGATGGGGATGCTCAGGAAGCCTGGAATATTTAGGTACAAGTCCAGAACCATATGGAAGCAAAAGCACCCACGAGCTGCTTGGCAGCACCCTGTCCTCAGCTCTGCTGTGCTTGTGTGGCTTTTTTTGTTTCAGAAAGAGCATTAGAGACACACCTGGGAAACCAGGACCACGCACAGCTTCCCAGGCATTCCTCCAGCTGCATTCCAGAGCCATTTCTCCAGGATCAAAGCCTGCTCTTACCAGTTTTTGGAGGGGGAGTACGTGTGGATCTCATCGAAGAACCTCTCGGGCTGGTGCAGGGGGTAAGGGCTTGGCCTGGTCCACCCCCCAAAAAGCACCAACAAGTCCTTGTAGACCACCAGTGTGGCCCCAGCCTTGGGAGAGGGGTAGGAACCTGGCAGGGAGGGAGGAGAAGTTAGGAAAACCATGTTTGAACACAAGCCCCTAACTCTGCATCATTTATTCAGTGTCACAACGTGGAGACTCCACCTTTCTGAAAAAATGAAAATAACAGAAAAGAAAAAAAAAGAAAAAAAGGGCAAAATTAGAGCTGGGAGCCTGGGAAGAAAACTCCTGCCAATTTGTGTCATGGTAATTAGTAGGAGCCTGAAAGCACATCTCAAACACAGCACAACATCTGTCACTCACTGGCAGGAAATTGCCAGTTTTCCAGCGATCCCTCCAAATTATTGCTTTAGCGCCGAATAAAAGCAATAATTACCTCCAAATACCTCCTAAGTCTCTCCCTGAGGAGGGAGGGAGAAGGGAGACAATTCCAAAGCACCCAGAGTGGCTCGTGCAGATGTGTGGGGTGCTCACAAGTGGCAGCACTCACTGAACCCCGGGTTTGAGAGGAAGCCCTGAATGCTCTGGCTGTGAATGAAGTCATTCCTCGAGTCTGCAGGATGCAGTGCTGCTCTAAAAATTGTGGAAAACCTTTTTGTGTGGCCTGTTTGAGGTTCAAAGGGCTCTGCAGGGACCAGAGGCCACCTGAGCAGGACCTGCACAAGGACAAGGTGACCTCTTGGGCTCGGTGCTGCTGGGATTTGCTGTGCTCAGATGGTTCCATGGATCCCGAGGGCTTTCCTGAGCTCACCTCTCACCTATTGCTGCTCCTGTGGCCCCTGGCCACCAAATCCCTGAGAAGCTGCAGCTGCTCCATCCCTGGAAGTGTCCAAGGCCAGGCTGGATGGGACTTGGAGTAACCTGAAGATGTCCCTGCCCATGGCAGGGGGTGGAATGGGATGAGCTTTTAAGGTCCCTTCCAACCCAAACCATTCTGGGATTCTGTGATTCCTGTAGAAGATGTCCCTGTCCATGAAAGGAGGGTGGAATGAGATGAGCTTTAAGCTCCTCCCCACCCAAACCACTCTGGGATTTTATGGTTCTTAACCCGCTCAGAGCAGGAGCAGCCTCAGTGCAAGAAACCTGTTGGCAAGAGCAACTACCAAAGGATTCAATTCCTTTGAATTTATGTTGGGAAATCAGACACTGCAAAAGCCCAGTCCCTGCCTGGCCCTGGAGCCAGAGGTGCTGTGTCTGTGTCAGCACCCTGCAGATGTGTAAGGTGCTGAGCTGCTTCCCAGGAACAGCTAAAGCCTCTGCAGGGCCTAACTCTGAGCATCCTCCTTCCCATGGTGGTCACCAGCACCTGGAACATTGCTCCAGCTCCACAGCCAGCCCTTGCAACTCAACCTGGCATCCCCAGCACACTGCCCCAGCTCCACTGCCACCCCTTGCAGATCATCCTGGCATCCCCAGCACACTGCCCCAGCTCCACAACCACCCCTTGCAGCTCAACCTGGCATCCCCAGCCCAGCACACTGCTCCAGCTCCACAGTTCCACAGCCACCCCTTGCAGTTCATCCCCAGCCCAGCACACTGCTCCAGCTCCACAGCCACTCCCTGCAGTTCATCCCCAGCCCAGCCCCACTGCTCATCCTGGCATTCCCAGCCCAGCACACTGCTCCAGCTCCACAGCCACCCCTTGCAGCTCATCCCCAACCCAGCACACTGCTCCAGCTCCACTGCCACTCCTTGCAGTTCATCCTGGCATCCCCAGCCCAGCCCCATGGCTCTGTGAGTGGGGCAGCTCAAGGGCTCGTCTCACACAAGGCCACCTCTCTGAACCAGCCGATGCTCCCACCTGGCCCCTGTCCCCTCCCCTGTCCCAGCAGGACTCAGAGACACAGTTTTAGCAGGGAATGACACCCAGAACAGACTATTTTTAAAAGAAACCGGAGCAGCTATTTTGGGATGTTGCAGCTGAGGGAAGCAATTCCGTCGCAATGGGTTCCAGGTGCTGGGAGGGAAGAGCCCAGCAGAAAGAAGCCCCTGGCCTGGTGCAGAGATGGCCACGGTGTCCCTGAGCCCTTCCCCAAGGACAGAGAGTTCTGCTGCCCTCAGCCTCATGGAGATGAGGGAAAAATGGGAATAAAGCTCTGCAGAAGCATTTAATGCAAGGTAATGTATGGCCAGAGCTGTACCAAGGTCTCCGTGAGGACGAGATGCCAGTGAGGGTCACATTTGGTTACTCCTTGTTCCTGAATTCCAGTTTTCCTGGCTCGTTCCATGTGTGCAATTCATTAACCCACACCAGCAGGTTTCCAGCCTAAACAATTCCCTGGCAGTGCAGAAAGTTTTTCTCCTAAGCCTGGCACCACAATAAAACATTTGTACCAGAGCTTGTGAATCCCAGCCGGGTGATATCGCCAGGGATGCCACAAGATGCTGGGGTTATTTTTAAACCAAAAGGGGCAGCTAGAGTCATTCCAGGATGGGAAAACATTGGCACCTTGCTCAGAAAGGTCTGGGATGGAGCAGTGAGGAAAGTCACCCTCCCTCTGCTGTAACCTGAAGGTCAACCCAAGCCTCAGCCAAGGAGACAATTCCCAAGTGAGTCAGTGCCATGCAAACAGCCCAGGGCAGAGGCCAGCCCCGGTTTTTCAGGAAGCTTTGCCTGTTATTGGACATTGTACAGATGTAAATGAGCTGAGTTTCACTCTGCAATGCAGGAAAACTCTGCATTTTACAAGTCAAAGAAGTGCTGGCCTCTCAAAGCCTCTTCCAACAGCAAAAATGGGATATCTGTGGACGGTCTCCACAAATGAGATGCACCACAAGCATCTCCAGGATCTTGTGCCGGAGCAGGAATGTGTGGAAATCTGGGGAATTAATGCTGTTTATCCCTAAAGCAGGGGAGAGCTGCTGGGTGCTGGGTCCTCAGGAAGGGCAGGAACATCCCGAGGGAGCTGCTGGAAGGGGAAGGCAGTGGCTGCTCTGTGAGCTCAGGACTCAGGCATGCGGAGGAGCCCGGCCAGAGGGACATCAAAGGGACCGAGGACCTGCTCAGAGTCCAGCCCTGCTCAAAGTCCAGCCCTCTGGAGGATGTGGGAGGTGGGAGTGGCCCATCAAAGAGTCCCAGGAACACGAGGGATCCTCTCTGGGATAGCACACGGATCAGGCTGAGGAGCCATCAGAACTTTGTTAATGAACTGCACTGGGTCCCACTGGTCACCGTGGGGAACTGCTGCCATCCCGAGCTCCCCACCCCAGGAACAGCACCCAGCCCAACATCCAGGTTATCCCTCCATAACACCATCCAGGTAATCCCTCCACAACACCACCCAGGTTACCCCTCCACATCACCACCCAGCCCAAAATCCAGGTTATTCCTCCATAACACCATCCAGGTTATCCCTCCACATCACCAGCCAGGTTATTCCTCCATAACACCACCCAGCCCAAAATCTAGGTTATCCCTCCATAACATCATCCAGGTTATCCCTCCATAACATCACCCAGCCCAAAATTCAGGTTATCCCTTCATAACATCACCCAGGTTATCAGCCCATAACACCATCCAGGTTATCCCTCCACAACCCCACCCAGGTTATCCCTCCACATCACCACCCAGCCCAAAATCCAGGTTATTCTTCCATAACACCATTCAGGTTATCCCCCCATAACATCATCCAGGTTATTCCTCCATAACATCACCCAGGTTATCAACCCATAACACCACCCAGGTTATCCCTCCACATCACCATCCAGCCCAACACCCAGGTTATCCTTCCATAACACCATCCAGATTATTCTTCCACAACACCATCCAGCCCAAAATCCAGGTTAGCCCAGGTTAGCCCTCCACAAAACCATCCAGCCCAACATGCATGTTATCCTTGCTATCCTTTTGAGGATAAAGGCTGGAACAGGCTGAGGGTGTAGCACAGTTCACTCCTAAGCACAGCAGGCTCCATCCCTGCACAGCTGACGCTGTTCTTTCGGCTGGGATGAGGAGCTAAAAGCTGGGCTGAGCTATTTTTTTCCCAGCTGATGGATTTTCCTGGCTCACAAAGCCAAAAAAACAACCAACCAAAGATCTCTGGCTTCCAGAGATGTTTGGAAAAGAAATGCTAGCCTCTGACTGCTCCCAACACGAGCTCTGGGTGTTTTATCTGTGTTGGATCTGTCCTTATAAGCAGTTTTTCAAGCCCAGTTATCCAGCCCTCCAAAGCCACCGGAGCCGCACACGCAGAGATTAACGGGAACAAAGGAAAAGCCTGGCTTGAAGGGCACGTGGGACACAGAGTGCCAGACCAGCCTTTTACCTCTGGAAAGGGCAGCCCTGAGGGACTCCAAAAACCAGCTGGAGTGGGGAACAGCAATGGTCACCCCGTGGTTTTCTGCTGGGATTGCCCAGGTGGAAGGATGGGCTCAGGTCCATTGATGGGGTTTGGGGAATATTCCATAGGAGGGGGTGGAGCAGATCTGCACTGATCCAGGGGAAAGGGAACACATGGAAAGAGTTGTGACAAGGGGATTGGTACTGAGGAGCTTTAATTCTGGAGAAGGATGGGATGGAAGCTGCAGCCAGGAGCTGTTTTTGCTGGATCTGGTGGATCCTGCAGGGAGCTGACATTGTGGCTGATCAGATTTCCATGGAACACCTGGAAAACCAAAGCCATGTGTCCCATCTCAAAGCTGGGAAATTAAAGGGAGCTGCTCCAGCACCCCATGGATTTCAAGGTGCAAAGGAATTCAAGCTCCCAGGTTCAAAAGCCACCTGCAATCTGCACTCCAGAGGTACAGGGAACCATCCCTGGGAAGGGCTCAGGGCTGTCCTTTCACAGGAATCCTGGAATGGTTTGGGTTGGAAGGGACCTTAAAGCTCATCTCATTCCACTATTCCAGGGTGTTCCCAGCCCTGTCCAGCCTGGCCTTGGACACTTCTTCCCAAGGCAGGATGACAGTGCCTGTTTTGCACTCTGAGTTGTCCCAAACTGGATCCGACCCTGCCCACCACGAGTTTTGTGTTTCCATGCTCAGGCAGCAGCAGAGCCACATCCAGGGGCTGGTTTTCAGCCTGGTTTTTAGGCTGGACCTGGATTTTCAAATCCCAGTTTCCAGCCTGGAACCCTCACCCACCCCAGCTGAGGGATGGCCCTGACTACATTCCATACCACAGAGTTCCATCCCAAACTTGTGTGAAATCCCCAAATCTTTCCCCTTCAACCGGAAGCAAAACCAGGGAAGGAAAAAACAATAAATCCCTCTGCTTCCCAGGCCAGCAGGGATTTTTCCACAGCAGTCAGCAGATTCCCTGCCAGGTTTCCCAAAGGGAAGAGGAAAAACTGGTGAGCAGCAATCCAGAGGCCAGAAGAGAATTAGCATCCCAGCAATCCCAGCACTAGCACTGGATTTGGGAGATGCCAAAGGAGCACTCCCATGGGAAGAGCAGACATCCCTGTTGCACACCCACTCATTCTCAAAGTCAAACCCAACACTGAGCACTCTGCTCAGCTGCCTCTGATCCAGCTATTTGACATTCACCTGTTTTTAATCCTGAAACGTCTATAACAGAGCACTCGGATTATGAACATGTTCTAGACTAGTTCTGACCAGGCCTGCTTAAACCTTAGAGCCTCTAAAAGCCACAGAAGTATCATCTTCTCTTACCAAAACCACAGGCAATTTAGTGTTCCCTTCCAGAAAAACCCCAAATTCCATGCTGGGAAGCAGACAGGAATTCAGCCTTGCAGGAGTCTTAAGGAAAAACCAAACAAATCTCTGCTGATTTGCCTCCTCAGCATTGAGACAAAACCTCTGCAGACACAAATAACCTCTTGGGAAGGAAGCAGGGCAATATCCCGAGTTTATCTGCAATTTTGGGGGGGCAGGTCAGCGACCCCCTGATGCTGACATGCAGACAGAATTCCCAGTGTGGGATTTCCACCCTGCAGAGACTCGGGACTGTGGTGCAAGCCCAGCCAAACCCCGGCGTGGAAGCCAAGTTTGGTTTCTCGCAATCCCTGGGAGGTGCAGGCAGAGGCCCCGGGGAGGATCAGTCACCTCCACGCTGTTGCAAGGTGCCCGTGGGGATTTTTTTAACCCCGGCACTCTGAGGTGCTGCCGCTCCGATAAAGCCGTGGAGAAGGAGAGGCAGTGCCCTCTGAACCCCGTGCAACTGGATTTACTGAGTCACTCTGTGCTAATGCCTGGCAAAAATGTCCTCATGCAGCATTAAGCAAACAATGGCGAGATAACCGCGCCAGAACGCCGCGGGCTCGGCCTCTTATCTCCCAACAGCCCCGGACGGGATCGCCGCAATTCCTGCCGCAATTCCTGCAGCTGCACTGCGGGAGAGGCTTTAGCGGGATACACCCTGGCCCTCTCCCCGGCAGCAGTGCCCCCGGGTGCCGGGAGCTCCGAGGGGTGAGGTCACCCTCAGCAACCGTCCTTTGGGAAAGGAGGATTTGGGAAAGGCAACTGTCCTTTGGGAAAGGTGGATTTGGGAAAGGCAACTGTCCTTTGGGAAAGGTGGATTTGGGAAAGGCAACTGTCCTTTGGGAAAGGTGGATTTG
>JAWWLW010000078.1:1867789-1881807 GCA_035041385.1 Myiothlypis coronata | reverse complement strand
GAAACCCCAAACCGGGATCTGGGATTCCCATGGACACCCCAAACCAGGATCTGGGATTCCCATTGACATCCCAAAGCAGGTCTGAGATTCCCATGGACACCCCAAAAACAGGATCTAGGATTCCCATGGAAACCCCAAACCGGGATCTGGGATTCCCATGGACACCCCAAACCAGGATCTGGGATTCCCATTGACATCCCAAAGCGGGATCTGGGATTCCCACAGACAACCTAAACCAGGAATTGGAATTCCCATGGACACCTCCAGCCCAGGGATTTGGGGTTCCCTGCTCCCACCATCCCCCCAGTCCCACAGACACCTCCTGCCCAGGATTTGGAGTTCCCATGGACACCCCCAGCCTGATCCCTGCTCCCACCATCCCCAGTCCCACCCTTCTGTCCTCAGGGCCCAGCAGCCCCAGAAGAGCGGGAGAAGGGTTTGGGATGCTCAGGGATGCAGGATCAGCCCTGCCCGGGGTCCCTGCAGCATTCAGGGGACCCCCGAGGTGACCCCAGAGGTGACCCCAGAGGTGACCCCAGAGGTGACCCCCGAGGTGACCCCCGAGGATCCCGGCAGCCACGGCCCCGCTGCCCCCGGGATGCTCCACGGCCCCTCCATCCCCTGGAGCTCATCCTGCCATGGATCCGGGGGGAAACGGCTCCAAATCCAGTGTGGAAGGGTTGGAGGGACCGGAATACACGGGAAAGGACCGGAATCCCAGGAAGGGACCGGAATTTCTGGGAAGGGATTGGAATCCCCAGGAAGGCATGAGAATCTCCGGGAAGGGACTGGAATCCCAGGAAGGGATTGGAATCCTCAGGAAGGGATCAAAATCCCTGGGAAGGGATCAGAATCCCCAGGAAGAGGTGAGAATCCTGGGGAAGGGATTGGAATTCCGGGAAGGGATTGGAATCCATGGGAAGGGATCAAAATCCCCTGCAAGGGACCAGAATCCCTGGGGAGATTGGAATCCTGGGAAGGGACTGGAATTCCTGGGAAGGGATTGGAATCCCCAGGAAGGGTCTGGAATGCTTGGGAAGGGATTGGAATCTGACAAGGGATTGGAATTCCCGGGAAAGGATGGGAATCCATGGGAAAGGACCAGAATCCTCAGGAAGGGACTGGAATCCCAGGAAGGGATGGGAATCCTGGGAAGGGATTGGAATTCCTGGGAAGGGACCGGAATGCCTGGGAAGGACTTGGAATCCAGGAACGGATTGGAATGCCTGGGAAGGGATTGGAATCCGGGACTGGGGCTCAGCCCATGCTCTCTCCCTCTGCTCCATCCCTCCATATCCCAGGGCAGGAGCACCCCTGGGCCAGGAATGCTGCTGGGACAGGGTTTGAGGCTCTGGCCCCCTTCCCTCTCCCTGAGTTGTTTCCCTGTGTCCCCCCTTTGTGTGCAGCCCCTTCCACCCAAACCTCTCCTGGCCCCGGCTCTGTCCCCTCCCTGCTCGCTGCCATCCCCTCTGCCACCCCCCAGGGTTAGAAATCCCATCTCCCTGGATTTTGCCCCATTTTGTGCCACCTCCGTGTCCCCACTCGCTTGGTGCTGGCTCAGAGCCATTCCCAGCCTAAAGTTGAGCCCAAAGTGGGATTTGGGGAAATTTTGGGGAGTAACAGGGAGTGAGTGATGGTGCAGCCGCCCAAAAGTCACTGAGAGTTGTGGCCACCTCCTCATCATCCCTCCAATGATGCTTTGGTACCAAAAATTAACACTTTGCACCCTAAAAATGCATTTTTGGAGGCTTTGATCCCCAGAATGAGATTCTGGAAGGTAAAAATGAGGCTTTGGGCCAAAGCATTGAGTATCTGGGTCTATAAACAAAACTTTGGCCTCCAAATCAGAGGCTTTGGGCTTTCAAAACCGAACTTTGGGCCTTAAAAATGAGATTTTGGGCATTAAGATGAACTTTTAGACCTCCAAAAGGGCACTTGGGACTTGAAAATGAGGGTTTGCATCATAAAAAATGAGGTATTCAACCACAGAATCAGAGCTTTGGGCTCCAAAAGTGAAGATTTGAGACTTAAAATGGAGGTTTAGGGATGTTAAAATGAGGTTTTGGGATACAAAAATGAGGGTTTGGGATCTAAAAATGAGGGTTTGGAACATAAAACTGAGGCTTGGAGGCACAAAAAAATTAGGTTTTTGTCTCTAGAAATGGGGTTTAGATCCTGAAAATGAGAGTTTGGACCCTCCAGTTGCGTCTTGGGGTTTAAAAAATGAGGAAAACGGGTAAAAGCAGAGCTAGAAAATGTGGATTGGGATGATCCAAACGGTGCTGGGGGGCCGGGGGTGGCACCGGGGGCTGGGGACACTCACCTGGCAGACACAGCACCAGGAGCTCCGCCGCTCTCATCCTGCTGGAACGACGGGAAAGGGCGGGAGCACGGCCGGGATGCAGCCGGAGGAGTCTGGGTGTGAACAGAGGGAATTCAGAGGGAGGGGACACTCAGGGACACACAGGGACACACAGGGACACACAGGGACACACAGGGACAGATAGGGACGCACAGGGACACACAGGGACAGGCAGGGACACACAGGGACACACAAGGACAGATAGGGATGCACAGGGACACACAGGGACACGCAGGGACATGCAGGGACAGGCAGGGACAGACAGGGACACGCAGGGACACGTAGAAACACATAGGGACACGCAGGGACACACAGGGACACACAGGGACACTTGGACACACAAGGACACACAGCGACATGCAGGGACACTCAGGGACACTCAGGGACATGCAGGGACATGCAGGGACACTCAGGGACATGCAGGGACACTCAGGGACACTCAGGGACATGCAGGGACACGCAGGGACACTCAGGGACACTCAGGGACACCCAAGGACATGCAGGGACTCACAGGGACACACAGGGACACGCAGGGACATTCAGGGACACTCGGGGACACACACGGACATGCAGGGACAGGCAGGGACAGGCAGGGACACGCAGGGACACACACGGACATACAGGGACAGGCAGGGACACTCAGGGACCCTCAGGGACATTCAGAGACATGCAGGGACACTTGGGGATACTCTGGAATACTCAAGGACACACAGGGACACGGGACACACAGGGACACACAGGGACACTGCCCCATCCCGGGTGTCCCTGGGAGCTGGCTCCAAAACCATCCTCCCCCTCCCAGTCCTCAGAAATGAAGGAATTTCCCCAAAAATGCTTCCCGCCCATTCCCAGGGGATTTGCAAGAACCAAACCCCGGAATGCCCCTTGGGCAGAGCGGGGAGGAGAAACGCCAGGATGGGGAACACCCCCGGGATCATTGCTGGGATGTCGGGATCACTCCTGGGATCACTCCCAGGATGTTGGGATCACTCTCGGGATCATTCCCAGGATATGGGATCACTCCTGGGATCATTGCTGGGATGTCGGGATCACTCCTGGTGAGTCGGGATTACTGCCAGGATCCGGGATAATTCCTGGGATGTCGGGATAATTCCTGGGATGTTGGAATGATCACTGCCAGGATAATTCCCAAGATGTTGGGATTGCTTCCGGGATCATTCCCAGATGTCGAGATCACTCCTGGGATGTTTGGATCACTCCTGGGATGTTTGGATCACTCCTGGGATGTTTGGATCATTCCCGGGATGTTGGGATCACTCTCGGGATCACTCCCAGGATCTGGGATCACTCCCGGGATCATTGCTGGGATGTCGGGATCACTCCTGGCAAGTTGGGCTTACTGCCAGGATCTGGGATAATTCCTGGGATGTCGGGATAATTCCTGGGATGTTGGAATGATCAGTGCCAGGATCATTCCCAAGATGTTGGGATTGCTTCCAGGATCATTCCCAGATGTCGAGATCACTCCTGGGATGTTGGGATCACTCTCGGGATCCCCCCCAGGATGTTGGGATCATTCCTGGCATCATTCCCAGGATCTGGGATCACTCCCGGGATGTCAGGCTCACTCCCAGGATCACTCCTGGATGTCAAGATAATTCCCGGGATGTTGGGATCACTCCTGGGATGTTGGGATCATTCCCGGGATCACTCCCAGGGTCTGGGATCACTCCCGGGATGTGGGAGAGGCCCAGACCCCCCGGAGTGGAAATTTGGAGCTCCTTTCCCGAGGTTTCCAATTCCTTGGGTGAGGAATTGTTTCGGGTAATTGCTGCATTAGCTCGGGCGTCCCCTAAATCCAAAGCAATGTGAGGATTTGAGGAGAAAATCCTGGATTTTGAGAGGAATCCCGTGGGGTTTGGCGGCCTCGGGCGCTTCCCGGCGTTTTCCAAGGCTGCTGCTCCCGGCGGGATGAGGGGCCAAGGCCGGGAGCGCCAGGAATGCCGGCAGCCCTTCCCCCATCCCCAACCAGCTGCAGGGGAAAAACCGAGGGAAAAAGAGAAATTCTCCCCCAAAACTCCTCTGAAATCCAGGGGAAGGGGTTTGAGGATGAATCCCGCCAACATTCCCGGTGCTTGGATGGGAGGAGCCTCCTCGGGCTCTCCCGGCTCTGCTGCTGGAGCCGGGAAACTGAGGCGCGGGGAAAAGGAGCCCTTTGAACCTCATCCCTGCGGAGCGGGAGCATCAACCCCCGTGCCAGGAGAGCTTCCTGGAGAGATCCTGGGGGAATAACGCGGCTCCAGCCCCACAACACCCGGGAAGGGTCAGTGGGACCGGCCAGAGCAGCTCTGGAGGGTGGGATCCTCCAGGGATCACATCCTGAACTATTCAGGGATCACATCCTGCACCAGATCCAGAGAGTGAGACCCTCCTGGGATCACATCCTGAACCTTCCAGGGATCCCATCCCACGCCAGCACCAGTGTGGGATCCTCCAGGGATCACATCCCACACCATCCAGGGATCCCATCCTGCACCAGAGTGTGGGATCTTCCAGGGATCCCACCTAGCCCCAGACTGAGGGATCCTCCAGGGATCACATCCTGCACCAGATCCAGAGATTGGGATCCTCCAGGGATCCCATTCTGCACCAGAATTTAGGATCCTCCAAGGATCCCATCCTGCACCAACCCCAGTGTGGGATCTTCCAGGGATCCCATCCTGCACCAACCCCAGTGTGGGATCTTCCAGGGATCCCATCCTGCACCTTCCAGGGATCCCATCCTGCACCAACCCCAGTGTGGGATCTTCCAGGGATCCCATCCCGCTCCATCCCCATGTCCCATTTCCCAGTCACCCCAGGCACTGAAGGCACCTTCCAGGGCCTTTGTCCTGCACCAAACCCAGCCTGTGGCACCCTCTGGTCCTCAGGTCCTCTCCAGCACCATCAGGGCACCCTCAGGACCACGTCCTGCAGCTCCTTCCCCACGGCTCATCCCACAGGAATCTCCTCCTCCTCCCCATTCCAGGACCGGAGCTGCTGGAGGTGCTGACTCCAGACCCTCCCCAGCTTTGGGAATCCACGGAGCCGGTCCCAGCCGGGGCTGGATCAGCACCCTCAGCCCTGGCTGTGCCTCGGTGGGACAGGCCCTGTCTGATCCCCACGGCCCTGGAATGTCCTGGGATTGAAGGGACAGGAGGCTTTGCCAGGCTGGCAGGGCTGGGGTCTGGCACAGCACTGGGGGCTGGCTGGGGGGTCTGGGGGAGCCCACCCCGAGCTCTGCTGGTTCTGCAGCGCTGGGATCCCATGGGACAGCAGAGCTGCCATCCTGTGCATCCAAATCATCCAGGTTCAGTGCCTGGATCCCAGCAGGGAGGGAGGGATGGATGGATGGATGGATGGATGGATGGATGGATGGATGGATGATGGATGGATGGATGGATGATGGATGGATGATGGATGGATGGATGGATGGATGGATGGATGGATGGATGGATGGATGATGGATGGATGGATGGATGATGGATGGATGGATGGATGGAATCCATGGATGGATGGATGGAATCCATGGATGGATGGAATCCATGGATGGATGATTGGATGGATGGATGGGTGATGGATGGAGGGATAGATGGATGATGGATGGAATCCATGAATGGATGATGGATGGATGGATGGATGGATGGATGGATGGATGGATGGATGGATGGAGAGACACCACCTCTGGACAGCCCCTCTGGAGCCATCCCCCGCCATCCTCCCGCTCTCCCAAGGACACGGCTCCGCAGTGCCCTCCCTGCCAGCCCCGTTTCCAGCCTGCACAGCTTCTCCCGAGCTCCAATTCCCTGAATTTCTCCCAATCTTGGCCGGAGCTCGCAGGGTTTGGCCGCGGGACGGGGACAGTCGGGTCACGTCTGCCCCGATGGCGACGCCAGCGGCTGCTCCCGACGGAGACCCCGGAGCGACGCCGACATCCCCACGACATCCCCACGACATCCCACGATATCTCCCCTTCCCCAAGGCCACCGAGGAGGGGATGGAGCCGCCTCCAGCCCGGTCCCCCCGGCCCGGCCGCTCCCCGCCGGGAGGGCCCCGCTGCTCCCCCTTCCCTTCCCCGGCTCCGCTCCCTCCGTGCAGGGGTCCGGCGGCTCCGACCGCGCCAGATGTTTTTGCAACTGCACATCTGGGAACAATCAACCCCGGAGAAAGAACACCACAGTCCCTTTCATTCTGCTAAACCCCACCTTCCCCCAGCATTTCCCCCCTCCCTCAGCTTTTATTTTTTTCCCCCCATTTTCCTTTCTTTTCTTATTCTTTTTTTCTTTCTTTCTTTTTTTTTTTAAATTTTTTTTTTGAGCTCTCCCGTTGCCAGAGAGTAGGAGAACAAAGGGAATATTAAAGGATTCCAATTTTTTTGGTCCCCGACCAGAGATAAGGAACTTGGTGCCCCCAACCCTGTTTTCACACATCACCTTTTCCTCAGGGGCCCGTCTCCCCCACATAAATTTGAATAAAAGATCTCTTTTCTACAAACTCTTTCCAGGATGGAGAAGAAAAAAAAACCCAAAAAACCAGAACCAACCAACAAACCCACGGCTTCCTCTAGGCTTCAGGGTATTTTTAGACTTTTTGGAAGTGGTTAAAAATCTCCAGTAACTGTCAGGCCTCACACAAGGGCCCCTTCCCCCCCATGGCTGCCGTTCCTTCAGCTCCCCAAAACTCAAGGGGGTTTGGCTTTGTGAGGTTAAAAAGCTGAAAATAACTTTCCCAAGCTCTTAACCGATGGAGTTTTAAAGGTGATTTCACAAAGTCCCCAAAATGGGGGTTCAGCCCCGTTTGCTGCTGTGGGGGGGTCCCCGGAATTCCTGGGAATTTGGGGGGGGGGAGGTTTCCCTCGCCCGGTCCTTACCAGTGAGCGCCGGCTCTGCCCTCGCCTCGGTCTCCTCTCTCTGCTTCCCCAAAACTCTTGAAATGAGAGTCAGAAAAAACAAAAAAAAACCCAAAAAAAACCTCCTACCTCCAGCACGGGGGATCCGCTGGGTCCTAAAGCCACACCTGAGCTGGCCCCTTCCTCCTCCCGCGCTGCCTGGGGAGGGGGAAAGCCGGGAAAATCCCCGAAATAACCCCAAATAACCACCCGTGAGAACGCCCCGCTGCCAGGGGCGCCGGGGACCGGGTGCTTTGTTGTTGTTTTGGGGGTTTTTTCCCCGCAGGATGAGTTTTAAATCCAAGGAAAAGCGAGGAGGGGGAGGATCCCGGGTTTGTGGGGCTGCAGGGAGGGAGAGAGGGATGGATGGAGCAGCTCCGGGATTTTTTTCTGCCGCCTCGTCAGCTCTTGGGGAAAAAAAAAATCACTGTACCCCCAAAATTTGGGATCCTGGGATCACAGCGCCGCTCCTGATCCGGGGGAGGATTTCGATTCCCCCCCAGCAGCGAGGATGCTGCGGCCCCGCGGGGGAGTTGTCCTGGGACGGGGCTGGAAAAGGACCCAGATCACCCAAATCTCCCTTTCCCCACCCGGGATGGGTCTGGAAAAGTACACAGATCACCAAAATCCCACTTTCCCCACAAGACGGGGCTGGAAAAGCACACAGATCACCAAAATCCCACTTTCCCCACAAGACGGGGCTGGAAAAGCACACAGATCACCCAAATCCCGCTTTCCCCACCCAGACTGGGAATGGAAAAGGACCCAGATCACCCAAATCTCGCTTTCCCCACCCAGATCGGGGCTGGAAAAGGACCCAGATCACCCAAATCCCACTTTCCCCACCCAGATTGGGGCTGGAAAAGGACCCAGATCACCCAAATCTCCCTTTCCCCACCCAGATCGGGGCTGGAAAAGCACACAGATCACTCAAATCTCCCTTTCCCCACCCAGACTGGGAATGGAAAAGGACCCAGATCGCCCAAATCCCACTTTCCCCACCCAGACTGGGGCTGGAAAAGGACCCAGATCACCCAAATCTCCCTTTCCCCACAGACCAGGGCTGGAAAAGGACCCAGGTCACCCAAATCTACGTTTCCCCACCAGACCAGGGCTGGAAAAGGACCCAGATCACCCAAATCTCCCTTTCCCCACCCGGGATGGGGCTGGAAAATGACACAGATCACCCAAATCTCCCTTTCCCCACCCAGATCGGGGCTGGAAAAGGACCCAGATCACCCAAATCTTTCTTTCCCCAGGCTCTGCAGCCCCCGGGGCCGGCCTGGGGCCCCTTTCCCGGCTCCTGCAGGAGGATCCCGGTGGGATCGGGATGATCCCAAACCCCTCGAGCTCGGCAGGGACACAGAGCCAGAGCTGGGGGTGAATCCTGCGGGTTTGGGGTGAAAAACTCAGGAAAGGAGCAGAGGGAGGGCACTGGGGTGGAGGGAGGAGGTCTCTGGAGATGGGGATGAGCAGAGATTTTCTCCCGGGGATTGGATTCCCAGCAGCCCACGCTGGATTGTGCCGAGGGCTGAGCACTGGGGCAGGCTCTGAGAGCTGCAAAATGCAGGAAAAAAGGGATTTTCAGAGCAGGGTGAGAGGCAGATGGGGCTGGAAGGTGTTCCCATCTCCTCTCCTCTGGTTTTCCAGGCTGAAGGATGGGTAAAACCACACAAAGTACCCCAAAACACCTCAATTTCCAGATTGAAAGATGGATAAAACCACCCAAAGGACCCCAAAACCACCTCAGCTGCCAGGCTAAAGAATGGGTAAAACCACACAGAGGACCCCAAAATTCCTCAATTTCCAGGATGAAGGAATGGGTAAAACCACCCAAAGGACCCCAAAATACCTCAGTTTCTAGGATGAAGGATGGATAAAACCACTCTCAGGACCCCAGAATCACCTCAATTTCCAGGCTAAAGGATGGGTAAAACCACCCAAAGGACCCCGAAATCACACAAAGGATCCCTAAAACCACCCAAAGGACCCCAAAACCACCCCAATTTCCAGGGTAAAGGATGGGTAAAACCACACAAAGCACTCCAAAACACCTCAATTTCCAGGCTGAAGGATGGGTAAAACCACCCAAAGGACCCCAAAACCACCCAAAGGATCCCCAAAACCACACAAAGGACCCCAAAACTCCTCAATTTCCAGGCTGAGGGATGGGTAAAACCAAGCAAAGGATCCCTAAAACCACACCAAGGACCCCAAAACACCTCAGTTGCCAGGCTGAAGGATGGGTAAAACCACACAAAGGATCCCCAAAATCACCTCAACTTCCAGGCTAAAGAATGGGTAAAACCACACAAATGAGCCCAAAATCACCTCGATTTCCAGGATAAAGGATGAGTAAAACCACACAAAGGATCCCCAAAACCACCCAAAGGACCCCAAAATGCCTCAATTTCCAGGATAAAGGATGGGTAAAACCACCCAAAGGACCCCAAAACCACCTCAGCTGCTCCCATGGAGCTCCTGCCGGCCCCCAAGTGCAGCACTGTCCCCATCCCGGCCCTGCTCAGCTCCATCGGGGGGCAGGAGCTGCCTGTCCATAATTAAATGAACTTTCCCACCCCCGGGGCCTGGAACACCCTCCCGGCCCATCCCAGGCAAACACCCCGGAGCGCTCGGAAATTCCAAAGGGAAGCGGCTGCCGGGTGCCTCTGCCTTGGCCGCTGCCAGGAACGGGCAGAAGTGCCGAGGGCTCGGAGCAGGGAGGGTTTTTCCAGCCTGGGTTAACAACCGCAGCCTTGGCCGGCCCTTCAGGAAATCAGGAAACCTCTTACCTCTGCTTGTGCCTCATTTCCTGACCTAATCCCAGCTCCCCAGGGCAGGGAGGCGCCGCCGGCACTCGGAGGGGGTTCAGACTTTCCATGGTGGAAGAGAATCCCTGCAGGAAGCAGCCCGGGATGCTGGGAGGCAGCTGGAAAAGGCCGGGAGGGGCTGGGGCAGCACAAACCCTCGGGGAGCTGCTCCTGCCCGGGGGATGCGGCGTCTCTGCCTCCCGGCTTTTCCTCGGTGGAAGGAAGGAGCGAGGTTTTGGAGTCTCAGCCAGGACACCTGGGCTTTTCCAGCGATTATTGTTATTTTCTAGGAAATTCCAGCTGGAGAGAGGTTGTCCAGGCCAGTTTGGGCAGCAGGAATCCCAGCGGTGTCATCCCTGGCTCCCGGCCCTGCTTTCGAGCATCGAGCCGAGTGTTTCCCAGCCTGCCTGGGAACGAGGTGACCCCGAAACCTCCTCCTGCTCCACTGAGCATCCATCCAAGGGATATTCACCCGTGCCACCCCAAACCCACCCCCAGCGGGCAGCACGGACGAGCAGCCAAGAAAATAAGTGTTAATTTATTGGACAAGACCCGTGACAGCCCCGTCCGGAACCCCGCGAGCGGCGCCGTCACCTTCCCGACGGGGAAGAGTTAAAAAATAGAGAATTTGTGGGGTCTGTAATGCTACAGAGGTCCCATCCCCAAGCAGAGGGGCTCTGCCCGAGCATTCCGAGCAGAGAAGGGGCCCAGGCGCTGGGGATGGAGCAGCAGCCTCGGCAAGCTGGGAACGGGGACTGTAAACTCCCTACACATCTAGAGGGGACTGGGGCTTCACAGTGACACAGCTGGGGGTGCTGGGGACATCGGGACCCCCTTCCTGGCGGTGCTGGGGACATCGGGACCCCCTTCCTGGTGGCCTGGGCAGGCCATGAGAGGCCAAACTGGCCCCGGTGGCCAGAGTGGGAGTGGGGGAGTCCTGCAGGAAGAGCCATAGCTGGATCCTCCTCCTCTGGATCCTCTTGCCTGTTCCTCCTCCACCTCCGGCTCCTCTGGGCTGTGGCCATGGGATCAGCACGGCCACGGGATCAGTGTGGCCATGGGATCACTCTGGCCACAGGATCAGCATGGCCATGGGATCACTCTGGCCACGGGATCAGTGGGGCTGTGGGATCAGGGTAGCCATGGGATCAGTGGGGCCATGGGATCAGTGGGGCTGTGAGATCAGCGTGGCCATGGGCTCAAGGTGGCCATGGGCTCAGCGTGGCCAGGGATTCAGTGTGGCCATGAGATCAGCATGGCTGTGGCATCAGTGGGGCTGTGGGATCAGTGTGGCCATGGGATCAGCATGGTCATAGGATAAGTGTGGCCAGGGATTCAGTGTGGCCATGGGATCAGCATGGCTGTGGCATCAGTGGGGCTGTGGTCTCTGTGTGACCCTGGGATCAGCATGACCCTGGGATCAGCGTGGTCATGGCATTAGAGTGGCTGGAGGCTCAGTGTGGCTGTGGACTCAGTGTAGCTGTGGGATCAGTGTGGCTGTGGGATCAGTGTGGCTGTGGGATCAGTGTGGCTGTGGGATCAGTGTGGCTATGGGATCACCGTGCCCACGAGACCACTGTGGGATTCCCATCTGCGATGCTGAGGGATCTCGCCCGCTGCATCCCTGCTTTTTCTGGGATCAATAAATTAAGGAAGTGTCCGAGGGCTGGGGCAGAGGCACAGCTGGCACTGCTATCTCACGGCCAGGGACATCCTGGGTGTGGCAAACAGGGGCTGGTCCAGGGGTGGCCAGGCTGGCTGCTGCTGGCTCAGCTCCTTCTCCAGCCTCTTGAAAAGCTTCTTGGAGGCTTTTTTCTGGCGCAGCCTTCGGAAGCAGCCGAGCAAGCCGTGATCCAGGGCGGTCTGGGGCCAGAACGGGAGGGAAACGGGGTTTAGGGAGGACAGGAGAGCCCCGTGTCCACCTGGGCAAGCTCCAGGGGGATGCCCCGTCCCAAAGCCCCCCCCTGACCCACCTCCAGCACAAAGGCAGCAAAGAAGTTGAGGGCGGCGATGCCCAAGAGGAGCAGCTTGAAATTGAAATCCTCGATGGGCTTGAGCTTCAGCAGGGATTTGGGGAAGCCCAGCGGGTACAGGGTCAGCCAGATCATCAGGCCGAAGAGCAGGATGAGGACGAGCAGGAAGAGCACTGGGGGCGAGAGGGGACGGGGTGAGGGGCAGGGGAGGGAGGGCTGGTGGCTCTTGGTGTCCCCATGGGTGCTCCCCTGGGTGTCCCTGTGGGTGTTCCCTGGGGTGTCCCTGCGGGTGTCTCCATGGATTTCCCTGTGGGTGCCCTGTGGGTGTCCTGTGGGTGTCTCCATGGGTGCCCTGAGTGTCCCTGTAGGTGTCCCCCTGGGTGTCCCCATGTGTGGCCCTGTAGATGTCCCTGTGGGTGTCCTGTGGGTGCTCTCTGAGGGTCTCCATGGGTGCCCCGTGGGTGTCCCCCTGGGTGCCCTGTGGGTGTCCCCCGGGTGCTCCCTGGGGTGCCCCCGTGGGTGTCCTGTGGGTGCTCTGTGGGTGTCTCCATGGGTGTCCCTGTGGGTGCCCCCTAGTTGTCCCCATGGGTGTCCCCATGGTGTCTCATGCGTGTCCCCATGGGTGTCCCTTTGTGTCCCCATGGGTGCCCTGTGGGTGTCCCTGTGGGTGTCTTGTTGGTGTCCCCCTGGGTGTCCCTGTGTCCCCGTGGGCACCCTGTGAGTGTCTCCCTGGGTGTCCCTGTGTCCTCACCGTTGGTGTAGAGTGGCTCCCGGAAGGGGTAGCCCTTGGACATGGCCACGGCCAGGATGAGGTACTGGAAGCCGGTGACACAGAACAGGACGGTGTTCTCGTAGTTGGGCAGGTTCTGGGGCGCTGTCACCGTGCTGTTCAGGGGGACGTACCTGGGCCGGGGGACAGGGGACAGGGTCAGCAGAGAGGCCAAGGAGGGCTGGACACCACCCTTTGTTCTCCATCAGTTACAACTTTGGGAAGAGCAGGGGCAGCTCCAACCCCTGCTCTGGGACCAGGGATGGATCCCTTGGGAATGGGAGCTGGGTCAGGGGGGTTTGGGTTGGAGATCAGGAAAGGCTCTGCCCCAGAGGGTGCTGGCACTGCCCAGGCTCCCCAGGGAATGGGCACTGCCCCAGGGCTGCCAGAGCTCTAGGACAGACTGGGATTGTTGGGGTGTCAGGGCAGGGGCAGGGGTTTGACTGGATCCCTTGCAGCTGAGGACATTCCATGGTTCCCTGTCTGCTGCCAGATCCCAAATCCCAGGACACGCCCTGGGCTCTGCCACAACCTCGGTGCCGTCCCCACCACCAAACCCTCAGGAAACCACGGCAGGTTCAGGTGGGATATTGGGAAAGATTTCCTCGTGGGAAGGGTTCCAAAGCACTGGAACAGCCTGTCCAAGAGGAGGATGGAATCACCACTCCTGGAAGTGTCCAAAAACCCCATGGACCTGGCACTTGGGGCTTAGTGGCAAACAGGGCCTGGCAGTTGAACTCGAAGACCTTTTCCAACCCTGAATCCCACAATTCCCGGGTTTGGGGCCCTCACCAGCTCTGTGAGACGGTGATGAAGTAGCTGAGGACCTGCACGGTGATGAGCAGGGCTGTCTGCAGCAGGAGGCTGCCCAGCACCAGCGCGCTGATCAGGGCTCCCTGCGGCCGCCGCACGCCCAGCGCCGGCGCCGGCCCCGTGCGCCCCATCAGCACGGCCACCGTGGTGGTGATCACCAGGTCGAAGAACAGGAACTGGAAATCACTCAGGTTGGTGTTGATCTGGGCAGGAGGGAAGGGACAGGCTCAGAACCACTGGGGCTGATGCCTCAGGGTTTTAGTTTTTATATTTTTCGTGTATTTGTGACGCTGCAGGTCTTTAGTGCAGAACTCCAAGCCCCACTCGCAGTGCCAGCTGCTGTTCTCCCGTTTGGGCAGACACAACAATTCCTCTCCAGGCCTGGCAGTCAAGGACACCTCAC
>JAWWLW010000078.1:1794615-1831843 GCA_035041385.1 Myiothlypis coronata | reverse complement strand
GGCCTCCATCTTCTGCTGTGATGTTGGCACTTAGAGATTGGTTTAGAGTAGAAGCTCACTGTCTAACATAGGTGATGGGTATTGGGGAATAATTGTAAATATTGCACATGTAGTTTGTAGTATAAAGACACAACACCACCCCAGGCCAGGCAGAGTGCCTGTGGCTGCCCTGCTGAGCAGATCTCTGCTGGGCAGAAAGAAATTTTTTTAGATAAGAATTAATAAACAACGTTAAGACCGAGAGATGAAGAGCTCTGACTCCTTCTTTAAGCGCCGGGCTGGGAAAACAGACTTTGGAACTTTTCTCAGAGTCACTGTGACAAACCAATGATCCCGACACCCCCTGGCCAGTGCCAGCCCTCACTCACCGGAACCAGGTCCTTCACCACGTACATGTGGGGCAGGGGGTAGATTTTGGTGACTTTGCTGAGGTCACTGTCGATTTTTTTGATGCAGGCCAAGGTGTTGCCCCCGGCGATGTTCATGGCACAGGAGCCGCAGATCCCTGAGGGGGAAAAGCAGAGCCAAGGGTGGGATTGTCCCTCCTGGCACCAAAAATCCCCCTGGGTTGTGCTGGGGAATCTCTGCTTGGCTCTTGCCAAGCCACCAGGATCCCAAAAAACTCTTCTCAACCTGAAGGGTTTTGGGAAACTCCTTCCCAACCCACCAGGGTCCCAAAAAACCCCTTCCCAGCCCACCAGGGTCCTCATCCGTCCCAAAAAACCTCTTGGAAAAGCTCTTCCCAACCTGCTGGGATCCATAATAACCCCAAAAAGTCTCTTCTCACCACACCAGGGTCATCACCCATCCCAGAAAACCTCCTGGAAAGGTTCTTCTCAATATCCTGGGATCCTCATTTACCCCAAAAAGTCTCTTCTCACCACACCAGGGTCCCCACCTGTCCTGGAAAACCTCCTGGGAAGGCTCTTCCCAACCTTCTAGGATCCTTACTTACCCCAAAAAGTCTCTTCTCAATCCATCCCCATCCTCTGTGTTCTATCATTGTCCTCACCTGTCCTGGAAAACCCCTCCCCAACCCACCAGGATCCCAAAAATCCTCTTCCCAATCCACCAAAGTCCCCACCTGTCCCAGAAAACCTCCTGGAAAGGCTCTTCCCAATCTTCTAGGATCCTCACTTATACCAAAAAATCTCTTCTCACCACACCAGGGTCCTCACCCATCCCAAAAAATCTTGCCACAGGTTCTGGAAAAGCCTCCTGCTGCTCCTCCTGAGGCCTCACCATCCCCAGAAAACCCTTTGTGTTCTATCAGAGTCCTCACCTGTCCTAGAAAACCCCTTCCCAACCCACCAGGGTCCCAAAACACCTCTTCCCAATCCACCAGATTCCCAAAAAACTCCTCCCACTCCAGCAGGGTCTTCATCCATCCCACAAATGCCCCAAATGAGAAGAAGGCTGGAATTCCCCACTGGGCCTGAAATATTTTTAACTTCAGCAGGGATCAAACATGGAGCTGCTTTCATCAGCACCAAAACCCCTTTTTCCATGGGGCAGCTCCTTCCCAGCACCAAATGAGGGGTTTGGGTGTGATTTGGGGAGGGGAACACATCCAGCTCTGCTCTCGGGTTTGGGGCACGAGGTGGGAGATGAGAGAGGCATAAAATAAATAAAAAATAAAAAACACAACCAAAAATGGCATTAAAATGTGAGGAACTGCTGCAGCCTCCTCAGCCAGAGAGCCCCCAGGGATGGAAGGGATCCCTGGGAACCATCCAGCCCTGGAGCAGGGGCACTGGAATGTGTCCAGGGGGGTTTGGGACCTCCCTGGGCTCTCTCCAACCTTTTTTACCCCTAAAAACCCCAACTGAGCCTGGTTTTGTCCTTCCTTTCTGTGCTGGGAGGTCACAGGATGGATCCAAGCTGGAGTAAACCAGCTACTCATGGGATGAAAGGTCAGAGCACCCTTTTCCCCCCTAAAACCTGGAATCCAGGCTGACACTGCCCTTCCTTGCACACCCTTGGAGGTCACAGCATGGACCCAAGTGACAGCAAACTCACAAAGCTCACTCCAGGAGGTTTTCTGGGACATGAGGACCCTGGTGTGGTGAGAAGAGATTTTTTAGGGTTTATGTTGATCCCAGCAGGTTGGGAAGAGCCTTTTCAGGAAGTTTTCTGGGACAGATGAGGACCCTGGTGGGCTGGGAAGGAGTTTTTTGGGACCTTGGTGGATTGGGAAGGAGTTTCCCAAAACCCTTTTTTTCCCTCTAAAAGCTGGAGCTGGAATTCCAGGAAAAGAACTTCTTTTCCAAAGGTTCAGCAGGAATTTTTGTGTTTTAGTGGAATTTTGGTGGTTTAATTTGTGGCTGCTGCTCCTTGTCCTGTCTCTGGGCACCACTGGGAAGGGTCTGGCACCATCCCCTGGAATATTTGTGGGGATTGATGGGATCCCCTCTCAGCCTCCCCATCTCTGGAACAAACAGGCCCAGCTCCTCACAGAAGGGGAATAAAACACCCCAAATCATCCCTGAAATTCAGGAATGTAACCCCCATTCCCCCCAGGCAGGAGCCCCCTCATCTCGTGCCCATTCCCAGGGCACAAACTGCCCTCCCAAAGGTGACAGGGGGACAAAAACAGCCCCACAAAGGGATGAAATGACCCCTCTGAGGGTGTCCCTGGACTGCCACGAGGTTCCTCCCAGTGCAGAAAGGCTCCCAGGCATTTTCCAGGCAGCTGGGAGGGGAGCAGGGCCTGCAGCAGGAATGTGGGACTGGGGGAGCCACAGGATGGAACCAGCCCGGCCTGAAAACCCGTCCTGAGCAGGGAAAATATTCAGGGCAGGAGTTCTGGCTGTCTGGGAGCCCCAGCCCGTGTGGAATCCCTGCCCTGCCATGCAGATTCCAGAGGAAAAGGTGCCTCGGGAGTGCTGCTTTCCATTGCCAGCCCAGACAAAACATCCCAGGGCACTGCCTGCCCCGAGACTGCCCCTGCCTGCAGACCCACCCGGGCAATGCAGAGTCACTGCAGCCTGGAATGCAACCCCACTGCTCAGCACAACCTAAATCCAGAGTCACTGCAGCCTGGAATGCAACCCCACTGCTCAGCAGGACCCTAATCCAGAGTCACTGCAGCCTGGAATGCAACCCCACTGCTCAGCACAACCTAAATCCAGAGTCACTCCAGCCAGGAATGCAACCCCACTGCTCAGCACAACCTAAATCCAGAGTCACTCCAGCCAGGAATGCACTCACACAGCTCAGCAAGACCCTAATCCAGTGTTATTCCAGCCTGAATTCACTCCCAGAGCTCAGCAGAACCCTAAATCCAGAGCCATTCCAGCCTGGAATGCAACCCCACTGCTCAGCAGGACCCTAATCCAGAGTCATTCCAGCCTGGAACACACTCCCACAGCCCAGCAGCTCAGCACGACCCTAAATCCAGAGTCATTCCAGCCTGAAATGCAACCCCACAGCTCAGCACGACCCTAAATCCAGAGTCACTCCTGCCAGGAATGCAACCCCACAGTCCAGCACGACCCTAAACCCAGACTCATTCCAGGCAGGAACACACTCCCACAGCCCAGCAGGACCCTAAATCCAGTGACTCCTGCCAGGAATGCAACCCCACAGCCCAGGAGCCTAGCAGGATCCTAATCCAGAGTCACTTCAGGCAGGAATGCACTCCCACAGCCCACCAGGAGCCCTAAATCCAATCATTTCAGCCAGGAATGCACTTCTACAGCTCAGCAGGAGCCCTAAATCCAGTCATTCCAGCCAGGAATGCACTCCCACATCATGTACCCTAATCCAGAGTCACTCCAGCCAGGAATGCACTCCCACAGCCCACCAGGAGCCCTAAATCCATACATTTCAGCCAGGAGTGCACTCCCACAGCTCAGCAGGACCCTAATCCAGTCACTCCAGCCAGGAATGCAACCCCACAGCCCAGTTAGCCCCCTAAATCCCAAGCCATTCCAGGCAGGAATGCACTCCCACAGCTCAGCACAACCTGAAACCCAGAGCCACTCCAGGCAGGAATGCACTCCCACAGCCCAGCCTGACCCGTGACTCAGGAGTTTTTCCCAGGGGAAGTCTGTGAGCAGCCCCAAAGCAGAGCTGGGAGCAGCCACAACCCCAAACCACCAGTGCCCTTTTCCTCAACCCAAAGGGCCAAGGAGAAGATTCCTGGAGCTGTTCCTCGAAGGGCTGAGTGCTCTCTCCCAGTTCACCCAGTGTGATTCCCACTGCTCCCACTCCAGCCCTGCCCTCCCAGCCTTGCTGCTGGAAGCTCTCTCTGACCTCCCCACGTGCTGGGAGGAAGAACCAGACTGGGAGAGAAACTGGAACAACTGGGAGCTGTGGAAGGAATTACTGGAGCTGGCAGCTCAGAACTGTGTCATTACACACTGGGAGTACCAGCTCCAGCTTTACTCCCTGGTTCATTTGGGTGTTTTATCCCCATTGGGTGGGTGGAGGGAGTTCTGAGCAGTTTTACTCCTTGTGTTACTTGGATGTTTTATCCCCAGAAGTGAGAGGAGAGGGGTTCTGAGCACTTTTACTCCATGTTTCACTCAGGTGTTTTATCCCCAAAAGTGACTTCTGAGCAGTTTTACTCCCTGGTTTATTTGGGTGTTTTATCCCACAGTGGGAGGAGAGGGGCTCTGAGCAGTTTTATTCCCTGGTTCACTCAGGTGTTTTATCCCCAGAAGTGAGAGGAGGGGTTTTGAAGAGTGTTACTCCTTGGTGTTTTATCCCCAGAGATGGGAGGAGAGGGGTTCTGAGCAGTTTTACTCCTTAGTTCACTTGGGTGTTTCATCCCCAAAAATGAGAGGAGAGGGGTTCTGAGCAGTTTTACTCCTTAGTTTACTTGGGTGTTTCATCCCCAAGGGTGAGAGGGGAGGGGCTCTGAAGAGTTTTACTCCTTGGTGTTTTATCCCCACAGGTGGAGGAGAGGGGCTCTGAAGAGTTTTACTCCCTGGTTCTGAGCAGTTTTACTCCTTAGTTCACTTGGTTTTATCCCCATGGCTGGAGGAGAGTTTTACTCCTTGGGTCACTTGGGTGTTTTATCCCACAGTGGGAGGTGACGGGTTCTGAGCAGTTTTACTCCCTGCTTCATTTGGCTGTTTTACCCTTATAGGTGGGAGAGGAGGGGCTCTGAGGACTTTTACTCCTTGGTGTTTTATCCCCACAGGTGGAGCAGTTCTGAGCAGTTTCACTCCCTGGTTCATTTGTGTGTTTTATCCCACAGTGGAAGGAAAGGGATTCTGAGCAGTTTTACTCCCTGGTTCACTCAGGTGTTTTATCCCCAGGGATGTGAGAGGAGGGGTTCTGAGCAGTTTTATTCCCTGGTTTATTTGGGTGTTTTATCCCACAGTGGGAGGAAAGGGTTCTGAGCAGTTTTAATCCCTGGTTCACTCAGGTATTTTATCCCCAGGGATGTGAGAGGAGAGGGGTTCTGAGCAGTTTTACTCCCTGGTTTATTTGGGTGTTTTATCCCCAGTAGGGGGAGAGGAGTGGTTCTGAGCACTTTTACTCCTTGGTTCATTTGGGTGTTTTACCCCCATGGGTAGGAGAGGAGGGGCTCTGAGCAGTTTTACCCTTTGGTATTTTACCCCCAGAAGTGAAGGGAGAGGGTTCTGAGCATTTTTACTCCTGGGTTCACTCGGGTGTTTTATGCCCACGGGCAGGAGGAGAGGGGCTCAGAGTTTTACTCCCTGGTTCATTTGGGTGTTTTATCCCCATAGGTAGGAGGGGAGTGGTTCTGAGCACTTTTACTCCTTGATTCATTTGGGTGTTTTACCCTCATGGGTGGGAGA
This sequence comes from Myiothlypis coronata, assembly GCA_035041385.1. Taxonomy (NCBI): domain Eukaryota; kingdom Metazoa; phylum Chordata; class Aves; order Passeriformes; family Parulidae; genus Myiothlypis; species Myiothlypis coronata. Next base: position 1,826,069 of record JAWWLW010000078.1, on the reverse strand, counting down.
GGAGGAGTTCTGAGCAGTTTTACTCCTGGGTTCACTCAGGTGTTTTATGCCCAGATGTAGGAGGGGGTTCTGAGCAGTTTCACTCCCTGGTTTACTTGGGTGTTTTATCCCCATGGGTGGGAGAGGAGAGGTTCTGAGCAGTTTTACTCCTTGGTTCACTCAGGTGTTTTATCCCCAGGGGTAAGAGAGGAGAGGGGTTCTGAGGAGTTTTATTCCTTGGTGTTTTATCCCCACAGGTGGAGGAGAGGGGCTCTGAGCAGTTTAACTCCTTAGTTCACTTGGTTTTATCCCCACGGGTGGAGGAGAGTTTTACTTCTTGGGTCACTCAGGTGTTTCACCCCCAGGGGTGTGAGAGGAGGGGTTTTGAGGAGTGTTACTCCTTGGTGTTTTATCCCCAGAGATAGCAGGAGAGGGTTCTGAGCAGTTGTAGTCCTTGATTCACTCATGTGTTTTATCCCACCGTGGGAAGAGAAGTGTTCTGAGCACTTTTACTCCTTGGTGTTTTATCCCCACAGGTAGAGCAGTTCTGAGGAGTTTTATTCTTCAGTTCATCTGGGTGTTTCATGCCACAGTGGGAGGAGAGGGGCTCTGAGCAGTTTCACTCCCTGGCTCATTTGGGTGTTTCATCCCCACAGGTGGAGGAGAGGGACTCTGAGCAGTTTCCCCCCCTGGTTCACCCGGGTGTTTCATCCCCAGGGATGTGAGAGGAGGGTTCTGAGCTCCCTGGGGCTCCCACACTCAGCATTCCAAGGCCATTCCAGGTGGGAATGTGCTGTCCTCAAGCACACACAGCATTCCAGGCCCATTCCAGGTGGGAATGTGCTGTCCTTACCCTCCCTGCAGGACCTGCGGAAGGTCAGCGTGGAGTCCATCTCGTTCTTGATCTTGATCAGGGCATCGAGCACCATGGGCCCACACCTGTGGCACAAATCCCAAATCAGAGCCCCCACATGCAGGGTCCCATCCCTGCACCCACACTCAGCAGCACCTAAAAGGGTTTTTAACAATTCCCATTGTGAATCCCAGGGATCCAACAGGGATCTCTGAGCAGCAGGGCAGCCCAGGGGCAGGGTGGGTCAGACTCTTGTGACCCAAACCCCAGTGAGCTGTGCTGGCCCCTCTTCCCTTTTGGGGTCAGGCTGTGACAGCCCTGCCTGGCCCTGTGAGTCACAAGGGACACAGGACAAACACTCGGGGACAATTTCTGTCATTTTACACCCAGGGCATGACCCAGGGATTGTTCACTGGGGCAAAGCCACCCCAAAACCAGAGCTGTGGCTCCTGTGGGGTTTGAGTAGGGCTGGGTGGGAGTGGCAGCTCCTGGAAGGGTTTGGGGTGGTTTCCACTGGAGGAGCTCTTGGAAAGGGTTTGGGGTGCAACCCTCAGGAAGGGTCAGGGGTGGATCCTTCTGGAGAAGCTCCTGGAAGGGTCAGGGGTGGATCCTTCTGGAGGAGCTCTTGGAAAGGGTTTGGGGTGGATCCCTCAGGAAGGGTTTGGGGTGGATTCCACTGGAAGAGCTCTTGGAAAGAGTTTGGGGTGGAACCCTCAGGAAGGGTCTGGAATGGATCCTTCTGGAGAAGGTCCTGGGAAGGGTTTGGGGTGGATCCCTCTGGAGGTGATCAGGGAAGGGTCTAGGGTGGATCTTGCTGGAGGAGCCCTTTGGAAGGGCTTGGGGTGGATCCCTCAGGAAGGGTTTTGGGGTGGATCCCTTCGGAAGGGTTTGGGGTGGATTCTACTGGAGGAGCTACTGGGAAGGGTTTGGGGTGGATCCCTTGGGAAGGGTCTGGGATGAATTCCTTGGGAAGGGTTTGGAATGGATCCTTCTGGAGAAACTCCTGGGAAGGGTTTGGGATGGGTTCCTCTAGAGGAGCTCCTGGGAAGGGTCTGGAGTGGATCCTTCTGGAGAAGCTCCTGGGAAGGGTTTGGGACGGGTTCCTCTGAAAGAGCTGTGCCCACAACGAGCTGCTCTGTGCCAGAGGTGAGCAGCCCCTTCCCAGCCATCCCCTGGAGCTGGGATTGCTCCCCAGCCCCATTCCCAAGGGACACCCACTTGTTCAGGTCCACCTCGTAGGTCTGCATGCGGGGTTTGTCCCCGGCCTTGTCGGGGTCCCATCTGTAGATGGCGAATTTCTTCAACCGCGGAGCCGCCGCCGCCGTCTGCGCCTGCCGGAGCACCTGGATCCGGGGAAAAACAGCCTCAGATCCAGGAAAAACAGCCTCAGACCCAGGGAAAAACAGCCTCAGATCCCAGGGAAAAGCAGCCTCAGATCCCAGGAAAAACAGCCTCAGATCCCAGGAAAAACAGCCTCAGATCCCGGGAATAACAGCCTCAGATCCAGGGAAAAACAGCCTCAGATCCAGGAAAAACAGCCTCAGATCCCAAACTAGATCCAGGGAAAAACAGCCTCAGACTCCAGGAAAAATAGCCTCAGATCCCATCCCAGATCCAGGAAAAACAGCCTCAGATTCAGGGAAAAACAGCCTCAGATTCCAGGAAAAACAGCCTCAGATCCCAAACCAGACCCAGGAAAAACAGCCTCAGATCCCATCCCGGATCTAGGGAAAAACAGCCTCAGATCCCAGGAAAAACAGCCTCAGATCCCAAACCAGATCCAGGAAAAACAGCCTCAGATCCCATCCCAGATCCCACCCTGGATCCAGGGGAAAACAGCCTCAGATCCCATTCCAGATCCAGGGAAAAGCAGCCTCAGATCCCACCAGGAGGGATCCAGGAGGAGATATAGAGATGGATATGTGTGTATATATTAAAAAACATATTAAATATATTTATATATACATATATATAAATATATAAAAGTATAATAACTACATATATATTTACACACACCTATATACACTAACATGATATATATGTTTGGAATTACTTGTGGATATATATGTGTACACTGTATGCTGCATTGTATTCACATTATTATTATTACTATTATTATACTGTATGTATTTATATATTATATATTCCATTACATAGATTATATAACACATTGTTTATGATATATTTATATATATGTATATATAAATATATAGGCACAAACATGCATATATATGTGCATACACATATGCACATTGTTCATGGTGTTTTTTATTTGTAAATTATATGTATGTGTTTATAAATTATATGTATGTGTTTGTATATTCTAGTGACTGTCATTATAATGACATAATTACATGTTTACTTTATTTATATATTGTGTTTAAAATTATAGTCTATGTATTCATATATTCTATGTATTTATACAGTGTCTTTACACATTATATAGAACACATCATATTTGTATTTATACATATACACATATATATGTACATATAAGTACACAATGCATTTTATATGGAACAAATTCATATATTCTATGTATGCTTATAAATTACACATATTTATAGATGTGTTTGTAAATTGTAAGTATTTGTATGTGTAATTACAATAATATAATTGTATTTTACATCTATGTATCTTTATGCACACATTTTATATACATTATTTATCTATAAGTATTTTGTGTATAATGTCTGTAGATAAATGTATGTACACACATTATATTAATATATTTGTATTTATAGATAAATATAAAACCATAAAAATTACAAATACATAAAATTACATCGAGATTTTTATTTTACATATTTAATATATAGAAAAATTGTAAGTATTTTTATATGATTTTTTAAAGTTTTATATAAACATATCCTGAGGCTCCCCCTGCCAGGATCCAGACTGATATTCCTGAAATTCTGACCTTGAGCTGCTCCTGGATCCATCAAATCCCAGAGGCTCTCCCCACCCAGTTATCCCAGAATTCCCAAGCACATCCTGCTCTTGTCAGGATCACCCTTGGCCTTGCTCTTCCCAACCTTTTCCTGGAGTGCTCTCCCTGCTCTTCCCAACCTTTTCCTGGAGAGCTCCTCCTGCTCTTCCCAACTTCTCCTGGAACGTTCCCCCTGCTCTTTCCAACCTTTTTCTGGAATGTTCTCCCTGCTCTTCCCAACCTTTTCCTGGAGTGCTCTCCCTGCTCTTCCCAACCTTTTCCTGGAGTGCTCTCCCTGCTCTTCCCAACCTTTTCCTGGAGTGCTCCCACTGCTCTTCCCAACTTCTCCTGGAATGTTCTCCCTGCTCTTCCCAACCTTTTCCTGGAGTGCTCCCACTGCTCTTCCCAACATTTTCCTGGAATGTTCTCCCTGCTCTTCCCAACTTTTCCTGCAATGTTCCCACAGCTCTTCCCAACCTTTTCCTGGAGAGCTCCCCCTGCTCTTCCCAACCTTTTCCTGGAGACCTCCCCCTGCTCTTCCCAACCTTTTCCTGGAATGCTCTCCCTGCTCTTCCCAACCTTTTCCTGAACCACTCCCCAAATTTCCTGTTGTCCTTTATCTCCCCCAAACCCTTCCCAGGCCCAGCTGCTCTCTGCCCTCAGCCCCTCCCTTTTCGCCGCCATTGTTCCCCTATTTCACCTCCTCTTGGATGTCTCCTGCCCCCTCCCTCCATCCCCTTCTCCCAAATCCCACAAACCCCTTCCAGCCCCTCTCCCACTGACCCTATTCCTTCCCAAACCCCACAAACCTCTCCAGTGCCCTCCCTTCTCCCACTGGCCCTATTCCTTCCCAAACCCCACATCCCCTTTACCACTGACCCTATTCCCAAATCCCACAGACCCCGTTCCCTCGCAGCCCACCCCATTTTCCCATCCACTCTTCCCAGATTTTACCACATCTCAGTCCCACTCCAGCCCCCAAGCCCCACTGGAACTGTTCCCCCTGCCCACCCCAATTCCTGCACAACCCCTTCCAGACTCTCAGACCCTTTCTCCCACCCTTTCCCTCACGTCCATCCCCAATTCCCCCTTCCAGACCCCACAGACCCTCTCTCCAGCCCCCTCCCCACAGCTCCAGACCCCTTCCCCCCTCTTACCTCACCTCCTCCTGCCCCCAGCCCCTTCCTCAGCTCCTTCCCCAGCCCTGCCCTCCTGTCAATCCCTAATTCCCGCACAACCCAGCTCCAGACCCCACACTCCAATTCCAGACCCCACACTCCAGCCCAGCTCCGTCCCCACAGCTCCCTCTCCCCCTCAGCCCACCGCCCTTCTCTTCCACCCTCATCCCGGACCCCTGCAGCCCCCGACCGCCTCTGCCACGCCTCCCCCCGCTCCATTGCCAGCCCCCGTGGCCGCCCCGGCCCCTCACCGTCCGCGGCCCGGCCCGCAGGAGCTGTGCCGGGACTCCGCGCCTCAAGGAGACTCCGACCGCGGCCGCCGCCATCTTGGCGCTGCGCACTTCCCCCCGCCCCGGAAGCGGTCCCGCCGCCGCCATGTTGCCGTGCTGACGGGAAGGGGGCGCCCGCCATTTTGAGTGTGGCGGCGCCTTCAGGAAAGGCGCCATGTTGTGTGTGGCGCGCCCTGTGGGACAGGGGCAGGACACCCATAACCCCCTTTTCTTTCCTAAATTCCTGGTTTTCTTTCCTAAATCCCCCTTTTTCTTTCCTAAATCTCCCTTGTTTTCTCTCCGTTAATTCCCAGCATCATTGTTTTGCATGGAGAGGGAATATATATACACATATATATGTGTTACTACCCGCTGCCTCAAGCGGACCTGCCCCAACACCAGTGCGGTAAATGGTGGGTGCTGGAAAGCATGGAGTCCCAGAGACATGAAGCTGGTAAAAGCCCTCCAAGGTCCCTCCAGGAGCTTCAAGTCCAAGCTGTGGCTGATCCCCACCTTGTCCTCAGCCCAGAGCACTGAGTGCCACATCTAGGCCCTCCTTGGACACCTCCAGGGATGGGCACTCCAAACCTCCCTGGGCAGCCCCTGCCAAAAAAATTCCCCCCTTGGAAAGGATGTAACTTTCCTAATTAGTTTTTAATTAATTGTTATGATTACTTGTAAGCAGTGCCTACTTTTAGCCGGCACAAGTTAAAACTTCACATGCTCATACTTCTGTTTTGATCATTAAATCACTGAAATCTTGAGTTTGTTAAAGCTAACCCTGACAAGCTTCAATAAAGCCAAAGGAATTTGAAGACTGGACATCTGGGATCTCAAATTTATGAACCTTTAAGGACATTGGAGTAAGAAGAAGATACAGAGGAGACTGAATCCTGGAAAGCTGGGGATTGCCAATTGAAAAGGACAAGAAAAGGATGATAAAAGAACTGAAGAATGTGGCCCAGCTTAGCATGAAGAGTGAGAAATCAATAACCAATAGTGGACAGAAAGAAGAGCATTATTAGAACCCATGACCACTGATTTCTTTGTTAAAGATGTGTAGATAAATGCCAACATTTTGTATTGATGTGGAGGCTGGAGCTCTGTCAGCCTCACACAAACCCTGGATGAGTTGAAATAAAGTGACGCCTGACTCGCCAACACCAGAAAAACAGTGGTAGAGACAATTTTGGAGGATTTTGGTAACTCCCCCACTTCTCTAGCTCACCCTCTCTTTCCCTCCCAGTTATTCCCAACGGAATTATTAATTAATAATTAATTATTAGCCATTCAGTTATTTAATTCCCCAGCTTTTTCCTCACAGCAAATTCATTTATTAAGGGAATCGCAAGCAACACACACTGGGGGCAAAGTTGGAGGGAGAAGGAGGAGGAAGAGGAGGAAGAAGATGAAGAAGAGGCCTGGCTACGGCGTGAAGTGCCACCACTGGAAGGCGAAGGGCCGGCGCTGGACGTTGGTGCCGCAACGCACCTCGCCCAGGCTGCCGTGGTACGAGGACACGTCCTCCAGGAAGCGGCAGCACAGCCCCAGCGGCTCCAGCAGCGCGCGGATCCGCCGCTCCAGGCAGCACTCGCCGCCCGCCACCGGCCCAAACGGCTTGGGGATGCCCAGGTCCCTGCCCAGCACGATCATGGTGACCTGTGGGGTGACACCAGGGGACAGCAGTGTCAGAATGGATTACACTGAAGGGCTTGGGGATGCCCAGGTCCCTGCCCAGCACGATCATGGTGACCTGTGGGGTGACACCAGGGGACAGCAGCATCAGAATGGGTGATGCCCAAGGGCTTGGGGATGCCCAGGTCAATCATAGTGACCTGTGGGGTGACACCAAGGGCACATCGGTATCAGAATGGGTGACACTGAAGGGCTTGGGGATGCCCAGGTCCCTGCCCAGCACAATCATGGTGACCTGTGGGGAGACACCAGGGGACAGTGGTGTCAGAATGGGTGATGCCCAAGGGCTTGGGGATGCCCAGGTCCCTGGCTAGCACGATCATTGTGACCTGCAGGTGACACCAAGGGCGCATTGGTATCAGAATGGGTGACACTGAAGGGCTTGGGGATGCCCAGGTTGATCATGGTCACCTGTGGGTGACACCAGAGGATGTTGGCATCACAATGGGTGATGCCAAAAGGCTTGGGGATGCCCAGGTCCCTGGCCAGGATGATCATGGTGACCTGCAGGCCGACACCAGCAGTGTTGGGAGGGATGAAGCCAAAGGAAAGATGCTGATCACCCTCCTCAGCACTGTTTTTGCAGCTGCCCTCCCTCAGGATTCCAAATCCAACAGGATTTCCCCTTTTTTATCATTAAAACATGCCTCACCACTTGGAATTTCACCACCTTTTTAAAAAACCCCACTGCAAGCACCACAAAGCCACCAAGCTGTGTTAGACCTATGTTTATCCATTTATCCATGCCAGCCTGGATATATTTCTTTTTGCTAGACAGCTGGGGTTTTTTGGGGGGGGAAACTTTGGGGAAAACATGCCTCTCAGCTTACAATTTCACTGCTTTGAAAGGGTTTTGCCTCAAAACCCCAAAACCACCAAGCTGTGTTGTACCCATGTTTATCCTGGAGATATTTCCCTTTCCTAGACAGCTGATTTTTCTTTTTCAGGAAAACTCTGGGGACTCATCCTGGCTGACGGGGCTGTTTTTTGGGGAGGAGCCAAGGGTGGGAACCCATCCTTACCGTGTTGGGGAAGTAGGGAACAGCTTTTCCCTGCTTGTCCAGCTTGAAGAGGGCCGGCAGGTCGATGATGTCCTCCTCCAGCAAGCCCAGCTCCTTCTTGAGGATATCCCTGTTCCAGTCGATGCAGCGCTGCAGGGGACGGAGCAGAGCAGAGAGGGGCCCAAATTCCACCACTCCCGGCGGGGTTTGTGCCACACCAGGGCAGTCCCTGCCAGAAATGGGGGCTGTGACCCGGAGTGTGGGGATTACCTGCACGTACTGGTTCTGCTGCGCCAGGACATCGTTGGACAGCACCTTGTTGATGGTCATGCGCTTGGTGTTTGTCCCCGAGTACCCTAAACACACAAAACACCCTCAAAATGAAGCAGCACTGGCGGGAACCTGGCTTGAGGTGAGGTATAGAGACTGAGAAAGCCCAAAAAGCCAAAAATAAAAGCCCCAAAAGCCCCAAATCCCAATTTCCTGAGGCTAGGGGGAAAGCTTGGGAAGCGGACGGAAGGAAATCTCTGTCCGTTGGAAGGAGCATTGGAAAAGTCCTGTCATTCATCCTCCTGCCCAGGGGAATCTGGTGGATTTCTCCAGTGCCTCCCCCTCCCATGGGGTCACCCTTGGTCTGGGGACAGCCAGGCTCCCACCAGAGGAACCCTTGGAGATACAGAGACCTTCTCCCATCACTGCCATGGATCAAAACCACAATGAAAGAGAAAACCACAGTTCTAATCTAGGACGACACGGGAGCTGCCTGTTGTTCTGCTCTGCATTGGAGCCCCATATCCTTGGAAATATGGAAACCTTCTCCCAACCCTGTCAGGGATCCATAGCACAATGAAATGGAAAAAATCCAGTTCTAATCTGGACAGGAGAGCTGCCAGTTGTCCTGCTCCGTGCTGGAGCTCCATATCCTTGGAGATACGGAGACCTTCTCCCAACCCCGTCAGGGATCAAAATCACAATGCTGCTAATCTGGGGGCACACAAGAGCTGCCAGTTGTCCCGCTCCGTGCTGGAGCTCCGCTGGCATTTCCAGAGGCTCCATCCCTGGCAGCAAACATCCCCTGTACGCGGAGGCCCTTATCCCTCCCATCCCACTCGCTTTCCCGAAATAGGGCTGGAGGAGGCTGGGGGCGGCGGGCAGGCATCCTGCTGAAGGACACCCAGCGGGGAAATGTCCCCGCGTGGCCCCGGCTGTGCCACCGAGCGCTGTCCCCTTGCCTTTGAACATGGTGGCTTCTCCCTGTCCCTCCTTCTGCTTCTCGCGGAAGAGCCGGTAGCAGGCGGCCGGGCTGGCCAGCAGCATCCGGAATCGCTGCGGGAACACAGCAGGGTCAGCTGCAGCCCTGCAGCACCCCGGGACTCACTTCTGCAAAAACCCGAGCTGAAACTCTTAAAATCAGGAGTCTTTGCTCTTATCTAGCGCCTTGTTTAACCTGTGAAGGTTTTGTGGGCCTAAATATTTCTTTTTTGAGCCATCCAGGTCAAGGCTCGGTTTCCCTGAGGGAAAAATTTGTGTGAGAAGCAGCCAAAGCCATGATAGTGAAGAGAAATGATCTGAGAACATGTGGGCACAAATATTCCTTTTTTTTTTTTTGAGCCATCCTGGTCAAGGCTTGGTTTCCCTGAGGGAAAAAATCCACGTAAGAAGCAGACAAAACCATGATAGAGGGAAGAGAAATGTTCTGAAAACATGTGGGCATAAATATTCCTTTTGGTTTTTGGAACCATCCTGGTCAAGGCTCGTTTCCCTGAGGGAAAGATCCATGTCAGAAGCAGGAAAAGCCACAAAAGAGGGAAGAAAAATGTTCTGAAAACCTCTGGGAGATGCTAAGCCACAGCAAACCCCCAGGAATCTTAAGGCTGGAATTTCTTGGATACATTTGCAGGCATCTTTTCCCTTCTATTTGCATTCATTAATAGCCCAGAAAATCACTTTCTTTTATGCTCAGATCCCTCATTTTGGGGTGGGAAATGAAACCCAAGCAAACACTGGCTGGGGATGCCAAAGGAAGGAGCTCTGGGGTTTTCCCAGTGGGATTAGTGTCCCAAAGGAAGAACACTGGGGCAGCACGGAGAGTCTGGGGGGTACCTTTTTTTCGGAGGTGGGGACAAAGTTGACAAACTCGTTGACATTGCCCACAGCCAGCCAGTCAGAGTAGAGCTCCACAGGGGCCTGGACGCGCTGGGCGTAGAGGAAATCCCGCACCAACCTGGTCATCCTGCGGCCCGCGGATCTGGGGGAGAATTCCCATCAGCATCTGCCTGGATCCTTGGAACTGGGGGAGAATTCCCATCAGCATCTGCCTGGATCCATGGAACTGGGGGAGAATTCCCATCAACATCTGCCTGGATCCTTGGAACTGGGGGAGAATTCCCATCAACATCTGCCTAGATGCTTGGATTAGGGGAGAATTCCATCATCATCTGCCTGGATGCTCAGATTGAGGGGATATTCCCACCAACATCTGCCTGGACTTGGATTGGGGGGATATATCTATCAACATCTGCCTGGATGCTCAGATTGAAGGGATATATCCATCAATATCTGCCTGGACACTCAGATTGAGGTGATATATCCATCAACATCTGCTTGGACACTTGGACTGGGGGATATTCCCATCAACATCTGTCTGGAAACTCAGATTGAGGGGACATTCCCATCAACATCTGTCTGGATTCTTAGATTGGGGGTTATTCCCATCAACATCTGCCTGGATATAAATTGCCTCTGAGGTGGAGGAGCTGGGAGCCCCCACCCTGCTCAGGCAGTGTCTGATTGACCCATTACCCCAATTTTGGTGGCATTTCAGGGCTCTCGTTGAGGCTCTGCTCCCAAATCCGTGTTTTTCCCAAATCTGCGTTTCCCCATCTCTTACGCGGGGAAGCTGCTGCCGATGACGATCCTTCCCAAGGGATACTCCTTGCCAGCCACGGACACAGGCGGGCTGACCTCCACATTCCCAAAGGAGTCCAGGCTGGCCGTGGCCTCAAAGAGGGGCTCCTTGTGCACGTAGCCGAAATCGGGGCCCTGGGAAAAAGGAAATGCCCTGAGTCCCCGCTGCTCCCGTGGTGTTATCCCCCTGTGGGGTGGGTGAGGACAGCGATGGCGAGGGGACAGAAAAGGGGACAGGAAAGGGGACAGGAGAAAGGTCTCGGGATAATGGAGCTGTGGGAATAATTGGGACAATTATTGAAACAATTGGGAGCAGAGCGTAGGCCTGGAGCCAGGGCCAGATCTCCTCTCATCCCACAGCCAAGGTTCCAGTGTCCACATTCAGCAAAGGTTTAAATGTCCACATTAACCCATGTTTAAGTGTCCACGTTAGCCAGGACAGACCTCCTCTGTTCTCCCCAGCCAAGGTTTAAGTGTCCACATTGAGCAGGACCAGATCTCCTCTCATCCCACAGCCCAGGTTTTAAATGTCCACATTAAGCAGGACCAGATCTCCTCTGTTCTCTAACAACCAAGGTTTAAATGTCCACATTAAACCAAGGTTTAAATGTCCACATTAAGCCAAGGTTTAACTGTCCACATTGAGCAGGACCAGATCTCCTCTGTTCTCCCCAGCCAAGGTTTAAGTGTCTGCATTAAGCCAAGGTTTAAGTGTCCACACATTAAGCAGGACCAGATCTCCTCTGTTCTCCCCAGCCAAGTTTTAAGTGTCTACATTAAGCCAGGCTAGATCTCCTCTCTTCTCTCTAGCCAAGGTTTAAATGTTCACATTAAGCCAAGGTTTAAGTGTCCACATTAAGCTAATTAAGCAGCCCTGAGCCAAGTTCCTGGCTGGCTCTGGGAGGGAGGTGAACTCCAGCCCCGAGGGTGACTCTTCCCTGGGCTAAGAGCCACCCCAAGGGCTGCACGGCACTTAAAGCCCACTTAAGGCCTGATTTCCAGGATTTGCCCTAGCTGGGATTGGAGGAGCTGTGCTTGCAGGGGTAATTAGCGCTGGGCTCTGTGTGCCAAAGCCCGAGGGAGCGTTAAAAACAGGGCAAAATCGGCAGGGATGGGACCAAAATCCCACTTTGCCCACTCTCTGGTTGGAGTCGACGCGGGCCCGGAGTGCACAGCAGCCCCTGGGGTGAGATCAGGTGTCCGTGAGGTTTGAGTTAAATCCCAGTCACTTATCAGGGCTGGGTTTCCATGGGGATAACCCAAATATACAGGTCAGGAAAAGTGAGAGCTGGGGGTGCTTGCGCTCAGAAATTCCCTTTTTAAACCCAGGGTGTTTGGAGACGCTGGGGCAGAGGGAGCACAGCTTTCCTTGAGCCTCTCTGTGCGGTTTTGGGGTGCATTTTTGGGGGATGGCCGGGATCAGATCCCTTTTTCTCTGGGTTCTGAGGGAGAGCCTGAGCACCAACCACCTGCTCCTGACTAATTTCAGTTTAATAAAACCACGGAGCCCGCCCGGTTTCAACTGTCAGGGCTCTGGTTCATCCCAGGTTTGCAGGTCACATCCAAGTCCTATCAGTTCCACACTGATTTTGAGGGGATAATTCCCTCCCGTCTCCTTTTTCCCTGGCATGGGCTTCCAGGGGCTCAGGGCCTGACCCCTGCCTGTGGTGTCGGGCTAAGTATTCCTAGCTGGAAAATGAGATTGGAAAGGTTGGGCTGGGGATTAGGGCAGGCTTCAAAGCAGAAATTGGAGGATAATGCGTTAGCAGCTCCCAAGGCTGAAATTGCTGCCCTAAATACGAGGCAGAGCAATTCCTAAAGAGGGCAGATCCCCATGGCTGCCTGGCGGATTCGCTGGATGAATCCGGGACTGGATGTTCCCATGCCAGGCATGAGAAAAGATGGATTTTAGTGCTCCCCAAAGCCCCCAGCCTGTTCCAAAGGGACAAAAGCTGAGATTTGTCCTTGTCTCCTGTTCCTGCCAGGGCTGAGGCTGCTCCAGCACCCGGCTGGGAGTTGGGGACAGTGACTCCATGGCTGCCTGGGGTGTCCTGCCCTTCCTCTGTGGGATATCTCCAAGGGATCACCCAATCCAGCTTTTTTCCATGCTGGGCTCTCCCAAAACGCCCCATCCCAGACTTGCCCTGGCCCTTTTCCTCAGCCAAGGAGCCCACAGGGATGTTCCTGGTGCTGGCTGCATCCCCTTGTCCTCCAAAGAAGTAAACTGACCCTCTCCTGCTTCCCTTCCCTCTCCTGCTCGGAAGGTGCCAGGTATTACCAGGCACTGAGGAGGAAAGGAAAGAACAGCCTGTCCTGGGATGCTCGAGGGGCAGAAATCCCATCCCAGAGTTTGGCTGGAGCCTTTCACTCCCAGGGGTGCTGGGTCCTCCTTTCCCCCTGGGTCAGAGGTTTTCCAGAGGGCTGGGATTGGGTGGGGCTGGAGGAGGGATGAGGGGGTGAGGCTGGAGCTGGGTGGGAGGGAATCTCCATGTGGAGCTGCTCTGCTCTCATTTTCCAGGCAATTCCATGCACGGAGCCGAGGGCAAGGAGGATTTGGGAAATGGGAACATGGGCTGGATGTGACCCTGGGAGCTACTCCACAGGGAACCTGCTCTCACCAGCAGCTCCTTGACGGGGAGTTGCTCCATCCCTCTCTCCCGAGGGGAGTCCAGCACCACTGGGAAGCTCTTCTGGGGAGCCTGGGTGTAGCCAAGCTCGATCTCATCCTGAGGAAGAGAGGAAATCCCAGCCGGGGCACCGGCAGGGAAGGGTTTTCCCGGTTTTTGGAGCCCCCCTACCTGCATCCAGCGGTCCCCACGGTTGATGTAGCCGAAGCAAACCTTCAGCTTGCAACCGGCCTTGGCCACCAGGCTCTGGATCTCCTTGGTGAACAGGTAGTTGTCCTTCATGCTGGAGGAGAGGATGGAAAGGATGGAAAGGATGGAAAGGATGGAAATTCCCTGTTCCCAGCCCAGCCCCAGGGCTGGTAGGGCTGGGGAAGCACCGCCTGTACCTGAACACCAAGAGGTTCACTGGGGCCAGGGTGTTGGGGGTCATGATCCACGGTGCCACCCGGAACACCACGGTGTCCGTGAAGATCGGCGAGTGAGGGATGCCCTGAGGGAGCCAAGCAGAAATCAGGGACATTCCCCACACCGTTCCCCCCAAACACCCTCCCCTGAGGCCATTTTTGGGATCAGTTAATGGCATCGCCCTCCATTCTGGCACCATCCCAATCTGCTGGGTGCATCTCCCATCTGCCCCAATTCCCAGGAGTTTCTGGAGTTCCCGACCTCGGCCAGTGGCTCCAGGAGGCTGACGTGGATGGACACCAGCCCGGAGAAGGTCTCGTCGGGGAAGCGCAGCCCCTCCACGAAGAAGTGGAGCTCGGCGGTCCCGCCGGGGTAGGGCACGGCGTGGAACAGCTTCCTGCGGCCCAGCACCTGCACGTAGCGCTGCCCGAAGAAGGGATCTGCGGGAAAACGGGAAAGCCACAGGTTTATCGGGATTCCCGCATGTTTCCTCGGGATTTCTGCCTCTTTCCTTGAGATTCAAGCCCCTTTCCTTGGGATTCCCGCCTGTTTCCTCGGGATTTCTGCCTCTTTTCTTGGGATTCAAGCCCCTTTCCTTGGGATTCCCGCCTGTTTCCTTGGGATTCCCGCCAGTTTCCTCGGGATTTCTGCCTCTTTTCTTGGGATTCAAGCCTCTTTCCTCGGGATTCCTGCCTGTTTGTTTCCTCGGGATTCCTGCCTCTTTCCTCAGAATTCAAGACTCTTTCCTCAGGATTTCTGCCTCTTTCCTTGGGATTGAAGCCTCTTTCCTCGGGATTTCCGCCTGTTTTTTTCCTTGGGATTCCAGGTTATTTCCTTGGAATTCCTGCCTCTTTCCTAGGGATTCCTGCCTGTTTATTTCCTTTTAATTCCTGCCTGTTTCCTTGGGATTCCCTCCTGTTTCCTCAGGATTCCTGTCTCTTTCTTTGGGATTCAAGCCTTGGTCCTCAGGATTCCTGCCCATTTCCTCAGGATTCCTGTCTCTTTCCTGAGGATTCCAACCTCCTTCCTCAGGATTCCTGCCTCTTTCCTCAGGATTCCTACCTGTTTGTTTCCTTGGGATTCCTGCCTTTTTCCTCGGGGTTCCCACCTGTTTCCTCGGGATTCTTCCCTCTTTGCTCAGGATTCCTGCCTTTCTTCAGGATTCCCGCCTGTTTGTTTCCTCAGGATTCCTGTCTCTTTCTTTGGGATTCAAGCCTCTTTCCTAGGGATTCCTGCCTGTTTCCTCAAGATTCCCTCCTGTTTCCTCAGGATTCCTGTCTCTTTCCTTGGGATTCAAGCCTCTTTCCTCGGGATTCCTGCCTGTTTATTTCCTTGGAATTCCTGCCTGTTTCCTCGGGATTCCCTCCTGTTTCCTCAGGATTCCCTCTTGTTTATTTCCTCGGGCAAGGAACTCCAACACTCCTGCTGTGCCCGAGGAAACAGGGCTGGGTTTCCATGGGGATAACCCAAATATACAGGCCAGGAAAAGTGAGCTTTTTTCTGCTTCCCCTCAGAAATTCCCTTTTTAAACCGAGGCTGTTTGGAGACGCTGGGGTAGAGGGAGCACAGCTTTCCCTGAGGCTCCCCGTGCATTTTTGGGGTGCATTTCTGGGGGATGGCTGGGATCAGATCCCTCAGATCTCAGAGGACATCCAGCTGTTGGAAACATCTTGAAGCAGGAGTTGGGGGGCTTGGAATTTTGTCATGGACAAGAGGCATGAGGGAAAATGTCTCAGCCTTTCCTTGGGTGGAGCAGCCTTGGGAAGTGTTCTCATGGAGTTTCTGCTCCCCCACAGGACAGTGCCCCAAACTCCCCCTGCACGGAGGGACGAGCCTGAGCTCCACCATGGCACATTCCTGGCTGGGTGAGGGATTTCATTCCCAGAAAATAAATCCCGGTGCCACAGCAAGGAATGAGGAGGGGGTGTGCTCTGGAGTGTGCTGCCAGCATGGGTAAAGCAGCTGGAGACCCCCAGTTTAACACCCCAGCCCTGCTGGCAATGGGAATTATTCCATTTGCTGATAACATCCCAATTTGTCTCTCTATTTATCCTTATTTTTAATGGAAATAATTCAATTTTCTGAAAAACCATTCCAGTTTATCTCTTTACCCCCTCTTTGTTTAACCCACCAGGAGTAAGAAACACCGAGGAACCAGGAACCAAAAAGAGAAATCATTTAAAAACTGAGAAAAAAAGAAAGAAACCACGTGAAGTTTGCAGCAGTGGGCTCTGTTTCCCAGCACTTCCTGAGATTTCATCTCCCTCTTTTTACCCCAAACCAGAGCCAGCACCTGGAGCTGCCTGGGCAGGGATGGCCTCACAGCCCTGGGCTCTCCTGGGAGCTGGGAAATGGAGCTGAACTCACCCAGTGGGAGGAAAATGAGCCAAAAGCAGCTTCTCTTTCACCATTTTCACTTCCCAGTTCCCACAGCTGAGGATTTCAGTTCTCAGGGAGCCAAACAAATTAGTTATTTATGTTTAAATCCTCCTTTTCCTTAAACCACACCGGGCTGATTGCTGCCACCCTTTTGCTGTGTGGCTTTGTGTCCTACTCCCTCTGCTTGTCCATCCCCAGAGTTTTCCACAGGATGGAAAAGAGGGAAAAATGTGGGAAAGGGTGTTGGGGGCATGGTCTGAGGAACGTGGAGAGGACAAGGTCAGAAATGGGAATGAAAGGGCTTGTGGGGACCTCAGAATCATCAGGGAGGAGGAGAAAAGGGAAGAAAAAGCAGGGGAAAAGGAGGAAAAGGAAGAGGAGGAAAGGAAGAAAGAGGAAGGGGAAGAGGGGAAGAGGAAGAAGGGGAAAAGGAGAAGAGGAGAAAAGGGAAAAGGGAAGAGGAAGATGGGGCAGAGGAGGAAGGGGCAGAGGAAGAACAGGAAGAGGAGGACAGGGCAGAAAAGGAAGAGGGAGAAAAAGAAGGGGAAGAGGAGAAAGAGAAAGATGAAGAAGAGGAAAAGGAGAAAGGGGAACAGGAGGAAGGGGGAGAGGAAGGGGCAGAGGAGGAAGAGGCAGAGCAGGAGGTGAGGAAGGCCTTACTCTGCACATGGAAGATCCCAACTTTGTCAGCGTCACTGACAGAAATGGAGAGGACGATCTCATAGCCCCGGGGCAGGCGCTGGGGCCCCTCTGTCCTCAGCACCATCTGAGCCATGTCCAGCAGATCTGGGGGAAAAATGAAGCAAATTGGGCAGGGCTCTCCATGTTCCCTCCTGGGGTTTGGATCTCCTTCCCTTGCCACCAGCCCAGGCACGCTGGCAAACAAGAGCTGGTGCCTCGTGGGCTGTGACCCAAAGGCCCTTTTCCCATCCCTTGTCCCTGCCCTCCCTGGCACCGTGACCTCGGGGCGCTGCCAGGCCTGGCTCGGCGTGGGTTGGGTTTTCCAGGAACGGGTGGGTGGATTCCTGGCTGCCGGCCTCGCGCCTCACCCGCGCTCCTCTCACCTGTGTGGAGCATCCCCAGCCCGCGCCGTGCCAGCCCTGGAACCTCAGCCCTTCCCCGGGCCAACCGCCGTGCCCTGCCTGGCTCCAGTGGGTTGGCGTGGCGTTAATTCCACAGAAATTCCCACGTGGGAAGCTTGCTCAGCAGCTGGTGGGGAGCAGCTGGGTCCTGGGCTGGGTCCCTCCCAGGAAAGGTCACAGAGAGGGGACGATGGGGATTTTGGGGACGGGCTATTTGGGGAGCCGTTACCTTCCCTGTTGAACACCTGCTCGCTGTCGCAGTCGGAGGGCGGGATGAAGGGGAACTCCTTGTCACAGCTGACCAGCAGGATGGCCCCGTGTCCCTCTGGTCCCCAGGCCCAGCTCGCCTAAAGCATGCCTGGGGCTCAGCGGGCTCGGGACCCACCAAGCCCATGGATTTTCTGTGGTTGGGGGAGCCTGGGTACCTTGTTGGGGCTGTTCTTTTCCACCACTCCATCCCGATCCGCATCCACGTCCAGCGAGATCCCTGTGGGGTCAGAGCTGCCTCATCCCCGGGCACAGCAAGGGGATCAGATGCCAAACCCCCAGATCCAGCAGACCTGGGTTTGCTGTCCCCATCCCTGCCCTCCTCCAGGCATGAGGGGACAGGGATGAAGTCCTGGAGTTCCACACTCACCAACACCAGTGAGGAACACCCCGGCTTGGTTGATGGGCTTCCCTCCCTCTGCGTAAAAGCTGACGGTGACCTGCAAACCCCAAACCCCACATTGGGGCAGGATGTTCTCCCTCTAGGGAGGTCCCGCTCCCGGGATCCCACTCCTCACCTTGTTGTCGTTGACCTCGGAGCTGGCCCGGCTCATGCTGAACCTCAGCACCGTCCCCTCCTCCAGCGGCCACCGCGCTCCGGTGCTGGACACGGCCTCGGGCTCGGCGCGGCCGCGGAACAGCACGTCCACGCTGACCCCCTCCGTGTGCTTCACGCCAAAGGCCACGGCCCCGGCGGGGGCCGCCCTGCCAGAAACACCCGGAATTCTCAGGGATGTGCAGGGCCAGCGTGGTGTTCCCACCGGGATTCATTCCACTGCCCCGAGCGTGGCCAAGACCGGGCACGCCGGCGTCTCCACGCTCACCGCCGGCACCTTCCTGCCCTGCTCCTGCCTGGGAACTGGAATTTACCTGGGTTTAGGCCCGGCTTAGCCCCGTGAGGGTTTGCAGCCATCGCTGTGGATTAGGATCTGTAATAATCCCGACCAACCTGGGTTCTCACTTCCATGGAGAAATCCCGGTTCATTTTCCAGCACGGTGTTTAACAGCTCCTCAAAACACCGTGGCCATCCCCCGAGAGGCTTTTCCGTGGGAAACTCTCATTTTTGGGGGATTTTATCCAGCCCCAAAGCTGCCAGTGCTGCCCTGCTCCCAGTCCGATGTGCCCTTGCTCTTCCCCGCTCCTTTTCCTGAATTTCCCTGCAATTTCCCTGCCTTTCCAGGTTATTATTTCTGGGCTCTTTGCCCCGACACCCGAGACCTCGCGTTGATCAGGTTTCTCGGATGCCGCCGGTCCCACCAAACCCGCACCCTTGGCGAGGGGGGAGGAAATCCGAGCGCTCCTTTTCTCCCGCCTGGGTGTTCCTTAAATCCTTCAATTGCTTTTAATTACACATGGAAAAACTGGTTTGGTTTCCTGGTTTCTTGGATCTGGGGATCCCGCTGGGAAGGGATTTGGCCTGGAGAGGTGCCAAGGGAGCTGGAGCTGCGCTGCTTGGCTTGAATATCGAGGCTGGGATTTGTAAAAGCAGCGCCGACCTGAATCGAGCCTGGAATGAGCTTTTCACCTTCTTTTTCCCTTGAGGGGAACAATTATCCTGAAGTTCAGTGTTGGGTTTGTTTTAGGGAAGCGGGGTTGGCGCTGTGGGGATTTCCCACTTTCCCAAGATTTTGGTCAAGAGGTTTTGTGTTCTTCCCTTACTTTGCAGTCCCTCCCCAGGCTCCTGCTCGTCCCTCTGCTCTCCTCACCTCCCCGAGGTGCCCCTGGGTCTGCTGAGCCCAGCGGGTCAGACCCACCCTGGGCTGAGGTAAATACAGGGGTGTTCAAAGCTTTCCAGGGATTTGTGCAGCTCTGCAAAGCCCAGGGAGGATTTTGCCCACAAATTGCATCAAAACGGTGTCTGGGCTGTGGGGTTTGGGAAAGGAGAAGGAAAAATGAAGAGCAGGGATTCCCAGAGGGATAAACAGGAGGGAAAAGTGAGGAGGAAGGTGAAGGTGGAGGAGAAGAGGAAGTTTTGGGGGTCCCACTCATCTATGGACATCAGTGTGGCTGCCTAGAAGCTGTGGGGTTTGGGACAGCAGGAGGATAAAGGAGGAGCAGGGATTCCCAGAGGGAAAAATGTAGAGCAGGGATTCCCAGAGGGAAAAACAGGGAAAAAGGCAAGGAGATAGATGGAGGAGGAAAAAAATTTTGGGGGTCCTTCTCACCTATGGACATTGGTGTGGATGTGGCTGCCCAGCAGCTGTGGGGTTTGGGAAAACAGGAGGAAAAAGGAAGAGCAGGGATTCTCAGAAGGGAAAATAAGGATTCCCAGAGGAAAAAACAGGGTTGAAAGGTGAGCAGAAAGGTGGAGGAGGAGGAGGAAAGGAGGTTTTGTGGGGGTCCCTCTCACCATGGACATCGATGTGGACGTGGCTGCCCAGCAGCTGTGGGACTTGGGAAAGCAGGAGCAGAAATGAGGAGCAGGGAATTTTAGGTAGGAAAACGAGGAGCAGGGATTTGCAGAAGGAAAAGCAGGGGGGAAGGTGGAGCAGGAGGAGGGGGAGTTTCGGGGTCCCTCTCACCCGAAGACGTCGGCGCGGACGTGCCTGCCCAGCACGCACAGGGCCTCGATGCGGTTCCCGTGCTGCAGCCGCAGCGTGCGGGGCTCCCCCGGCATCTCCCCGGCCATGGGCACCGGCACCGGCCCCGGGAGCTGCCCCGGGAGCTGCCCTGCGGAGCCCTGGCGGCCGCTGCTGCTCCTTCCCCCGGCCCGGCCGCCCTCCTCCTCCCGGCGGGGCTGGCGGGGCTGGGATGGCAATGGGAGCGAGGGGGCGGCTGGGCTGGACCTGTGAGACCTCTGAAAGTGATCCGGGGGAGGGAGGGACAGGGGGGATGGACAGAGATGGACGGGGATGGACGGGGATGGACGGGGATGGACGGAGGTGGATGGACAGAGATGGGCAGGGTGGGAGGGATGGACAGGGAGGGAGGGCAGGGATGGACAGAGATGGACAGCGAGGGATGGACAGCAATGGAGGGAGGGCAGCTGGCCCCAGCCCTGGGCAAGGAGCTCCCCCAGCTGTCCCCAGCTCCCGGTCCCTCCTCACCTCCCTGACCCCAGCCTGGGATCCCCAACGCGGATTTGCGGCATTTTGGGACCTGGCCGCATCCCTGGGATGCACTTCACCCTCTCCTTCTGCTCTCTAGGGAAAATCCCTGCGTGCTCCCGCTTTCCCAGCCCTGAGGCAAGAGCAGAACTCTCCTTTTTTTTTCCCTGCTCATTTTCAAAGGGAAGCTGGGGAGCAGTAGCTGCTGAAGGGAGCTCGGAGCTGGTTTTGTCCCCCCCGGGCCGCTCCGGAGCGCGTCAGGAGCGGTTCCCGCCCACGCGGGGTTTGCATGGTTTATGAACACCCAGCTAAATATTCATTTTCCAGCCCAAACTGCTGCCCCAGATTCTGGAAGCCACAAGCAATTAGCGAGCAGCAGCAGAGCTCGGGAGGATGTTCCTTCTTTCCATCCCTCTCGGGCTTCCCTTTTCCAGCCCCGGCTTCCTTCCATGGCGATGGAAGTCCCTGGGATTCATAGGGATCGTCCCCATGCTGCCATTCCCCCATGGAAAAAACGGGGAATGTGATGGGATTTAAAGCCCTTCCAGCCCAAATAATTCCCGGATTGTGCTGGGGAATATCCTGGATGGATATTCAGGAGCTGGGACGTTCAGGGCTAGATCCATGTGGGAATCTGGTCTGAATTGAGATGATTTCCATTAGAATTGGGATAATTTCCGCTGGAATTGGGATCATTTCCACTGGCACTGAGGGGTGGGAAGGGCTGGGGAATGGATATTTCTGGACCTTTTAGGGATCATCCCCACCCTGGAATCCCCCCATGGAAAGAGGGGGAATGGGATGGGATTTAAAGCCCTTCCAGCCCAAATCATTCCGGGATTGTGCTACAGAATATCCCGGATGAGCATCCGGGCCAGGAGCTGGGAAGTTCTGGGCTGGGAAAACAGGGAATCTGAGTTAATCGGGACCATTTCCACCGGATTTGGGATAATTTCATTGGAATTCTATTTTTCCACGGATCTGTCCCGCGGCTGTGCCGGGACCCGGAGGGATCCCGGTTTATCACTGGATCTGTCTCGCTGTTTCCCGGTGAATCCGAGTCGCTCCGAGGATTCCTGAGGGTTTTTTAACGCCCAGACCAGACCGGGAGCTTCTCTGCCCGAACCTCCCTCTGCCTGGACAGCGCTGCCCGCCCGAATTCCCAGGAGCTGGGAGCAGATCCCAGCCTGGAGCTTGGGAGCAGCCCCCGCTCTCCATTCCCGAGGTTTTCCCGGAGCTGGAACTCAGGGATTTGCTCTCTCCGGGTGCCCGCTCGGGGCTCCGGGGGTCGTTCCGGCTCCGCGCTGCAGGCTCGGAATTCCGGGGGTGGGAGGGGAATGTTCCCCGCAGCGCTCCGGGCTGACCTTTCGCCTTCGGGAGGTGCCAACAGGTGCCCATGCCCGGCCGGGATTCGGGAATTCGGGATGGAGGCGCTGGGGCAGGACTGGGGTAGAGCAGGAGATCTGTGGGGCAGGGGAGGCGATGTGTGGGGCAGAGCCGGGGCTGAGCAGGAGATCTGTGGGGCAGGGCAGGCCATGTGTGGGACAGGGCTGGGGCAGAGCTGGGGCCCGGCTACAGCCGCAGGGAAAATCGCTGTTCAGCTTTTCCAGGACTCTTCGCTCTGGGATCAGCAGCTCCGGATCTTCCCTGCGGGCAGCCGCCTTGGTTTGGGGCAGAGGAAGGGTCGGAGCGGGTTTTGGGGTCCTTGTGCTGTCCGGGTGTTTTCCACGCTCCACACCAACCCAAATTCTGGGTTTTCCCAGAATTTTTTCCCGCCCCGAATCTACCTCCTTCTCTTTTTTCCTGGATCCCAGGTGGGACAGGGGATGCGAGTCTTCCCTACCTGCCTGGGATGCTTCAGCCAAAAAACCCCTAAAGAAATCTAAAGAAAACCTAAAGAAACCCTTCAGGAGCCCCAAGCCCTGCCGAGCCCGGCGGGGTTTGATAACTGGTTCGATGTCTCGCCCTGCTCAGGTAATTAGGCTGACACGGCTCGTAAAGGTTCCTGCCTGCAATTCTGCATGCGGGGTAATTAACCAGCTGTAATTAACAAGCTGTAATTATCGGCTTAGGGAGATTATCGAACTTTCCTCGGCAGAGTGGTGCTGCAGGATGGGCGAGGAGCAACGCCCCGGAGCGATCCGGCTGTTCCTGGGGTTCCTGAAGGCGTTCGGGGGGTTTGGGATGGATTGGGATTGGGGAAAAGGGGTTGGGATTGGGGAAAAGAGTCTGGGATTGGGGGAAAGGGGATTGGGGCAAGAAAGAGTCTGGAATTAGGGAAAAGGGGCTGGGACTGGGGAAAAGAGTCGGGGATTGGGGAAAAGGGGATTGGGGAAAAGGGGCTGGGTTTGGGGTAAAACTGGAACTGGGGCAAGAAAGAGTCTGGGACTGGGGAAATGGGGCTGGGATTGGGGAAGGAAAGAATCTGGAATTGGAGGAAAGCTAAAGGCACCCCCAGAGCAGGCTGCCCAAGCTCCCTGGTGTGATGGACAGGCGGGATCCGTCTGTCATGTGCCACTTTCCCAGGACAGGCTGTAATTAGGGAGAAGGGCTGAGCTCCGGCTGGGCCAGGTGACTCCAAACCCTCCCGTCCCCGAGCACGGCCCGTCGGAGCCGATGGCAGCTGCAGGAGGAAGAGGAGGGAGCGCAGGTTCCGCCCAAACCCTGCCGGTGCTTGGGGCTGGGTGAGATCCGCAGCGGCTCAGAACGGGCTGGGATGAGCTGCAAAACCCACCCGGCCCTGGAAGGTTTGGGCCCTCCGTGCCCAGGGGTGCGATCCTGCTGGATTTTGGGGAGCACCGAGGTCCCAGCTCCTGCTGTGCTCCCGGCAGCGCTGAGCTCCCCTCCCCAGAGTGCCCCAATCCCGCTGTCCCAGCCCCAGGTGTGCTCCTGTCCCAGCCCCAGGTGTGCTCCTGTCCCAGCCCCAGGTGTGCTCCATCCAGCCCCAGGTGTGTTTTTGTCCATCCCTCGGCCCAAACCAGCTGAGCAGGCTCAGGGCAAGGCCCCAGCCCCTGCCCAGTACAAACCAGTGCAACCAGCAGCCTCCAGTGGGGAGCCTGGCCCTCTGGGGCCACTCCACCATTCCAGCTCCCAGTCCAGGGATCCACCGGGGTTTGTGCTTCCAGGAAGGCCTGGAGAGTCAACACCATTCCCAGCAGGAGTTTAGGTGGTGCTGGGCTGTGGAACATGGGTTCTTATCCAAAATCTCCAGCGAGTAGGCCTGGGAGAGCCTGGAAATGCCACCAGCATTCCCTGTTGGAGCATCCAGGCTGCTCCTCCGGGCTCTTCTAAGTCCTGAAGCTGTTTTGGGGTACGAGACACAGAGCTGGGGGTGGTTGCTGCAGTTAAAAGTGGGACAGAGCCCTTTCTTGGATCCCTTTCCTATATCCCTTTCCCAGATTCCCTTCCCAGAGCCCGGCTGGGCTCATCCCAGCAGTTTGATCCCACAGGGAATTCCCTGCTCAGGCAGCTGAGGATGTGCAGCTCAGTGCAGGGCTGGCTCTGGCTCCTCTGAGCCCTGCCCGGCTCCCCTGGGCCTTTTCCTGCGGCTCCCCACTGGGGTTTGGCCCTTCCCAGCCCTCTCCTTCCCATTCCCTGTCCCAAACACGTCCCATCCTTCCCATTCCCTGTCCCAAACACATCCCACCCCATTCCCTGAGGATGAGCCGTGAGATGTTGGAATTCTAGATGCTGAGAACTTTAAACTTTTGTACTACAAACTCTAACTCAAGAAAACACTGCATTTAACCTAAAGCCATAAAGAAAGCTTCTAAAATTTATTAATAACACTAAGATTATGAGTGTGTAGTTAATTAAAAGTGCATAATATCACAGAGTAGGAAACTTAAAATTTAAAGTTTTAAAATGTAGTAATAAAGTAAAATAAAAGGGAGCCTCTGGAGCTGCTCCCTCCATCCCCACAGGCAGGGCTCCCTCCCTCCCACTCCAGCCAGGTTTCCCTGCTCCCAGGCGGGCAAATCCTCCGGGATGGGATGGCCTGGAGAGCGATGGATATCTGCAGTACAGCTTCCAGCAAAGGGGGATCCTTCCCGTGGGATCTCGGCCTGGAAACCTCCATTCCCCTGGAGCTCGAGATCCAAGTGAGACACACAGGAGGCTGAGTTTCCTCGGGGAGCCTCTGGTTGTTGGCTGTTGGTGTTTTCCCCTTCCCCGCCTGCCCCATAACCAGTTCTCCCTGCCTGTCCCTCCCGTCCTTGGGATGGTTGGGATGGGAAGGACCGGCCTGAGCAAACATTTCCTTTTGTTCAGCTGTACTCAGGCATGGCCCTGCTGCTGCAGCTGGGGCTGTGACTCACCCGGCCCAGAGAGGCCGGCTGGAAAATTTGGGGTGTTTTAAAGAAAATGCCCGGTTTTAATGACAGCATTGTAATAACCCCAAACAACCACCTGCGCTGCCGGGGGAGTGGGAATGTTTAATGCATGAACTGCAGGGCTTGAGATGGAGCTGGGGAGGAACAAAAAGAGGGGAATAAACCCAAACCCCAGCTGAGGAGCATCCAGCAGGGCTGCCTGTCACCTGGTGTTCCCCCTGGAGCCGCCCCAGGGCTGCCCTATCAGCTCCATCTCGGGATGGAGGTGGATCCAGGGTCCCCGGGCCGAACCCCGTCATCCCGGGAAGGAGGAGTTTCCTTCCCGAGCCTTTTAATCCAGTCCTGCTGGTTTCCCGGCACAGCCAGCAGAGCTCCCTGCCCATGCGGCCGTGCCCGGCTCGCCATGGCCCCGCGTCACGTCGTGCCCATGTCCACCAGCCACGCCGCCCGCGGCGTCTGCGTGCTGGGCACCGAGGTCTTCCTGGACATGCGCCGGTAAGGCCGGGCATGGGGCAGCCCGGTGTGCTCCACGGAGCTGCTGGGATTGGGATGGGTTTGGTCAGGATTGGGGCATCCAGGGATGGGATTTGGGATGGGTTTGATGGGGATTGGGGCATCCTGGCTGGAATTTGGGATGGGTTTGATGGGGATGGAACATCCAAGGCTGGGATTTGGGATGGGTTTGGTCAGGATTGGGGCATCCAGGGCTGGGATTTGGGATGGGTTTGATCAGGATTGGGGAATCCTGGGCTGGGGATTTGGGATGGGTTTGGTCAGGATTGGGGCATCCTGGGCTGGGATTTGGGATGGGTTTGGTCAGGATTGGGGCATCCTGGGCTAAGGATTTGAGATGGGTTTGATCAGGATTGGGGAATCCTGGGCTGGGGATTTGGGATGGGTTTGATGGAGATTGGGGCATCCTGGCTGGAATTCAGGGTGGGTTTGATCAGGATTGGGGCATCCTGGACTGGGGATTTGGGATGGGTTTGATCAGCATTGGGGTATTCCAACCAGGGATTTGGGATGGCTTTGATGGGAATTGGGGCATCCCAGCCAGGGATTTGGGATGGGTTTGATCAGCATAGGGCTATCCCAGCCAGAGATTTGGGATGGGTTTGATCAGGATTGGAGCATCCAGGGCTGGGGATTTGGGATGGGTTTGATCAGGACTGGGGCATCCAGAGCTAGGGATTTGGGATGGGTTGATCAGCATGGAGCAGCCTGGCCAGGGATTTGGGATGGGTTTGATCAGGACTGGGGTATTCCAGCCAGGGATTTGGGATGATTTTGCCCAGCATCATGGCATTCTGGTATTCCACAGAGCTGCAGAGCTTTGGGATGGGTTTGGAGGAGGAATGGGTGATGAGGGACTCAGAGCTTGTCAGGAGTTCACCCAAGGGTTTGGAGGGACAGGTCCCTCCAGAGCTGGGTGTGCTTTGGGGGATGATGTCCATGGGGACCTCACCCCAAAACTCTGGTTTTGTGGATGATAACTGACAGGGAGCTCACTTTGGGGGATGATGTCCCACAGGGAGCTCATTTTTGGGGGTAGTATCCCACAGGGAACTCATCCAAAGATGGAATGTTGGCTCGAGGCATTGCAGTGGAGCTGGGCCAGGATGGTTTGGAGGCAAAGCCCAAGCACACCCCGGCTAAGCCCGGGTCTATTTCTGGCTCTAGGAACATTGGGCAAGAGCAATTTAAGATGTGCAACTCGGAGCTAAAACGGGAGGAGGAATAAAATGCGTGGCTCAGGCAGAAAAAATTTAGCAGTGGCCGTGCAGGGGCAGCGTCAGGAAAAGGGATTTTTGCAGAATTAAATATGGGGTGGCTTTATTGGGCAGATATGCAGCTGTCCCTGCCCTGCTGCCACAGTGTCATTATTTAATAAATCACATTTATAATGACAGAGAACGCAGGCCTGCCTGGTCAGCATCGCATCCGGGCAATTATTGGGATGGAGCGCTGGAGCCGGGCCAGGATGTGCCACCGTCCCCTCAGAGAGCTCTGGCTGCCCTAAAACAGCCTCGTTTCCCCCCTCATGCAGATGGGAATGTAGAAAACCCATTATCTGCAATTTTTTGTCCTGCTTTTGGACTCAGAACCCTCTCAGTCCTATTTAAACCTATGGAGCCCATATTGGGTAATTTGGCTTCTTGGTAGCAAATTTGAGCCGTGACCCCAAACAGCAGATGGTGGAAGCTCTTCCAGCCAAAAAATGGGATAATTTTATTCATGGGGAGCACTGGCTGAGGGGAGTTTAGTGATGGATGCATCAGTTTTGGGTTTCTTGGGGCAGAACATGGAGCTCGTTGGGAATCGAGCGGCGCTGCTGAGGTGGGAGGGCCACAAACCCAGAGCAAACAGCTCCAGATCTGTGGATCCATGGGTTCATGGCGTGTTGGGATGGGATCCAGCATTCCCAGATCCACAGCTTTGTGGGGTTTTGGGATGGGATCCAGCATCCCCCACATCCACAGCTTTGCGGGGTGTTCTGGATGGGATCCAGCATCTCTCTGGATCCACGGCTTTGTGGGGTGTTGGGATGGGATCCAGCATTTCCTGGATCCACATCTTCATGGGGTGTTCCAGATGGGGATGCCAAGCCCATGGAATGCCTTAATCTCCTCACAATCTGCTGGAGGCACCGGGTACGCTGCGCCAAGAACAACACCGGGGATAAATCCCTGCCGTGGAGGGGTTTTGATGTTGTGGTTTTTATGTTCTCGCTGCCCAAGTTCCCGCCTGGCTCCCCCTGGGACGCAGCCAGGGGAGCGGGAGCAGGTCAGGGCTGCCGGGATGGAGCGGCCGGGGCTGTAATGAGCAGGGAGCAGCACTTCAAAGGCTCCCGAGGATGTCACGGAGCCGGGCGCGGGTGCTGCGTGCCCGGATCCAGGCTCCGCTCCAGCCCCAGCATCCCTCAGGTCACGGGATGGTCCCACAACACCCAGCTCCACGCGTGGTTGGCATGACAACCATCCTGGCTCTTCCCCCGCTGGGGTTTTGTCACAGGACGCTGAAATTCAGGGAATTTCTCGTGGTTGCAGAGGGAGGTTGGATGTGGGATAAACCACGGCCGGACGTGCCGGAGCTGCAGCGGGAGCTGGGCTTGCCCAACCCCGCCACAGAGGTCCCACGTGTGGAATTCCAGGGACCGTTTCATCACCCAGGGATGGTCTCGGGGCCCCTCCCGCCCACTCATGGCTGGGTTTAATTCCAGGTTTGGGGACTTGGCTCCCGTGCTCTCTGACCCGAGGTTGCTCCATTCCAGGTCCACCCCGAGAGGTGCCGCGTCCTTTGACGTGTACGCCACGCCGGCGGTGACGGTGCACGTGATCCACAGCCCCACCACAAAGCCCAGCCTGGATGCCCGGTGGCCCCTGGATCCCGACATCGAGGTGGTGGTGACCATCGATGTCACCAGCAGGACCGTCGATGACAACCAGGTCAGGTTGTCCTACGTGCTGCTCATGTGGCCAAACTGGGGGAAATAAGTGGCATTTCCTAGGAAAACTCAAGGATTTCTGAGGAACGCTGACACCAGGGTGGTTTGTCATGGTGAAAGCCTGAGCAGAGTTGTGTAATTTGCACTGACGAGAAATGAAACCCAGAAGGAGAAGGTCCCACTTGGTGCCCCAACGACGACATCACAGGGGTTGCAAAAGTCGGTGCCAGGCAGCAAAAAATAAGCCAAGTCTGACATTTTCTGTGCCTGACTTTGTGCTGAAGATGACACAGAGGGTTCCAGTGAACTGTGGTTAATGGAGAACAGCTGGGATGGACCTCCCAGGGCCCAGCTGGGTGGGCAGGCAGGCAGGGGTTGGAGCAGTGATCCTTGTGGGGCCCTTCCCAGCTCATTCCATGATCCCAGGAAGGCAGAGATCCCACCAGCCCAGAGGGGTGTGGGATGGAGATCCTGCCAGCCCAGAGGGGTGTGGGTCATGGTGTGGGGATGAAGATCCCACCAGCCCAGAGGGGTGTGGGTCACGGTGTGGGGATGGAGATCCTGCTGGCCCAGTGGGGTGTGGGTCACGGTGTGGGGATGGAGATCCCATCAACCTGGTGAGATGTGGGTCACGGTGTGCGGATGGAGATCCCATCAACATGGTGAGATGTGGGTCACGGTGTGGGGATGGAGATCCCACCAGCCTGTTGGGGTAAGGGTCATGGTGTGGGGACAGAGATCTTGCCAGCCCAATGGGGTGTGGGGATGGAGATCCCACCAGCCTGGTGAGACATGGGTCATGGTGTGGGGATGGAGATCCCACCGTCTTGGTGAGATGTGGGTCACGGTGTGGGGATGGAGATCCTGCTGGCCCCATGGGGTGTGGGTCATGGTGTGGGGATGGAGATCCCCCCAGCCCGGTGAGGTGTGGGTCATGGTGTGGGGATGGAGATTCCCCCAGCCCGGTGAGGTGTGGGTCACGGTGTGGGGATGGAGATCCTGCCAGCCTGGTGAGGTGTGGGGATGGAGATCCCACCATCTTGGTGAGATGTGGGTCACGGTGTGGGGATGGAGATCCCACCAGCCTGGTGAGGTGTGGGTCACGGCGTGGGGATGTCTCCGCAGGTGAAGATCTCCTACTACGACCGCGAGGGCCGCGAGCTGGCGGTGGCCTGGCTGTACCTCACCTGTGTCGGTAGGTGCCCACCAAGGCTCCAGGAATTCCTGGTCTCTTGGGATCTGGCTGGATCCACGAGGCCGGAATTCCTTGGGGGCCACAGGCAATAAAGGTTTGGGTGTTCACCGATGCTGACGAGCAAGAGGGAAATAATTAAACCATGATTAATTAAACATTGCCTTATTTGGTGTGGGAGAGACGGAGGCTGGGCCATGTCCCCACCCAAGAGCATCCTCCTGTGCTGAGGTGGTTCCTCGGGAGAAGAGGATCCATGGGAGATCTCCTCACCCAGCTCCAGCCAGCACCAGGGGAGAGGGATCGGCACCGAAGCGGTGCCTGACCTATTTCAGGAGTTTAGGGTGAGGTGAATCATCCCCTCCAAATGCCTGCTCTCCCCTGCTGACTACAAAGGGAGTCTAGACAACCAGTCTGGGTGCAGAAGTCTCCACTCGGATGGATTAATTACCCTAAATTTGGGATTTTCTGAAGCGTTCACATGACAGTCTGACCTGTGTCCTCAAGTCATGCCTACGCCTCCCAAAATTGCCCCTGGAGAGGTTGAAGGTTTCCCATGTCCCATGGCTGATGGGCCTCACTGGAGCCAAATGGGACCACCACTGGCCACAGGGTTTTGCCTTCCAAATGTTCTTCTTTTGGTTGGATTTAGAGTTTCCCTCCTGGCTTTTCCACGTCGTCCTCTCTGCCCCAAGGAGAACAATCTCTGACTCAATCCCTGTGTTTTCCATACTTTGTGTGTCCCATCTGGAGGAGTTTTTGGGTTAGGATTGAGATGGGGTTTGGATGAGGTCACCAAATCTCTGCAACAGAGTCAGAAATTCGGGGCAAGAAGAACTCTGTGAGGAAATTCTCAGATTTCCTAGAAATTATTTGCGTGTTTGCTCAACCACAGTGAAAATGCATTTTTGTGCCTCCACCGTGTTTTGGCTTCGTGGAAAACAGGACAGTCAATAGGAAATGGGTGAAAACATAAAAAATGCCATGGAAACATAAAATCTGCCATGAAAACATAAAATTTGCCGTGAAAACATAAGAAAATGGCATGAAAACAAAATCTGCCATGAAAAAATGCTATGAAAACCTAAAATCTGACATGAAAACATAAAATATGACATGAAAACATAAAAAATGCTATGAAAACGTAAAATCTGCCATGAAGTGGGGATGTCCCTGCTGGGGGGAACCAAAATGAGAGGAGACAGCTGGAGATCAAAGAGAAAACCATGATAAAGCTGTTGGGTTGGATTTTCTTCTCCTCTTCTTTGGGTCTGGAGCAGCTTCGGGGGGTGAGGTGGGGTTGGTGTGGGGGCCTTGGTGCCAAGGAGAGCCCAAAATGGCCCCAAGAGCTTGTCCCCTGCCTGTGGCTTCCTTCCCTCTCGCTGTTCCAGAGGTGTCCCTGGATGTGGACTGGAGCCGGAGCGGCCGAGTGAAGAGCAAGGGCAAGGACAAGGACAAGGACAAGGTGAGCGAGGAGAGCGTCCTGGGAGGGCGGATCCATCACCAGCCTCTTCCTGGAAAATCTCCAGCGGGGACAGGGACCTGGGTGGTGTCTCTGTGAGGGCAAACAGCCTGGCAGATCCTCAGCCTACTAATTGAGCAGGAAAAGGATTGATTTTCCTATTCCACGCCAAAACCACCTGCAGCTACAGCCTGGCCCTGAGGAGGATGGAGATCCCATCCTCTTCTCCTGTAGTAGAAAAGTCTCGGCTTTTTCTTCCTTTCTCTTCCCTTTTTTCTCCCTTTTTTCTCCCTTTCTCTTCCCTTTTTTCTCCCTTTTTTCTCCCTTCTTTCTCCCTTCTTTCTCCCTTCTTTCTCCCTTCTTTCTCCCTTCTTTCTCCCTTCTTTCTCCCTTCTTTCTCCCTTC
>JAWWLW010000078.1:1753138-1764422 GCA_035041385.1 Myiothlypis coronata | reverse complement strand
AATCCAGCACCAGTTGGGATGGGGAAATAAAAGACTCAGAGATCCCAAATCCCAAACCCCAAATCCCGGGAGAACACGCGCTTCTGGGAGTCCAGCACCAGCAGGGATGGGGGAATAAAAGACTCAGAGATCCCAAATCCCAAACCCTAAATCTTAGATCCCTAATCCCAGGAGAACATGTGCTTCTGGGAATCCAGCACCAGCTGGGAGAGAGGGAAAACAGCCTCAGAGATCCCAAATCCCAAACCCTAAATCTCAGATCCCTAATCCCAGGAGAACGTGCTTTTGGGAATCCAGCACCAGTTGGGATGGGGAAATAAAAGACTCAGAGATCCCAAATCCCAAACCCCAAATCCCGGGAGAACACACGCTTCTGGGAATCCAGCACCAGCTGGGAGAGCGGGAGCAGGGCCTCAGAGATCCCAAATCCCAAACCCCAAATCCCAGGGGAACACGCACTTCTGGGAATCCAGCACCAGCTGGGATGGAGAGAGGGAGCAGTCAGTTCAGAGATCCCAAATCCCAGGAAAAGAAATTCCTGGGAATGCAGCCCCAGCTGGGATGGGGGAGCAGGGGCTGAGAGCTGCCCTGTCCCAATCCTGTCCATTCTCCCTCTCCCATTCCCATTCCTGCTCTCATTCCCATTCCTCACTCTCCCATTCCCGCACTCATTCCCATCATCCCATTCCCACATTCCTGACCCCATATTCCCACAATCCTGATCCCATATTCCCGTACCGTGTGGTTGGCCCCACAGGCCACATCCCTGACCCATTCCTCTATTCCCAATTCCATTATCCCAATCCCACATTCCCATACCGTGTGGTTGGCCCTGCAGGCCACATTCCTGACCCATTCCTGTTATCCCAATCCCATTATCTCATTCCCATATTCCCATTATCCTGTTATCCCCACCCCATTATCCCATTCCCATATTCCCGTACCGTGTAGTTGGCCCTCCAGGCCACATCCCTGACCCATTCCCATTATCCCGATCCCATTATCCCAATCCCATATTCCCGTACCGTGTGGTTGGCCCCGCAGACCATGTCCCTGATCCATTCCCGTCATCCCAATCCCATTATCCCATTCCCATATTCCCAATCCCACTATCCCACATTCCCATATTCCCAATCCCATTATCCCATATTCCCATACTGTGTGGTTGGCCCTGCAGGCCGCATCCCTGACCCATTCCCATATTCCCAATCCCATTATCCCACATTCCCATATTCTCAATCCCATTATCCCAATCCCATATTCCCGTACCGTGTAGTTGGCCCTCCAGGCTGCATTCCTGACCCATTCCCATATTCCCAATCCCATTATCCCAATCCCATATTCCCATTATCCTGTTATCCCCACCCCATTATCCCATTCCCATATTCCCATACTGTGTGGTTGGCCCCGCAGGCCACGTCCCTGACCCATTCCCATATTCCCAATCCCATTATCCCAATCCCATATTCCCGTACCGTGTGGTTGGCCCCGCAGGCCACGTCCCTGACCACGACGTTGGGCACGGGCAGCACCTGCCCGTCCTTGGTGCGCTCCACGAACAGCGCCACGCGCCGCGGCAGCAGCTCGCAGTCGTACTCGATGCGCTGCGCCCGCGCGATGAACTTCCCGTCGGAATTGTGCCCTGGAATGGGAACGGGGCACAGCCAGCCTGAGCGTCCTGTGGGGTCATCCTGAACCACCCCGATCCCATGGGGTCACCCCCAACTGCCCCGATCCCATGGGGTCATCCCGAACTGCCCCGACCCCACAGGGTGATCCCGAACCGTCCCATCCTGTGGGGTCATCCTGAACCACCCCAATCCAGTGAGGTGATCCTGAACTGCCCCGATCCCACAGGGTCATCCCGAACTGCCCCGATCTCATGGAGTCATCTTGAACTACCCCATCCTGTGGGGTCATCCCAAACCTCCCTGATCCTGCAGGGTCATCCTGAACTGCACCATCCTGTGGGGTCATCCTGAACCACCCCGATCCCATGGGATCATCCTGAACCACCCTGATCCAGTGGGGTGATCCCAAACTGACCCCATCCAGCAGGGTCATCCCGAACCACCCCATCCCAAGGGGGTCATCCTAGACTTCCCTGACCCCACAGAGTGATCCTGAACTGCCCCCATCCCACAGATCATCCCAAACTGCCCCATCCCAGGGGGTCATCCTGAACTGCCCCAATCCCATGGGATGATCCTGAACTGCCCCCACTCCACGGGATGATCCCAAACCAGCCCTAATCCCACTGGATGATCCCATGGAATGATTCCAAATCCTGTACCCAGCTGGCCATACTTGGGACACCTGAAGGAATACAGATTCCCATGGGTTGATCCCACAGGGTGATCCCATTCCCATGGGATGGTCCCAAATCCTGTTCCCATGGGGTGATCCCAAATCCTGTACTCAGCTGGCCGTACTTGGGGCACCCGAAGGAATACAGGTTCCCAGGGGGTGATCCCATTCCCATGGGATGATCCCAAATCCTGTTCCCTTGGGGTGATCTCAAATCCCGTACCCAGCTGGCCGTACTCGGGGCACCCGAAGGAATACAGGTTCCCAGGGGGTGATCCCATTCCCATGCGATGATCCCAAATCCCATTCCCCTGGGGTGATCCCAAATCCCGTACCCAGCTGGCTGTACTTGGGACACCCGAAGGAATACAGGTTCCCAGGGGGTGATCCCATTCGCATGGGACGATCCCAAATCCCGTTCCCTTGGGGTGATCCCAAATCCCATTCCCATGGGATGATCCCAAATCCCGTTCCCTTGGGATGATCCCAAATCCCGTTCCCTTGGGATGATCCCAAATCCCGTTCCCGTGGGGTGATCCCAAATCCCATTCCCATGGGATGATCCCAAATCCCGTTCCCATGGGGTGATCCCAAATCCCGTACCCAGCTGGCCGTACTCGGGGCACCCGAAGGAATACAGGTTCCCCTTGCAGTCCATGACCATGCTGAACTCGGCCCCGCAGCCCAGCTTGGAGATCGGCTGCCCATTGTACAGGATCTGGGAAAAAACGGGAATGGGGTCAGGAAATCTGGGAAAAAGAGAAAAGGGGATCAGAAAAACCAGGAAAAAGGGATCAGAAATGCGGGAGAAGGGGAAAAATGGGGATCAGAAACACAGGAAAAGTCTGAAAAATGGGATCAGAAAAACCTGAGAAATTAGGAAAATGGAGATCAGAAACATGGGAAAATCCAGAAAAATGGGATCAGAAAAACTGAGAAAATGGGGATCAGAAATGCAGGAAAAGCTGGAAAAATGGGATCAGAAAAACCTGAAAACAGTGGAGAATGAGGATCAGAAATTTGGGAAAATCCAGAAAAATTGGATCAGAAAAACTGAGGAAAATGGGGATCAGAAATGCAGGAAGAGCTGGGAAAATGGGATTTGAAACACAGGAAAATCCAGAAAAATGGGATCAGAAAAACCTGGAAAAAATGGGGATCAGAAACACAGGAAAAGCTGGAGAAATGGGATCAGAAAGGCCAGGAAAAAGGGAAAAATGGGGAATTTTCGTGGGAAATCTCTGATTGACAGGAAAAACAGGATCAAGGACATGGGAAGAGCAGGTAGAAAGGGATCAGAAAAACACAGGAAAAGCAGGAAAAACAGGATTGGAGAAATGTGGGAGAAGAGGGGAATTTCCACGGGAAAACCTTGATCTGTGGGAAAAGCGGGAAAAACTGGATCAGAAAACACAGAAAAAAGGAAAAAAAGGGAATTTTCCATGGGAAATCCCTGACCTGCAGGAAAAGCTGAAAAAACAGGATGAAAAAATTTGGGAAACAGGGAAAACCAAGGCATTTCCATCAGAAAATCCCTAAAATCCTCAAAAACTCTTTTCCAAATCCTGGCTTTTCCTCTCCCCACCGCACCTGGGAACGGCTCCCGGCTGGGAGGGAATTGTACACCCCGAGGGTTCTTTAGGGAATTTGTCACTAAAAGCCCCAAAATTCCTGGATTTCTCCCAAATCCTGGGATTTGGGTCCATACCTGGGTGGGGCTGGGCACGGCGTCCGTCTGGTTCCCCAGCCCCAGCTGGCCCAGCTTGTTCTCCCCGAAGGCGAACACGGAGCCGCTCTCTGCGGGAAAAACGGGAATTTTGGGGGGAAAAACGGGATTTGGGGACCGTTCTCCCAGAATCTGGGGGCAAAAGGGGCAGATTTGGGGGAAAAATGGGTGGATTTTGTAGGAAAAGGGGCAGATTTGGGGGCAAAAGGGGAGGATTTTGGAGCAGTTTTCCCAGGGGCAAAAGAGGCAGATTTAGAGGCAGTTTTCTTGGATTTTTGGGAAAAAGGGGTTGGATTTGAGACAAAAAGGGTGGATTTTGGGGGTGAGGGGATGGATTTGGAGCAACTTTGCTGGGATCGGGGCAGTTTCCTGGGACTGGGCAGTTTCCTGGGATAGGGCCATTTCCCAGGATCAGGCCATTTCCCGGGATCCAGCCCCGTTCCCCAGGATCCAGCCCCCTTTCCCCAGGATCCAGCCCCATTTCCTGGGATCTGGCCCCATTTCCTGGGATCCAGTCCTATTTCCTGGGATCCAGGGCCATTTCCCCAGGATCCAGCCCCATTTTCCAGGATCCAGATCCGTGTCCCGGGATCCGGGGCCATTTCCCAGGATCCAGCCCTGTTTCCCGGGATCCAGTCCCATTTCCCAGGATCCAGGGCCATTTCCCCAGGATCCAACCCCATTTTCCAGAATCCAGACCTGTGTCCCAGGATCCGGGGCCGTTCCCCAGGATCCAAGGCCATTTCCCGGGATCCAGCCCCGTGTCCTGGGATCCTGTCCCATGTCCCAGGATCCAGCCCCGTGCCCCCAGGATCCAGCTCCATGTCCCCAGGATCCAAGGCTATTTCCCGGGATCCAGCCCTGTGTCCCAAGATCCAGGGCCATTTCCTGGGATCCAGGGCCATTTCCCAAGATCCAGCCCCTTTCCTCGGGATCCAGCCCCATGTACCACGATCTGGGGCATTCCCCAGGATCCAGCCCCGTGTCCCAGGATCCCGCCCCGTTTCCCCAGGATCCAGCCCTGTTTCCTGGGATCCAGCCCCGTGTCCACAGGATCCAGCTCTGTGTCCCCAGGATCCAGCCCCGTGTCCCGGGATCCCGCCCCGTGTCCCGGGATCTGGGGCATTCCCCAGGATCCCGCCCCATGTCCGTCGGTACCGGTCAGTGCCAGGGTGTGGTTCCGGCCGCAGGCGGCCGCCACGATGGCCTCGCTGCCCAGGGCCTCGATCGGCCGCGGCGCCTCCACGCGCTTCGTGTCCCCGTGGCCCAGCTGCCCCTTCTCGTTCCGCCCTGCGGGATCCCAACATTCCCAGAGTCACAGGGGGTCCCGCTGATCCCCAAATCCCAGGGGTTCCCTCTGATCGCGTTATCCCAGAGGAGATTTCGCTGATCCTGGAAACCCAGGGGTTCCCTCTGATCCCCAAATCCCAGGGGTTCCCACTGATCCCCGAATCCCAGGGGTTCCCACTGATCCCATAATCCCAGGGGAGTTCCCGCTGATCCTGCTAGCCCAGGGGTTCCCTCTGATCCCATTATCCCAGGGGTTCCCTCTGATCCCGGAATTCCAGGGGAGTTCCTGCTGATCCCGTAATCCCATGGGTTCCCTCTGATCCCGTTATCCCAGGTGTTCCCTCTGATCCCGGAATTCCAGGGGTTCCCGGCTGATCCCATTATCCCAGGAGTTCCCAATGACCCCGCTCTCCCAGGGGGGTTCCCTGGATGGATCCCACTATCCCCCTTTGGTTCCCGGTTGATCCCTCTATCCCAGGGGGGGTTCCCAATGACCCCGCTCTCCCAGGGGTGTTCCCAGAATGGATCCTGCTCTCCCAGTTTGGTTCCCAGGCTGATCCCACTATCCCAGGGGGGGTTCCCAGTACAGATCCCATTATCCCGGCCTCATTCCTGGGATGGATCCCATGATCCCAGCCCAGTTCCCAGGGTGGATCCTGATATCCCAGCCTGGTTCCCTGGATGGATCCCTCTCTCCTAGGGGGATTCCCCAGCTGACCCCATTATCCCACAGGGAGTTCCCTGGATGGATCCTGCTCTCCTGGGGGGTTCCCTGGATCGATCCCATTATCCCAGCCTGGTTCCCAAGACGGATCCCACTATCCCAGGAGGGTTCCTGGGATGGATCCAATTATCACACAGGGAGTTCCCAGGATGGATCCCATTATCCCAGCTCAGTTCCTGGGATGGATCCCGCTCTCCCAGCCTGGTTCCCAGGCTGATCCCACATTCCCAGGGAGGTTCCCCAGCTGACCCCATTATCCCATGGAGAATTCCCTGGATGGATCCCGCTCTCCCAGGGGGATTCCCTGGACGGATCCCATTATCCCAGCTGGGTTCCCAGGATGGATCCTGCTCTCCTGGGGGGTTCCCTGGATGGATCCCATTATCCCAGCCGGGTTCCTGGGATGGATCCTGCTCTCCTGGGGGGTTCCCTGAATGGACCCCATTATCCTGGTGAGCTTCTCCAGATGGATCCCATTATCCCAGCTGGGTTCCCTGGATGACTCCTGCTCTCCTGGGGGGGGTTCCCTGGATGGACCCCATTATCCCAGCCAGGTTCCCGGGATGACTCCTGCTCTCCTTGGGGTTCCCTGGATGGATCCCATTATCCCAGCCGGGTTCCCGGGATGGATCCCATTATCCCAGCTGGGTTCCCTGGATGGATCCCATTATCCCACGTGGGTTCCCTGGATGGATCCTGCTCTCCCAGGGGAGTTCCCTAGCTGGATCCCATTATCCCAGCCAGGTTCCCGGGATGACTCCTGCTCTCCTTAGGGTTCCCTGGATGGATCCCATTATCCCAGCTGGGTTCCTGGGATGGCTCCTCCTCTCCTGGGGGGTTCCCTGGATGGATCCCATTATCCCAGCTGGGTTCCCGGGATGGCTCCTGCTCTCCTGGGGGGTTCCCTGGATGGATCCCATTATCCCAGCTGGGTTCCTGGGATGGATCCCATTATCCCAGGTGGGTTCCTGGGATGGCTCCTGCTCACCCCAGCTCCAGAGCTTGCCCTCGGCCGTGATCAGCAGGCTGTGGGCGGCGCAGGGCCCCGACACCACCGAGCGCACGCGCAGCCCCCCCAGGCTCCCGTAGCGGTGAGGCCCCCACAGGTTCTGGCCCAGGTTCCGGTACGCGGCTGGAAAACACCGGGAACGAGCACGGGGTCAGCACCCGGGAACACGGCCGGGAAAAGAACGAGATGGGAAAAGCAGCAGGGAAAACAATCTGGGGAAATAGTATGGAAAAATCATCTGAGAAAATCTGGGAAAATCACCCTAAAAATCGCCTCAGAAAATCGAGGAAAATGATCTGGAAAAATCAGCCAGGAAAATCATCTGGGTATACTGGGAAAATAATCCGGGAAAATCCAGAAAAATTCAGGAAAATCATCTGAGAAAATCTGGAAATATCCAGGAAAATCGTCTGGGAAAATCCAGGAAAATCATCCAGGAAAATGAAACAGGAAAATCTGGGAAAATTATCCTGGAAAATTATCTGAGAATACCGGGATAATAATCTGGGAAAATCCAGGAAAATCATCTGGAAAAATCTGGGAAAATCAGCCAGGAAAATCATCTGGGAATAGCAGGAAAATAATCCGGGAAAATCCAGGAAAATCATCTGAGAAAATAATCTGAGAAAATCCAGGAAAATCATCTGGGAATATCGGCCAGGAAAATCATCTGAGAGTACTGGGATAATAATCTGGGAAAATCCAGGAAAATCATCTTGGAAAATCCAAGAAAACAATCTGGAAAAATCTGGGAAAATCAGCCAGGAAAATCATCTGGGAATACCGGGAAAATAATCCGGGAAACTCCAGGAAAATCATCTGAGAGAATCCAGGAAAATAATACAGAAACATCTAGGAAAATCAGCCAGGAAAATCATCTGGGAAAATAATACAGGAAAATAATCTGTATTACTTTTATTTTTATCTGATTATCTGGGAAAATATCCAGAAAAATTATACAGGAAAATCTAGGAAAATCAGCCAGGAAAACCATCTGGGAAAATCCAGGAAAATAATACAGGAAATTCTGGGAAAATTATCCTGGAAAATTCAGGAAAATAATACAGGAAAATCATCCAGGAAAATAATCCGGGAAACTCTGGGAAAATAACCCAGGAAAATCTGGGAAAACCAACCAGGAAAATAATCTGGGAATACTGGGAAAATCTAGGAAAGTAATCCAGGAAAATCATCCCAGAAAATCATCTGGGAAATCTGAGAATACTGGAAAATCATCTGGGAAAATCATCCAAGAAAATCTGGGAAAAT
Organism: Myiothlypis coronata; assembly: GCA_035041385.1. Taxonomy (NCBI): domain Eukaryota; kingdom Metazoa; phylum Chordata; class Aves; order Passeriformes; family Parulidae; genus Myiothlypis; species Myiothlypis coronata. The sequence goes on along the minus strand of JAWWLW010000078.1, from coordinate 1,756,097 downwards.
CATGCTGGAAAAAAATCTGGGAATACCGGGAAAATCTAGGAAAGTAATCCAGGAAAATCATCCGGGAAATCTGGGAATACTGGAAAATCATCCAGGAAAATCATCTGGGAAAATCATCCAAGAAAATCTGGGAAAATCCAGAAAAATCTGGGAAAATCAACCAGGAAAATCATCCAGGAAAATCTGGGAAAATCATCCTGGAAAACCTGGGAAAATAAAAAAACTGGGAAAAATAACCCAGGACAATCATCCAGAAAAAAAACCCAGGAAAATCTGGGAAAATAACCCAGGAAAATCTGGGAAAACAAACCAGGAAATTCTGGGAAAATCAACCAGGAAAATCATCTGGGAACATTGGGAAAATCTAGGAAAGTAACCCAGGAAAATCCAGGAAAATCAACTCGGAAAATCATCTGGGAATACTGGGAAAATCCAGGAAAATCATTCAGGAATATCCGGGAAAATCTAGGAAAATCATCAGGGAAAACCTGGGAAAATCATCCCAGAAAATCATCCAGGAAATCTGGGAATACTGGGAAATCCTCCGGGAAAACCATGCAGGAAAATCACCGGGAAAATCCCCAGGATTCCCTCGAGGATCAGGGGTGGATTTGGGGACAGAGGTGGGAACAGGGGCACAGCAGGGCTGGGACACCCCAAACCTGCCCCGGTGAGCGTGGCCAGTGGCCCAATTAACGAGTTATTAATTAATGAACCCATTACACCGAGAGCAGACGCGTTAATGAATTTTCCATGCATCCCTAACGAGCAGAGGCTCCACAGCAGAGCTGGTGCCTCCCAAATTCTGGCCCAAATTAAAATCTGAAACTGTGACTCCTCCCCCAGCTTGTTAATTTTAAACATTAATTAATCTAAATGCTAATTTTTAGTATTAATTAAATATATCCCCTACAAAGAAGGATATAATTAGTGAACTAAAAATGAAGCAGAGGCTTAATTTGGCAGAGCTGGTGCCCCTCAAACCTGCCCCAATTAAGGGGTGAAACTGTGGCTCCCCCCCAGTAATTAATGAAAATAATTAATTAGAAATAGATAAAAATAATCAGGAAAAGGAATGGACTATGAAAGCATTCCAATTAAACTCAGTCTTAGTTTTGCTCTGCCACAGGTCTGGTGCACCCCAAATTAATGTATCAAACTGTGGCTCCTCCCTAATTAACTAGCTTTAAAATCAATTAGATATTAATATTAATTAATTATAAATACATGTAAAGAAAGAGATCAATTGATGAACTATAAATGCATCCAAAATAAGCAAAATTTGGCTTTGCAGCAGAGCTGGTGCCCCCTCAAACCTGCTCCAATTAAGGGGTGAAACTGAGGCTCCTCCCCCAGTTAATTGATTGATTATCTAATTAGAACCACATAAAAACAATCAGTAAAATTAACGAACTATAAATGCATCAGAAATAAACAAAGCCCAGGTCTGGCTCTGCTGGAGACCCAGTGCACCCCAAATTCTGGCCCAAAGTACGAGATGCCACTCGATGTCATTAATTACAAATTAACACCAATTAATCACACCGCCACTAATGAGGGCCCTGCTCTGCCCCAATACATAATTAATAGCAATAATCACCCCTTAATGAGGCCTTACCCTGCCCCAAAACATTCACTGATTACTAATTAGTACCAATTAATCACAGCCATTAGTGAGCCCTTACCCTGTCCCAAACTATTCATTGATTACTAATTAATACCAATTAACTAATCAGCCATTGATGAGCCCCTATCCTGTCCCAAAACATTCATTAATTACTAATTAATACCAATTAATCACAGCCATTAGTGAGCCCCTACACTGCCCCACACCCTTCATTGATTACTAATTGATACAAATTAATTAATCAGCTATTAAAGACATCTACCCTGCCCCAAAACATTTATTAATTACTAATTAACCTCAAATCAATACCAATTAATCCCAGCCATTATTGTGGCCCTACCCTACCCCAAACCGTTCACTGATTGCTAATTAATGCCAATTAATCACAGCCATTAGTGAGCCTCTACTTTGTCCCAAACCCTTCACTGATAATAACTAATAACTAATAAAACATTTGTTAATTAATTAATTAATAGTCAATACCAATTCATTAACCAGCTATTAAGGATCTCTACCTTACCCCAAAACATTTATTAATTACTAATTAACTTCAAATCAATACCAATTAATCCCAGCCATTAATGCGGCCCTACCCTGCCCCAAATCGTTCATTGATTACTAATTAACCCTAAGTAATCAGCTATTAATGAGCCCCTGCCCTGCCCCAAACCATTCACTGATTACTAATTAATACCAATTAATTAACGACCCAATAATGAGCCCCTACACTGCCCCAAATCATTCATTAATGACTGATTAACAGCCATTAATTAAGCAGCCCTACCCTGCCCCACATGGTTTATTAATGACCAATTAACAGCCATTAATTAAGCAGCCCTACCCTGCCCCACACAGTTCATTAATGACTAATTAAGCAGGTAATTAGCAGCCCTACCCTGCTGCTTGGGCACCTCCTTGCGGCCGATCAGGTCCCAGTTGGTGGCACCGAAGATCAGGAGCTGCCCCCGGCTCTTGGAGCCCTCGAGCTTCTGTGGGGACATTGGGGACATCAGGGACATCAGAGGACATGGGGACATTGGGGACATCGGGGACATTGGGGACATCAGGGACATGGGGACATCAGGGACATCAGAGGACATGGGGACATTGGGGACATCAGGGCTGTGGAGATCATCAGGGATGTAGGGGCCTGGGGACATCATAAGACACTGGGGATGGGACCCAGGACATTGGGGGCACCGGGGATGGGAGGGACATGGGACATCGGGGACATCAGCAAGGGAGGAAGATGTGGGGAATGTGAGGGACCTTGGGGTCATCTGGGACAGGGACATGGGGACAGAAGGAGCAGCAGGGATGGGGAGGACATGG
>JAWWLW010000078.1:1682652-1696984 GCA_035041385.1 Myiothlypis coronata | reverse complement strand
CCTGACCCCATTCCCACTGATCCCGGTCCCAGAGGGTTTATGGGACGCGGGCTCGGTGCGGGTGCTGCAGGTGGGGCCGGGCCCCGTGCGGGCGCTGCTGGTGCTGGAGGAGTCGCTCTGGGCCAGCTCCCAGAACCTCGTCAGCGTCCTGGGGACACCCGAGCTGCAGAGCCAGGTACGGGAACAGCGGGAACGGGAACGGGAATGGGAATGGGAGTGGGAATGGGAATGGGAATGGGGATAGGGATGGGAGCAGGAACAACGGGAATGGGTTTGGGAATGGGGTAGGGATGGGAGTGGAAACGGGATGGGTTCAGGATCAGGAATGGGGATAGGGATGGGAGCAGGAATGGGAACAGAAATGGGAATGGGAATGGGAATGAGAACAGGAAGAGGAAGAAGAATGGGAATGGGAGTGGGAATGAGAATGGAAACAGGAATGGGAACTGGTACAGGAATGGGAATGGAAACAGGAATGGGATTGGGAATGGGAGTGGGAATGGGAACAGGAATGGGATCAGCAATGGTTATGGGAATGGGAACAGGAAGAAGAATGGGAGTGGGAACGGGAACAGGAATGGGAATGGGAAGGGGAATGGGGAGTGGGAGTGGGAAGAGGAATGGGAAAATGCCCTGGAAGGAGCTTGGAGTGGGGCTGCATTCTGGTGGGAAGGGCTGGGAGCTGAATTCTTGGTGGAGCTCTGTGCTCCCAGAGCAGGAATTCCGGGAATTTTGGGAATGTCAGTAATCCTGGGAACGTTGGGAACCCCCAGCACTGTTTCGAGGCGCACCCTGACCCCGCGGCCGCGGTGACGCTGATGGTGCGGGCGGGCAGCGGGGTTTGGATGGCCTTTGCCGAGGGCTCCTCCATCCGCCTGTTCCACACCGAGACCATGGAGCACCTCCAGGAGATCAACGTGGCCACCAGGACCACCCTGCTGCTGCCCGGTGAGCAATTAACCTTGATTAGGGTCGTTAATTAATGATCCAGGGGGAATCAGGGAATGGGACCACCCTGCTGCTGCCCAGTGAGCAGTTAATGATTGATTAGGGTCACTAATTAATGGATGAGAGGGAATGGGACCACCCTACTGATGGCCAGTGAGCAATTAACGATTGATAAGGTTAATTAATTAATGGATCCATGAGGAATCAGGAAATGGGACCACCCTGCTGCCCAGTGAGAGCCCAATCAGCACTAATGAAGGGTGGGAGTTAATTTATGAATCCGTAGGGAATTAGGGAATGGGACTTTCCTGCTGCCCAGTGGGATCCTAATTAACAGCTAATGAGGGGGATTAATTAAAGTATCCAAAGGGACTCAGGGAATGGGGCACCCCAGGGCGTCCAGGATCTGCAGCTTTCCCAAGGAACAGTGCAGGGATGGAGCTGGGCAGGAATTGTGTCCCATGATCCCATCTCTGGATCCCAACTTCATGCCCTGATCCCTTCCCTGGATCCCAAATTTGTTCCATAATCCCATTCCTGGATCCTGACTTTGTCCCTTGATCCCATCTGTGTCCCCCATCCCTGTCCAACTCCGGGTTATCCCAATCTCATTCCCACTCCAGGTTATCCAGCCTCATTCCTACTCTCTGTTTGGGTTATCCCAGCCTCATTCCCACTCCACAGCTCCATAATCCCTTCATTAGTTCCGAGCACCAGACTCATGTAATTCCCTGGTTTTTCCCCTTTTCCCTCTTTTTCCAGACCTGTCTGATACCCTGATTTCCCAATATCCCATTATCCCTCCCATCCCAGCATTCCCTGTTTTTTCCTCTTTTCCCTCTTTTTCCAGACATGTCTGATACCCTGATTTCCCAATATCCCAATGTCCCTCCCATCCCTGCATTCCCGGGCAGGAGTGTTGGGATTAAATCCATTTGAACTCCTGCTCCCAAACCCTCTGGAATGTGGCAGCTCCTCCGTGAGCCACAGCGCTGTGGATTTATCTTTTTCTCTGGATTGATCACTTTCCTTGGATTCATCTTTCCCTGGATTTATCGCTTTCTTTGGATTCATCTTTCCCTGGATTTCTCTTTTTCCCTGAGTGAACCTTTCCCTGGATTTACCTCTTTCCCTGGATTTATTACTTTCCCAACTCCCACTAACTCCTTCCCATAAAATCCCCATTTCCTTTTGGAGTCTCGCTTTTCTTCCACTTTTTCTTTTTCCTCTCTTAATTCCTTTCTATTCCCAGTGCTCCCCTCTGGGTGCGGATCTGCCGGGATCTTCCCGAGGCCAATCCCTACGGAAACCCCCTGGCCTGCAGGATGTTTGGCCGTGGGGTTTTCCCTGATCCCGGTTTTTTCCCGGCTTTTCCCGCTGCAGGGCAGAAGCTCGTGCGTGTCACCAGCCTCCTGCTGTGCCAGGGCTCGCTCTGGGTGGGGACGGATCTGGGAATCATCGTCCTGCTGCCCGTGCCGCGCCTGGAGGGCATCCCGAAAATCACTGGTGAGCTTCCCAGGAAAGCTGCGATGTTCCTGGAGAAACAGCACCGATCCTGGAGAAACTGCGCTGTTCCCAAAAAACAGCGCCCATTACCAAAAAACAGCGCCGTTCCCAAAAACGGCTTTGTTCCCAAAAAACAGCACCATTCCCAAAAAACAGCACCATTCCCAAAAAACAGCTTTGTTCCCAAAAACAGCGCCATTCCCAGCCTGTTCCCAGCCCATTTCCAGGCCATTCCCAACTTGTTCCCATCCTAATCTCATTGTTTCCATTCACAGCCCATTGCCAGTTTATTCCCAGCTCATTCCTATCCCAATTCCACTGTTCCTATTCCCAGCCCATTCCTGGGCTCATTCCCATCCTGATTCCCCTGTTTTCTGTTCCCAGCCATTCCCAGGCTGTTTCTGTTCCCATCCTGCTGTTTCCATTCCCATTTCCTGTCTCATTCCCATCCTGATCCTGCTGTTTCTGTTCTCATCCCACTGTTTCTGTTCCCAGTCCATTTCTGGCCCGTTCCCAGTCCATTCCCAGTCTCATCCCCATCCCAATCTTGCTGTTCTTATTCCCAGCCCATTCCTAGGCTGTTTCTGTTCCAATCCTGCTGTTTCCATTCCCATTCCCAGCCTGATCCCGCTGTTTCTGTTCCCATTCCGCTGTTTCTGTTCCCAGCCCATTTCTGGCCCATTCCCAGACTCATTCCCATCCTGATCCCACTGTTTCTGTTCCCAGACCATTTCTGGCCCATTCCCAGCCCATTCCCAGACTCATTCCCATCCTGATCCCACTGTTTCTGTTCCCAGCCCATTTCTGGCCCATTCCTGGCCCATTCCCAGACTCATTCCCATCTCAGTCCCGCTGTTCCCATTCCTGTTCCCAGCGGATCCCGCTGTTTTCCAGGGAAGGGGATGGTGTCCCTGAACGGCCACGCCGGCCCCGTGCAGTTCCTGGCGCTGGCTCTGAGCACTTTGGCCCCCGACGCCCTCCGGGCCGAGCAGGACGAGCCCGACGAGGCCGAGGAGGAGAAATCCCCGGATCCGGAGGGGCTCCAGCCGCGGGAAATGCGGAAAAAAGGGATTTTGTTACAATACCGGCTGCGCTCCACGGCCCACCTGCCCGGCCAGCTGCTCTCCGTGCGGGAAGCGGCACCGGGAACGCCGGGAACGCCGGGACACGCCGAGGAGGACGGATCCATCTACGAGCTGGCCGACGATCCCGACGTGTGGGTGCGGAGCCGGCCCTGCTCCCGGGATTCTTCCCGCAAGGAAATCTCCTCCGTGGCCATCGTCTCCGGAGGCCGCGGGTACCGGGATTTCCGTGCGGAATCCGCGCGCCGCTCCGGAGCTGCCGACAGCTCCCTGCTCATCTGGCAGCTCCCGCTGGCGCTCTGAGCCCACCTGGAATACCCGAATTTCCTACCTCAGGAGTCCCCCGAATTCCCGGGAGCGGCACTTGAGCCGCTGCGAGGAAGAAAAACTGGGAAAAACGTGGGATTCTCCATCAGATCCGGAGGATCTGGAGTTGGGAGCGGTGGGGTTTTCCCGGTTTCCCTGCGTGTGTGTGTGTGTGTGTGTGTGTGGGTAATCCCTAGAGATAGAAATCCCTGGATTATAAATAGGATGTAAATTATTACCTGTAAAAAGAAGGAATCTGTATATATTGGGAATGCCGGGAAGAGCAGGAGCAGCTCCCGAAAAAGCGGCTCCGGCTGCAATATCCACTCCTGTTCCCGACTGGGAATTTGAGGATCTTCCGTACTGAAATCCCCTGGATTTGGGAGCTGAGCCCGCTCGGCTTCCCGAGGAAAGGAAAACAGGGGGGGGCGTGGAAATAAATCCCATAGGAATGGCTGTGGTTTCCTTGGTTTGTGGCATCGGGGCTTTTCTGGGATTTGGGAGCAGCATTCCAAGGGTTCTGCTTCCCTGGGAATGCTCCAGGATGGGGCTTGGAGCAGCCTGGGAATGCAGGTTTCCAGTGGAATGGGATGAGCCTCCAGGTGATTCCAGCCCATCCCAGAATTCTGGGATTCTGATGCACACCCCTGGAGCTGCACATCCTAAAAATCAGGTAAAAACCCCCAAAATTTCCTCTTTTCCCACTGGGAATGGGGTGGGATGGAGGGAAAATACATCCCTCACTCCTCTACTTCCACTCTCTCCATCGACCCCAGAGAAATCCCAGCCCAGAGGGTCGGGAACTCATCCTGGGACTGGATCCATTCCTGCCTGTAACAGGAATTCCATGGGGAGCATCCCAGTGATGGGATGGATATTCTCGAGCCCTTGAATGGGAGCTGCTGGCGGATATTCCATCGTCATCCCAGCCCTCTCAGGGATATTCCATCTTCATCCCAACCCTCTCAGGGATGTTTCTTTCATCCTCATCCCAACCCTCTCAGGGATATTCCCCTCTCCTTGTCCCAGCCTTTGCTGCATCCTTGGAATCCACAGAGCAGCCGTCGCCCCCACGGGGCCGATCCAGCTCCAGGGGCCGAAACGATCCCAAAGAAAAGCGGATTTGCTGCTCCTGCTCCCTCTGAGCCAGGCACCGAGCTGGATTGTCCAAGGCCAGCGCTGCTTTTCCCACATTTCCCATTCCAGGCTGGGAATTGGGGTCAGGGGGTTGATGCTAGGGCAGGCCCTGCTCCTGCCTGCCCCGCGGCTCCCGTGTTCGACACCGGCTGCGCCGCCCGCCCTGGGGACATCAGGTGGCATCGAGTGACACTCGGAGGCTTTTGATGCCTCACCCCGGCACGGCTCAGCTGCTCTGGGCGCTGGAGAGCTGGGAATGCTCCGGATCCAGGGATTTCATGGTCTGATTCCTGCGCACAAACACCGCAGCGGCCCCGGCTAAAAATAATCAACGTTGGCTGCATTCGGGGCTGATTGACGAGCTCTGCAGGCGGCAGCGGCTCCTGGGAATTCCATGGGATGAGAGCTTGGAAATTGGACTCGTGAGGGCTCATCCCGTTTGGAAAAACTTCCCAGGATTTCAATGTGGGTAGATAGAGAGGAGAGCAAATTCTAGGGAAGAAATCCAGGAATATTTCACCCCTAAGGTGGGCAGAGCTTCTAGGTATTCCATGCAAAGAGGGGTAATTCCATACTTCCCATGCATGGAGAGGTTGGAAACCAGAGTGTCCATGACTTGAGGGGGCTCATCCCCTTTGGAAAACTTTCCAGGATTTCCAGTGCGGGTTTACAGGAAGCAAAGCCAATTTGAGAGGAGAAATCCAGAAGTATTTCTCCCCCAAGGTGGGCAGAGCTTCCCTGCCTTCTGCGCAAGGAGGGAGTGGAATCTGCGACTTGTGGGGGCTCATCCCGTTTGGAAAGCTTTCCCTGGATTTCCAGTATGGGTAAATAGGGAGCAGAGCCAATTTTAGGGGAGAAATCCAGGAATATTTCACCCCCAAAATGGGCTACGAAAGAACTTCCATAGGGTCCATACAAGGCTGGGTTGGAAACTGTTGGAAACTGGGGTGTCTGAGACTCTTGGGGCCTCATCCCATTTGGAAAACCTTCCCAGGATTTCCAGTATGGGTAAATAGGGAGCAGAGCCAATTTCAGGGGAGAAATCCAGGAGTAATTTGCCCTCAGATGAGTTTTCCCCCTTCCTTGAGCAGGATTTACCCTTCCCAAATTTTCCAGTTCCTGCTGAGGAGGTCCCTGTCCCACTCATCCCAACTCACTCTAGTTCTCCGTGCTCTCCTGGGATGCAGAGGAAATTCCAAGGGTTTTCCTCCTGGCTGCTCTTCCCAAGGAAACAATTCCATGTGAACTCCTCTCTGGCTCCATCTGTGTGCTGGTAGGAACTGGGAATAGAAAAGTCAGACATGGAACATTCCAGGTGTGGTGGGAACTGGGGATGGAAAAGATGGACATGGAACATTCCAGGTGTGGTGGGAACTGAGGATGGGAAAGATGGACATGGAACATTTCAGGTTGGCCATGGTGGAATAGCGGATATTGGAATGATGGCCACTCTGGAATGGGATGTTGGAATGATGTTGGAAGGATTCCAGGTGTGGTGGGAGCTGGGGATGGAAAAGATGGACATAGAACATTTCAGGTGTGGTGGGAACTGGGGATGGGAAAGGTGGACATGGAATGCTCCAGGTTTTGTTCCTGGGATCTGGAGCTGCTGGGAAGAGTTTTCCAAGTTTCCAGATCCGAGGCAGCTGCCTCAATCAGGGATCATTGTTCCCTGCTCTTCCTGGGAATTGGGCTCTGCCAGCAAAGGGTGCCAAGGGGAGAAGCTGAGGGAGCTGGGAGCATTCCAGATCCTGCTCCGGCTCTGGAATCCAACCTCATCCCCCGGGCTTGCTGGAAAAGCCTTTCCTGCCCCAAAATTCCTCTCCTGAAGGATCTTTTGGATGTGGAGCAGCTCTGCAGGGCAGGATGCGGATCCTTGGGTGGGAGACACGCGGAATCCTGCATTCCATGGGACATGTCTAATTCCATTGGCTATCCTGCATTCCATCTGACATCCCTCATTCCATTGGCTATCCTGTATTCCATCGGAGATCCTGGAATAGGATCCCGGAGTAGGAATGCTCCATAGGATATCCCACATTCTATTGGGTATCCTGCATTCCATCAGACATCCCACATTCCACTGGCAATCCTGCATTCCATCGGACATCCCACATTCCATCGGACATCCCACATTTCATTGGCTATCCCACATTCCACTGGCTATCCCGCATTTCATCGGACACCCCACATTCCATTGACTATCCCACACTCCATCAGACATCCCTTATTCCATCGGACATCCCACATTCCATTGGCTATCCCACATTCCATCCCACTCCTGCCCGCTGGCTTGGGCTTTGCAGGGGATTCAACGGAGCTGCTGCTGAGGCCTTTTTGGGTTATTTTTGTCTCATTCCTTAAGGAAAAGGGCGGTGGATTAATCATTCCTGGATTTTCCTGCTCCAGGCCTAAGTCCTCTCGTCTTTATTTCCCTGTCACTCCCATCTCCCCCAAAACCAGCTTAGAGCTGGTGCCTGTCCAAGCTTAAACTCCCCCAGAGGCTTATCCCGGCCAGATTCCTGGTTTTTGACAACCCTCTCAGCGCTCCGCAGCTCCCTCTTCCCAAGATAATGGGATTAATTACAGCCGGATTTGTGTTCCCTGCGCTGGGTTTGAAGGAACCACTTGGAAATGCTGACGGCTTCGCCTTCCCCCTCCTTCTCCCGCTGGATTTGGGCTCTGGAATCGCTTCCCTTGGAGCTGGTGAGTGACCAGGAGGCTGGGAGATGATGGGGAAGCAGCAAGGCCGGGAGCTGCAGGATTCCAGGAACTTTGGGAAGATGGGCTGAGGAAACAGCGATGGTGGTGCTGGAAGGGGATGTTGGAATGGTGGATGTTGGAATGGTAGATGTTGGAACAATGGCCATGGTGGAATGGTGGATGTTGGAATGATGGCCACACTGGAAGGGGATGTTGGAATGAAGGGTGTTGGAACAATGGCCATGGTGGAATGGTGGATGTTGCAATGGTGACCATGTTGGAATGGTGGCCGTGTTGGAATGATGGCCATATTGGAATGGCAGATGTTGGAATTATGAATGTTGGAATGGTGGATGTTGGGATGATGGGTATTGGAATGATGGCCATGGTGGAATGGTGGCCATGTTGCAATGATGACCATGGTGGAATGATGGCCATGGTGGGATAATTGGTGTTGGAATGATGGCCACTCTGGAAAGGGATGTTGGAATGATGGGTGTTGGAACGATGGCCATGGTGGAATGGTGGCCATGGTGGAATGATGGCCACGCTGGAAGGGGATGTTGGAATGATGGGTGTTGGAACAGTGGCCATGGTGGAACGGTGGATGTTGGAATGGTGAATGTTGGCATAATGGGTATTGGAATGGTGGCCGTGTTGGAATGATGAATGTTGGAATGGTGGATGATGGGTATTGGAATGGTGGCCATGGTGGAATGGTGGCCATGGTGGAATAGTGGATGTTGGAATGATGGCCACTCTGGAAGGGGATGTTGGAATGATGGGTGTTGGAACGATGGCCATGGTGGAATGGTGGCCGTGTTGAAATGATGGATGTTGGCACGATGGCCATAGTGGAATGGCGAATGTTGGAATGATGATCGTTGGAATGGTGGATGTTGGCATGATGGGTATTGGAATGCTGGCCATGCTGCAATGATGGATGTTGGGATGATGGCCATGTTGGAATGACCGATGTTGGAATAATGGATGCTGGAATGATGGACACAGTGGAATGGGATGTTGGAGCCATGGGTGTTGGAACGATGGCCATGGTGGAATGACAGATGTTGGAATGATGGCTGCTCTGGAAGGGGATGTTGGAATTACAGGCATGGTGGAAGGAGATGTTGGAATCATGGCCGTGCCACTGGCCAAAGCCAACCCATAATGTTGATGGCCCTATGGCAAACCCATAGTGATGCTGATCCCAAGTATCCCACTGGGATAAGGAGCCACGTGCTGCAACAAACCCTCATCCCAATCCTTGGGAATGCTGGATCCATGACCAGATCCCAGCCCATCACGGTGCCTGACCCCATGGCAAACCCACAGTGGAGGAAACCCATAATTGATGTCAATCTCAACTACCCCTTTAGGATCCAAACCCTCATCCCAACCCTTGGGAATGCTGGATCCATGACCAGATCCCAGCCCATCACAGTGCCTGACCCCATGGCAAACCCACAGTGGAGGAAACCCCCAACGATGTCAATCCCAACCGCCCCATTGGGATGAGGGGCCATGTGCTGCACCAGCCCCTTCTCCCAACCCTTGGGAATGTTGGACCACGGGGACCCTCAGCCCCCCAAGCCCCTGGGGGTGGGACAAGCCCATCCCCAGGGCACTCTGGACCTCCGGGATGTCCAAGCCCCCCTTCACCTCCACCCTTGAGCGTTAATTGTATGCTAATTACCTTCTCATTAAGGCTCCAGGCCAGGCTCTTTCCCAGCTCCACCACGGATTTGGGCAGCTGGGAGGAGGTCGGGAGGTCCATCCCTAATTCCAGGCCCGCGTGAGCGCCCCCCATTAGCGTAATTAGCCGTGCTAACGAGGAGCTGTGATGTTTTATGCATGGCGCCTAATTTTACTCCGGCAAGCTCCCGCTAAATTTAACTCCATTAATCATTGATTCCCACGGGGCCGGATCCCTGATTAGCGTCACATGGATTAGGGCAGGAAAGGGATTTAAAATAAACCCCCCTCGCCCTTCTCCTGCGGGAGACGGAGCCGCCGGTCCTTGGATGAGTCTGGAATGTGGCTGGAAGGCGTCGCTCCTTTCCTGGGTTTCTTGGTGCTTTTTTCTGGGAAAAACCAGGGAAACAAAAGCATTGTGGGATCATTTCCCTCTCCCCATTCCCAATCCCCGTTTTCTTGGTTGTGTTTACACAGCAGAGCCGTCAGTGTTTAACTTTTTTATTGCGGGCTCCAAGAGTTTATGGAGCAATTCCCAGATTTCCTTGATGAATTCCCAAGGGTTGGGAGCCACTGGTTGGTCCTGCATCACTCAAACTGTCTGGGTGCTGGCAGATCCATCAATCCCCACCACGGACATCAGAATTCCTCAAGGAGCTTGAGGACAAGGCTCGAGTCCCTTCAGTGTGCAGCTGCTCCCAGTGTCACTCCATTCCCTAAGGAAAAAAATCCCCCTCATTATTTCAGAGTCACCGGATTTTAAGGGATTTTCCCCATTCCCTGCAGCATTCCAAGGATTCGGACCATTCCCACCTCTCCTGCTCAGGGATGAGGATTTGGGAGATGTCCATGAGCCTCTTCCAGCAGGTGGAGCCACCAAAATTCAGACATTTAGGTCTGAGCTTCCATGTCCTGGGATGGGGGGAAAATTAGGATTGGGGGAAAATTGGGACTGGGGAGTCTGAGCTTCCATGTCCTGGGATGGAGGGGAAATTGGGATTGAGGAGTCTGAGCTTCCACGTCCTGAGATGCAGGGACGCTGGGATTTAGGGGCACATTGAGATTTGGGGGAACACTGGGACCTGAGGAAGGTCTGAGCATCAAAATCCCAGCCTGGAGTGGGGAGGATCCTGGGATCTGGGTTGTCCAAAAATCCAGGTCCTGGACTGTGGGGACATTGGGATTTAGAGGGGACACTGGGACATGGGGGTCTGAGCATCCTTGTCCTGGAATTGCAGGGGAACATTGGGATTGAGGGATCTGAACATCCAAGTCCTGGACTGGGGGGACATTGGGATTTGCAGGAACATTGGGATTTGAGGGAACATTGAGATTTGAGGGAACATTGGACCAGGAGTCTCCAAGCATCGAAATCCCAGCCTGGGCGGGGATTCTGGGATCTGGGTTGTCCAAACATCCAAGTCCTGGACTGGGGGGACAGTGGGATTTAGGAGGGACATTGGATCAGGGGGCTCTGAGCATCCCAATCCTGGCCTGGGGGAATACTGGGACCTGGAATTGTCCCAATATCCAAGTCCTGGATTAAAGGACATCAGGATTTGGGGGGGGCTTGAGCATCCCAGTCGTGGATCAGGGGACATCAGGACCTGAAATTGCCAAGTTTTCCTCCCAGGCAGGTGAAAAATGAAGGAGAAATGGGAAAACCAGAGCCAAGGCTGGGCTGGGATCGCGTCTTCCCGAGGCACAGATGGAGCAATTAAAGGACAAATCCTTCCCGGGGCTGATCCCACTCCAGGAACACAAACACTTCCACGGGGGGTCCTTTCCTGGCTTTCTGAGGCTGCTGGAAATTCCGAGCCTCTAATTCCTTCATGGAATTGGGATATTCAGGTGCTTGAGAAGGTTACGAAAACAGCAGAAAACATGGAAAAAGAACATTTCCCACCTGCAAAATTCCCGGGGGCAGCGGGCTGGGAGCCAAAAATCCTGGGAAAAATTAATATCCAGGTGTGTCATTACCCAGCCCAGGTGGATTTGGGATTTGGGAAGCAGCGGGAGAATCTCATTCTGCCTCCCTTCCTCCTTTTCCATGTCCTCGGGTCACGGATTCCGGCCCTGGGGAGCAGAACCAATTTCCCAACGTTTCCAATTAAACGCTTCCCATCCGAGCCGTTAATTAGGACGTTCCAGGGCACTTCCCAGGCACTTGGATTTCCCAAATATAATTATTAATATCCCATGAAACAATGAATTATCGCCCACAATTAAAATTAATTACGTTTCTCCAAGTTAATTAAATTATTCTTCGGATAGGGAGATGAGGGAATTCCAGCATCCAAAGGAGAGGCCTCATGGGGGACTTGGAGGGAGCAGGAGAAGGGAGGGGGCAGTGCTCCAAAATTCCAGGTTTTTCTTGGCTTCCCATATTCCCTGTCCCATTCCCTTGGGCGTGGATACAGTGGGGTTTTCCATGGGAAAAAAAAATCCTCGATATCTTCAATTCTCCAGGAAAAGAGATTTGAAATAAATGCTGATTTTTATGAAAAGTGGGAATTGTGTCTGGAGCAGAGGCCAAGGAACGCTCAGGGAATGTTGAGCAGAGCATCAATCCATGGGCACACATTCCCAGCGCTCCAAACCCCTCAAATTCCAGCAATTCCCCCTTCCATGGCCCAGGCTGAGTTTTTCCACCAGGTTTCTAAACAGAGGGAATAATTCCAGAGGTTCAGAATTCCCTGTGGAAGGAGTGGCTTTGCTCCAGGCCTGGCAGCTCCTCCGCGTCCCGCCAGGTTCCAGGATCCAAAATCCACGATCCGGGATCCAAGATTCCAAATCCAAGATCTAAAATCTAAGATCCAGGAGTCAAGATCCAGAATCCAGGATCCAGGATTGTTCACCCTTCCTTGTTCTTGTCCATAAATCACCGTTATCCCCCGAAATTGCCTGGAAATGACTCGGGGTCATGGAGCTGCTCCGGGTAATTTTCCCGCATTTATCCGCCAGGAGGGATGGGATGGAATGGCTCGAGTGGGTTTTTATTCCCTTCTCCCTTTCTTAGCTGGATTAACCCTTTTGTGGGAGGAAAAAAAGAGGGAATGGTGAGATGTTCCACTCCATGTTGTCCCTTCATTTGGGAACAGCTCCTGGGCCTTTTCCCCACATTTTCTGGGAAAATTTGGGAACCAGGACCTTACGGGGAAAGGGAGAAAAGGAAAAGCTGGAAATAATGGGAAAAAGGAACATGAGAAAATAATGGGAAAAATGAATTTTTCTTTTTTGAAGCCTCCAAGATGGAGCTAAAATCCCAATGGATCGGGATAAAGGAAGGAATTTTGGGATGTGTTGGGTACCTGGGGGGGTGTCTCCCCTCCCAAAAAATTTTGGTTTTATCCCCCCTTTCCTTCCCCTCCCGTTTCCCGCTGGATTTATTCCCATCCATATTTAAATCTCGATGTATAATTCAAATATTCCTGCCCTGGATTTCCTCATTCCAAGGACTTTCCTTCTCCAGGACTCCCTTGAGATCCTCCCTGGATTTCCCCCATCCTCAATGCTCCTGTTCCTCATCCAAGGTTAAAAATCCCCTCCTGCAGATTCCCAAAAGCCCCACAAAAGCTAAAAATTCCCCCTGAATCCCAGCCAGAGAAGCACTTAAACATCTCCACGGTGATTAATAAGGAATAAAAGCCTGGATTTGGGATGGATCTGAGATTTTGGAGCCACGTGGGGAGGAGGGAAGAGCCGTGGGAGGAAATCCCACTCCTTGTTTTACACCGCGACTGATTTGTTCCCGTTTTTCTCCCATTTGCACCCAGGAGTCAAAGCCAGTCTGGGAAAAAGGGGAAAAAATCCCCCCTGGATGTGTCCAGGAAAATCCAAGCCCTGCTGAGCTCCTTCCCTTAATTCCAGGAAAATATGGCAAATTCTGCTCTGCAAGAGGAGGGAAAATGAGAGAAATCCCTGGGAATTCTGTGTTTTCCTGCTTTTCTTCATCCCAGGGGATTTTTTGGGATGCCAAAGTTTTCCACACAGGGAGATTTTTATAATCCAGAGGTTTTTAGGATGCTCAGATTTGCAGCTGCCCCAAACCCTTTTTTACCCAAACCTTTTCCAAAGAAAACAAAGGAGAAGAGTTTGGCAGTGGGAACTGGGGACAGGGAGTCAAGCTCGGCCTAGGCTGGGTTTAAGCCCAGCTTTGACCTCAGCAGGAGCTGCAAATCCTTCACTAAGGACCCAAAAAAGAGGATTTTTCCTGCAGGAAGCAGCTGCTTTGGGCAGTTTCCATTTAAATTTTCAAGTTTTCCCTTAAATTTTGCAGCCTCCCCATAACTTTTGGAATTTCCCTTTAATTTTTTTTCTGATTTCCTCCCCCTTTTTTCCCTATTTTTTTTCAAATTTTCCCACTATTTATGGAATTTCCCTTTATTTTTCCCCATTTTCCCCCCTTTCTTCCTATTTTTTTAAATTTCCCTGTTATTTTTGGAATTTCCCTTCATTTTCCTGATTCCCCTCCTTTTCCACCTTATTTTTAAAAATTTCCAATCATTTTTTGAATTTCCCTTTATTGCTTTCCAATTTTCCCCCCTTTTTCCTTTTTTTTTTTTTTTAATTCCCCATTATTTAAGGAATCCCCCTTTTTTCCCTTCCCTAATTTCCCCCCTGCCCTCTTTTTATTCCTTTTATTCAAAAATTTCCCCATTATTTTTGGAACTTCCCTTTTTTTATTCCAAATTTCACTCTGTTTTTGAATTTTCCTGGCTGGGATGGGATTTGTGCCATCCCTGTTTTCCAAACTGGGATTGGGATGGGATTTGTGGTATCCTTGTTTTCCAGAGCAGGATTGGGATGGGATTTGTGGTATCCCTGTTTTCCAGAGCAGGATTGGGATGGGATTTGTGGTATCCCTGTTTTCCAGGCTGGGATTGGGATGGGATTTGTGGTATCCCTGTTTTCCAGGGTGGGATTGGGATGGGATTTGTGGTATCCCTGTTTTC
>JAWWLW010000078.1:1668453-1682552 GCA_035041385.1 Myiothlypis coronata | reverse complement strand
GCGGGATTGGGATGGGATTTGTGGTATCCCTGTTTCCCAGAGTGAGACTGGGATGGGATTTGTGGTATCCCTGTTTTCCAGGCTGGGATTGGGATGGGATTTGTGCCATCCCTGGGATCCTAACTGGGATTGGGATGGGATTTGTGGTATCCCTGTTTTCCAGAGCGGGATTGGGATGGGATTTGTGCCCTCCTTGTTTTCCAGAGTGAGATTGGGATGGGATTTGTGCCCTCCTTGTTTTCCAGGGTGAGATTGGGGTGGGATTTGTGGTATCCCTGTTTTCCAGGGTGAGATTGGGATGGGATTTGTGGTATCCCTGTTTTCCAGGGTGGGATTGGGATGGGATTTGTGCCATCCCTGTTTTCCAGAGCGGGATTGGGATGGGATTTGTTCCTTCCCTGTTTTCCAGGGTGGGATTGGGATGGGATTTGTGCCATCCCTGTGATCCTAACTGGGATTGGGATGGGATTTGTGGTATCCCTGTTTTCCAGAGCGGGATTGGGATGGGATTTGTGGTATCCCTGTTTTCCAGGGTGGGACTGGGATGTGTTTTCTGCCCTCCTCGTCCTCCACACTGGGATTTCATCCTCTCCTTGAGCTGCTCCATAAATCCCAGCTGGCCCTGGAGCTTTTCCAAGCCTCTGGAATGGGGGACGCCTCCCTGAGGGCATCTCTGACGTCCCAACCTCCTTTTTGGGGTTGCCCTGGTGCCAGCGGCGTCCTGGATTTTGGGATCTGCTCCATTTCCTCCGTCCTCTGGCCAGGGATAAGACTTTAATTAGCAGGGCCTGGAATTAGGGCATTAATTTGGGAAGCAGGAATTGCTCCGTGTCCCTTGTGCCGCATTGCACCAACAACGGCTGCAAAACACCTGGAATTTGGGAATTTTGGGGGAAAAAACCAAAAATCTGCCTTTTTTCCTTCATTTTTTTCCCACTGTGGTGGAAACCACAAAGGTGGGGGAGGCCCAGCCGAGCTTTTCCTGAGGAAAGGGAACAAAAATTCAGTGGAATCTGGCATTGATTGGAATTCCAGCTTGGATGGAGCAGGAAAGGAGGAAAACCTCGCAGTCCCAGCACATTTGGGAACATTTTAGGATTGGGATTTGGGAATTTCTCCCTGCTGGAGCCACCAAGCTTGGAAAAGCCTCCAAAACCATAAATTTTGGGAATTTTTGTAGTGCTGGACCCCCTCTGTGGGGTTATCCTGGGGGTTTGCAGAGGGAATAAGGAGTTTTGTTAAGGAAACAGGAATTTTGCTTAGGGAATACGGGATTTTACAAGGGAAAAAGAAATTTTTTGTGGAGGGAATAAGGAATTCCACAAAGGAAAAAGGAATTTTGGAAAGGAATAAGGGAATTTGCAGAGAGAAAAAGGAATTTTTGTGGAGGGAAAGAGGAATTCTGCAAAGGAAAAGGGAAATTTGGAAAGGAATAAGGAAATTTGCAGAGAGAAAAAGGAATTTTTGTGGAGGGAATAAGGAATTCTGGGCCCCCTCCATGGGGTTTTCCTGGGGTTTGCAGAGGGAATAAAGGATTTTGTGGAGGCAACAGGGAATTCTGCAGTGGGAATAAATAACTTTGTGAACGAATTAGGAATTTTTTAAAGGCAATAAAGGAATTTTGCACAAGGAATAGGGAATAAGGCTCGGGTGGGGCTGGAAAGGAGGAAAACATTCCCAGCACGTTCAGGAACCTTTTAGGGGCAGAACATTCCAGGGAATCGATGGAGTTGCTCCATTTGGAACCGGGACTAAAAGCCTAATTCCAGCTTTTAATGGGCCGGGAGGAAAATGGGAAGCGACATAATGGGATGAGCCGGGAGCCGTAATGGGATGAACTCGGAGTGGAAAAGCTCCTGTGAAAAGGGAGGGAAGAGCCATTAATGGGATCGTTTGAGGGATTTGGGAGCTGGATAATGGAGGCCTTACGGCTCCCTTGGGATTGGAGGGAAATCCAGCTCGTTTTTCCCAAAAAACCGACAGAGTTGGGGCATGGAACAGCAGGAGGAACTGGGAAAACTGGGATTGGATCCACCTGAACTCCAGATCGTGGCATTGGGGGGATATTTTGGGATAAATGCCTGGTTTTGGAAGGATAATCATAATTTTTGGCATTGTCCTTCCCTGCTCTCCCATTCCAGCCTAGTTTTGGGATATTTTGGGGCATTTTGGGATAAATCCCCATTTTTGTGAAGGACAACCACAATATTAGACATTGCTCTTCACTGCCCTCCAATTCCAGCATGGTTTTTGGGATATTTTGGGATATTTTGGGATATTTTGGGATATTTTGGGATAAATCCCCTTTTTTGAAGGAAAATCATCAGTTTTGGCATTGTCCTTCCCTGCTCTCCCATTCCAGCCTGGTTTTTGGGATATTTTGGGATGGTTTGGGATATTTTGGGATGGTTTGGGATATTTTGGGATAAATCCCCAATTTTGAAGGAAAATCATCAGTTTTGCCACTGTTCTTTCCCTTGCATTCCAGAATGTTCCAATTTGGCCTTGGCTCCAATTTTCCAACTCCTGCAGGGAACAGGATGAGGATCCTTGAGCTTCCCACTTCCAAGATTGGAATTTCACCTCCCCAGATCCCATCTGTGCAGGGAAATCAAGGATTCTCCGGGATGGATGGAATTTTGTTACCTCAGTCCACAAACCCACATCCCAGAATGGAATTTTTCCGTATTTTTCCTCATTTCTCATTCTTCCACCAACCCCTGGGAGACGCCGGGAAAAGGCGTCGGAATCGCTTCCAGCCCCGTTCCCATCCCATTTATCCCCTCTGTGCTTTTCCCTCCTCCATCCTCTTGGATTTCCTGGGAATGTCGTGTTCCCTCCTGACTGCTGGATCAGCACAGGGAAATTTAGATCCAGGTGGAGCCAATTTCTGTCTTGAAATTCCTGATTTTCCTTGACCTGGAGCATCCCTTGCTCCATCCATAAACTCACAATCCTCTCTTGTTTTCCATCTTTTTTTTCCCCCTCTCTCCCTCATGGAATTGGTCATTCCAGGTGTTTCCAGGTGCTGGCAGGGAATAAACACAGGGATCAAGAGTTGTTCCATTAAATTAAATTTCTCTGTTCTCGTTATCAGCAGGAAAAGTGTGGCTGAGGAGCCTTGGGAATAGGGAAACATCCTTATCTGCAATTCCACATGTGCCAGGTGCTGGGAACTGGGAATTATTGGGAACTGGGAATTATTGGGAACTGGGAATTGGGAATTGCTCCCTACTGGAGCCACCAAGCTTGGAAAAGGCCTCCAAAACCATCAAGTTTGGGAAATTATGGGAATTTTTTTAGCCCTGTACCCCCTCCGTGGGGTTATCCTGGGGGTTTGCAGAGGGAATAAGGAATTTTGTAAAGGAAAAATGAATTTTGCACAAGGAATAGGAAATTTTGCAGAGGGAATAAGGGATTTTTGTGGAGGAAATAAGGGATTTTGCAGAGGGAATAAGGAATTTTACAAGGGAAAAAGAAATTTTTGTGGAGGGAAAAAAGGATTTTATGCAGGGAATAAGGAATTTTTGCTGAGGGAATAAAGAATTTCATGGAGGGAATAATGAATTTTGCAAAGGGAAAAAGGAATTTTGTGGAAGGAATAAGGGATTTTGCAAAGGGAAAAAGGAATTTTTGTTGAGGAAATAAGGAATTCTGCAAAGGAAAAAGGAATTTTGGAAAGGAGTAAGGAATTTTGCAGAGGGAATAAAGAATTCATGGGATGGAGCAGTTGGCCTCCAGTGCTGGACACCACTCCTTGGCCCTCTGTCCATGTGGATGGAAAAATTGGGATCTGGAGCTCTGGAAGTTGGATTTGACCCCATGGAATGAGCCACAAAACTTTCGGATTTGATGCTCGGAGTGAGGAGGAATATTTTGGTTTTAACCTTAAAAATCCCTTTCCAGAGCAGGACTGGATCCCTGAGCATGGATCAGCAGCTCCTGGTGGATTCCTGCTGGGAATGGCCTTGGAATGACCTTGTTTGGGATGCTCCAGGTCCCAGAAATGATGAGTTCATCCCCCAGCTCGTGTTTATCCCAGAAAAGCTCCGGAGCATCAATTCCGTGTTCAGCCCTTGGAAAAGCTCCGGGATGACCTTGGGTGTCTCCCTCTCCTGCTCAGCCTCAGATTTTGTTTATGGGAAGGGAAAAAAGGGAAAAAATAATTTGGAAATAAACCAAATAATGGGATTGAAGCATCAGGAGGAGCCAATTATCCCGTGGGATGATCCTGGAACGTGATGCAGGCCCCATCCCAACCTGAGATCATCAATGACACTTCCTGGACAACATCCTGGGAATTTTCCTGGCTGGGATGGGGTTTGTGTCATCCCCATGTCCCAAACTGGGATTGGGATGGGTTTTGTTCCTTTCCTGGGTCCCAGGCTGGGATTGAGATGGGTTTTGTGCCATTCCTGGTTGTATTTGCTGGGAAAATTGGAAAAATAGATTCCTGTGAGCTTGAGAAGCTCTTGAGTAGAGGTGAAGCCTCAATCAAGGCCGTTTTCCTCCTGTTCCAAGTGGGATTTTCATGGCTTTTCCTGGATTTAGAGAGTTTTGGGGAAAGGGAAGATTTGGGGTGAAAGGTTGCATTTTTTGGGAATAATTCCTCCTTAAGGGCTGGTCCCACCCT
Source organism: Myiothlypis coronata (assembly GCA_035041385.1). Lineage (NCBI taxonomy): Eukaryota > Metazoa > Chordata > Aves > Passeriformes > Parulidae > Myiothlypis > Myiothlypis coronata. The sequence goes on along the minus strand of JAWWLW010000078.1, from coordinate 1,677,919 downwards.
GTCGTGTGCTAGGTCACTTCTCCCTTTTTTTGGGATTTGTTGGGTGGATTTTGTTGCACATAATGCTCATAATCCTAAAAAAATGGGAATTTTCCTTATGGGAAGCAAAGGCTGGCGACAAGGACATGCTGAACCACAGCAACACCAAACCCCTCGTTCTTCTCTTAATTAATTAATTAATTAGCATCGAGCCTTTCCCGCCTTTCCCCTTTTCCAACGGATCTGCCGCGCGCTCCCCGCCCTGCTCATCTCATTCCCCCAGGATCTGCTCCCGCGCTGTCGCTCCCATGAGTCCTTCCCACCCTTCGCGGGTGCCGCCGTGTCCCCGAGCCGTCCCTGGTTGATTTTAAGACTCCGTGACAGGTCAGGGGCTGGATCGGTGGCGTCGATCCCGGGATTGCGGCGGAGCTGCCGCCGGAGTCACGGAAGTCACAGCGCATTAAGGGCGTGAGGAGGCCCCGTGGTGGCACCGGGAGATGATCCCGGCCTGGAGATGATCCCCAGCCCATAAATGAGCCCAGCTGGGAGATGATCCCAGCCCACACATGATCCCCAGCCCATAAATGAGCCCAGCTGGGAGATGATCCCGGCCCACAGATGATCCCAGCCCACAGATGATCCCAGCCAGGAGATGATCCCTGCCAGAAGAAGATCGTGGCCCACAGATGATCCCAGCCCACAGAGCCAATGGATAATTAACGAGGCTTTGATGATCCCTGATAGCTGAATCCAAGCTATCTCTGGAGCTCCCGGGGCGGGATAAGGCAGCAGAGGAATGAGTTTTCCCAGGGTTTGGTGCTGGTGGGGATGATCCTGCTGCTGGAGCAGGTTGTGCGCATTCCCACTGCGAGATCCGAGCCTTTGGGGCGCTGTTATCTCAAATCAACGTCCTCTTCCTCCCCCTTCCTGCTCAAACCTCTCCCTTTTCTCCTTCGGAGCGTGACAGTCACGGATGAGTTGGGATTATCCAAACCCCGCCTTGGCTGCTGAAGGTGAAGGTGAAGGTGAACCCACCTTGGGTTTCTCCTTTGGTTGGGCACCAGGGCTGCCCTGAAAGCCAATTCCTGCCTTTTTTTCCATCCTTTTCCTGCGAAACGCCTGGATCCCGCTGGGGTCTGCAGGGAGGAAATCAACCGGAAGGGAGGAAAAGCTTGGACTTGGACCTGAAGCAGAAACCAAGCCCTGCTGGTGCCAGGCCTGGAGCTGTCTGCTCCCGTCACGGTGGGGCTTCATCTTTGCGGCTTTCCCTGCCAAAACCACCCCGGGGCGGCTCCGCTTGGATCCAGCTCCTTCCTGGGAGGCTGGGATCCCATCCAGGCCCTGCCGGTCGGATTTGGGGTCTCTCGGAGCAGAGAGGGACGACGAGGTTTCGCTCCAGCCGAGCCGAGCGCCAAAGCTCTCGTTAAAATTGAACGAGCTTGGCAGAGTTTAAATCTGAAACTTGGACAGAACCGCGGTTTTCTCCCCCCTAAAGTACAATCAATTCCTTTCGTCTATAAATATCCTCTATAAATAGCGACGGGAAGAGGTTTTAATATTTCCAAAGGCTCTTCTGGGGGAAGAAAAGCTGGAAAATTGGGGTTAAACCCCTTTTTTCCCCCATGTCAGCTCAGCAAAGGCAGCGCCGCACCCTCGAGCACCCCAGAAAAGCCTCTTAGCTCTGCTCAAGGAGCTCTGTTTGGAAAAAACTCGGGAATAAAGCGGGTTTTTATTCCCAGCCGGCTGTCTGGAAGAGGCCGAGTCCGTAATGGGGTCAATGACTCGGCCGCGCTTCCCCCGGGCTTGGCAGGAACCTGACAAATTGCTGAGCTGCCGCCCGGCTGCGCTGCTTTCCCGAGACCTCCGAGCGGGTCATTAGTGCCTAATTAGCGCCTAAACGCTCTCATTTGTCCTGCCCTTGTCAGCCCGGCCCGGGGAGATCCCGCTCGGCCTCCTCCGCATTCCACAGGCTGGAGCGGGAAAGGGGAGGGAAGGCGAGAGAAGCCATAAACCCGAGGGGCTTCGCGTTTCCTCTTGCAAAGAGATTGAACCCCAGCCCAGCACGGGCTAAAGCCCGGCACGGGGTAAAGCCTGGCTCGGCTCTTCATTCCTAGAGCCTGACTTGGCCTTTTTTGTTTCCTGAGCCTGTCTTGGCTCTTTCTTCCTAAGCCCGACTTGACCTTTTTTCCCAGAGCCCAATTTGGCCTTTCCTTCCTAAAGTCCAACTTGGCTCTTTCTTCCTTTCTAAATCCCCATTTGCCTCTTCCTTTCCAGAGCCTGACTTGGCCTTCTCCATCCTAAAGCCCCACTTGGCCTTTTCCTTCTAGAGCCCAGCTTGGTGCTTTCTTCCTAAAGCCTGTCTTGACTCCTTCCTTTCTAAATTCCTGCTTGATTCCTCCTTTCCAAAGCCTGACTTGGCCTTTTCTTTCCAGAGCCTGATTTGACCTTTCCTTCCTGAAGTCCAATTTAGACTGTTTCTCCCTTTCTAAATCCCCGTTTGGCTCTTCCTTTCCAGGACCCAGCTTGGCCTTTTCTTTCCAGAGCCTGATTTAGCCTTTCCTTCCTAAAGCCTGACTTGGCCGTGTCTTCCTAAAGCCCCACTTAGGTCTTTCTTTCCCAAACCCAACTCAGCTCTTTCTTTCCAAAGTCCAAATTGGGCTTTTCTTTCGTCAAGCCTCACTTGGCCTTGTCTTCCTAAAGCCCAACTTGGCCTTTTCTTTCCAGAGCCAGACTTGGCCTTCTCCTTCCCAAAACCCAACTTGGCTTTTCCTTCCCAAAGCCCCCAACAAGGCTTGACCCATCTCCATGCTTCCTCCTCCTTCTTTTCCAAAGAAAACGATGGAATTCCCATCCCTGGAAGCATTCACACCCTCGGGGCCGTGTTCATGGTTGGACCCCACGACCTTGGAGATCCTTCCCAACCTCCCCAATTCCTCTTCCCTCTGCTGGCTCAGGCGCCTCTGTCAGCTCCTCCTGCCGAAATCGCCTCCGGTTTAGGAATAAATTCCCAGGTTTTGTGTTATCGGGATGGCAAATCGAGTTTGGGGCGGGGTTGGAACATTCTGATGTTTTTTTTTCCCCTTCTTTTTCCTCCGGATTTTTTTCCACCTCACTCAGAGCCCAACTCGGCATCTCTGGGTGACAACGTGATGACAGCGGCTCCGAAAAGAGGGGGAGGCGACGGATTTGTGCAGGGGGGGAGAAAAACAGGGAAGAGGAGGGAGGGAGGCAGGGAAGGAGGTCGGGAGGGAGAGAGGAGACGTGGAGATGCCACTTCGCTGCTCGCACTCACCGTGATTATCCCATCCCGGCTCCTCGGAGCCGGATCCGCCTCCCCCTTCCCTGGGAGATGGGACTCGTGTCCTCCCCCACTTCTCCTGGCTTTTCCCCGGGTTATTTTTATAGATTTTTGTATTTTTTATATTTATACTTTTCCATAAATAAATCAGGAGCCATCCCAGCGCTGTGTGGTGTGAGGACGTGGAAGGATCCACGTGGATCTGGGATTGTCCCTTCCCACGTTCCACCTGGAGCACTAAGAACTCCAGGGTGGCTCCAAAATTACGGCAAAATGGGTCTTTTCCCTAAAATAGTGTGGAGTTTTCCTCTTTTTTCCCCCAAGCTGGGGGTAAGACCTTGCAGGCTGAGTTCATTAATTTTTAATTCATGTGTGTAGTTTCTGCCTGAACCCAGCTGTGAAAAAGGATATTTTGGGATGCAGATTTTTGGGATGAGGGTTTCCATCCATGGAGGCAAAGCGGGCTGGGATTCATGGTGGGATCCAGGGGTTGTTTTCCCTACGGCTCCCTTGGGAATGGGTTGTCAGCTGTGCCTTGGCTCTAATCCCATCCCAGGCCCTTCCTTTAGATTTTGGGGATCTCCTCTCCCCAAACCCCGATCCAGAGGTGTGACCACATCCCAAATTCCCAGCCAGAAGGAAAATCGTTGGTGTCCAGCCTCCGATCCTGTGGCACGTGGGGGTCACAGAGGCCAGAGCCGCTCTCAGCCAGGTGAGAGCTGACAGAAAAACCCGGACAAATCCCGATTTTTATTATTTCCTTCTTTCCTCCCTTTCTGTCTCACCTTGAGCTCCCCCCCGGCTCTTCCCGAGGCGGCGGCACCTGGCTCCGGGATTATTTTTCCCATCCCTTTTTGGCAGCGCTCCCTCCTCCGGCACAAACGCAGCTCCTATAAATAACCGCGGCTCGTGCTCGCTCCCCCTCCCTCCTTCCCTCGGATCCATCTTCCTTTCTCCTTGTCTGTCCCTTTCTCCTGCCGGGAGGAGCCGCTGGAAAATCCAGGAGTGGGGGTTGAGCTCATCCATGTCCCCCCCATCCCTGGAATCGGCTGCATCCAAAGCGCGTGGGGGAATTTTTAATTGGATTTATGCAAACCTCCCCCCTGCTCAATTTCCTCCCCAGTCCCCCCATAATTAATTCCTGATTTTCCTTTTATCCTTCCCGATGGTCCCAAATCCAGGCAGCCGCCCCCTAAAAATTCCCACCAAGGACACCACTGGGTTTCCACCCCAAAAATATCCTGAAATCTGCACGTTTCCTGAAGGAAAATGTTGGTGATGATGTTTTGCAGCCGTTTTTGGGCACGATGGGTTTGGAATGATTGGGAGGGAATGGCTTCACATGGTTTAGGAGTAGAGTCCCTTGATCCATGGGAATGGGGAATTCCAGAAATAATTCCAGGGTTGGTATGAGCACAAAGCTCTCGAAAATCAAAATTATCCTGATGAAAGCACCTGAATTTTTGGGAAAAGCTAAAACCGAGCTCAACCTGAAGGATAAATCCGGATCTGGAGAGCAGAAACCGCTCCACGTGCTACCAAAGGTGGATTTGGGATCCCCCATCCCAGGGGATGGCGGGGATGGCAAATCCACCTTGGACTTGGGCTTTTCCAGCAGGGAATTTGCCGGGAATGGTGGCGGCGTTGGGATAATGAGATGCTGCTCACGCTCCCTAATGAAGTGCCGAAGGAAGTCGGCGCCGGCTCCCGGCAAATTAGATCGGGATTATTGGAGCAGTGAGAATGGAAGGATCCGAGATGGTATCGGAGCGGGCGGGAAGGGCTGGAAGGGGAGGAAGGATGGAAACCCCTCCCAAAACCTGGATCAGGGCAGGAGGGGACGGAGGGGATCGGCCTCCCCAGTGGCAACGCCGACTGGAGCGGGAATGGGATGTGGGAATGGCGTTCAGGAATGGGGTTTTCTGGAGAATCCCCAGTTTTCCATGGGCCGCCTCTCCCCAGATTTCCTTCTGTTCCCATTCCAGGCTGGATCTGGCTCCCTTGCAGAGGAGATTTTCCTCCAATTCCCAGCTGGATTCGGCTCCGTGCTCCTTTCCTTGGATGTGTGCAGCCTCCAAATGCAGCACATTTGGGAATGTGGGGGTTATGGGAATGTTGGAATCCTCCAAACGTGGGGTTTTGGGGAACGTGGGGGATATGGGAATGTTGGAATCCTCCACACACAGGGTTTTTGGGAATGTGGGGGATACAGGAATGTTGGAATCCCCCAAACGTGGGGTTTTGGGGAACATGGGGGATATGGGAATGTTGGAATCCTCCAAATGTGGGTTTTTTGGGAATGTGGGGGATATGGGAATGTTGGAATCCCCCAAATGTGGGGTTTTGGGGAATGTGAGGGATATGGGAATGTTTGCATCCTCCCAAAGTGGCATTTTTGGGACTATGAGGGATATGGGAATGTTTGTATCCTCTTAAAGTAGCGTTTTTGGGAATATGAGAGAAATGGGAATGTTTGCATCTTCCAAAACAAAATGTTTGGGAATATGAGGCTCAAGTTGGGATCATGGTCAAATTCCTCAGGAAAAAACCCCATTTCTAATGGATTTTTGCCCAATTTGGCCCTTCCCATCCTCAGCCAAGCACTGCTGGGAACGGGATGAGCTGGATCCGGCTGCTGGGTCCCCCTTTTCCTTTCCAGCCACAATTCCCAGCTGGATTTGGCTCCGTGCTCCTTTCCAAGAATTCCTTAGATGTGTTTGCATCCTCCAAACATGACAAATTTGGAAATATGAGGGATATGCGAATGTTGGAATCCTCCAAATGTGGAATTTTTTGGGATTAGGAGGGATATGGGAACGTTTGCATCCTCCAAAATGGTGTTTTGGGAATATGAGGGAAATGGGAATGTTTTCATCCTCCAAATGGATGGTTTTGGGAATATGAGGTTTAAGTGGGGATCATGCTCAAGATTCCCTGGAAAAAATGAGTTTCCAATGGATTTCCCCCCAATTTGGCCCTTTCCCATCCTCAGCCAGGCACTGCTGGGATTGGGATGAGCCGGATCCGGCTGCTGGGTCCCCCTGTTCCCATTCCCACAGGATCCCTCAGGAAGGCACCACCCAACAACGGAGCTCATTAAAAGCGTGGAAAACACAAATTTAATTAAAGCCAACCTTGCCTTTACCAGGAAAATAAATCCGCCCTTTTCCATGGAACAATGGATTTTTCCAGCCCTCCCCGTGCCGGGATTCCTTCCTCTTTTCATCCCTCTCCTTTATTATCCCTGGCTGGGAGCAGGCGCTGCCTGATTTCCATAAATTTGCATCAGGAATTGGGGGGAGAAAGGAGGAGGGGAGAGAAAAAAGCTGGAAAAATGAGATTTTCCAGTGCTGAGCTTGCTCTGAAGCAAGGAGCCCCGGCTGGAGGAGGGAAAAGGCAGGAAGGGGTGGGAAGGATCCTGGATTTTTAAAGTTCACCCATTCCCTGTGGTTTTTTGGGGAGAGAGAAAAACTTTCCCAAGCTTGGCATGGAGCCGGAATTCCCAGTTTATCCAGATGCAAAACCTCCAAAATAGGATCCGCAGGGCAGCCCCTAATTCCAGGGGTTTTCCTGGGAAGGATCTGGAATTTTCTGGCTTTTCCATGCTGGAAATATTGTCTGTGAGTTTCCAGGTGAGGGAAAGGCCTTTGGGAACTCTGAGGCTGAGCTTGGAGGATGGGACGGGATAAAATCTGGGATTTGGAGGCTCGATTTTCATTGGGATTGGCTTTTCTTGGGATTTAAGGAAAGGCCAATCCATGGGAGCATCCTCCAGGTGGGTGAAGAGAATGGAGATCCAGATTTATCCGGAATTATCCGTATATGGGATAAAAATGTCTGAATTCCCAGGTTTGGACAGGCTGGAGAGGATGAATCCCAAAGCTGTTCCAGGATCATCAAAATTATTCCCAGTTGTTTCTTGGATGGGATTTTCCAGGTTTGTCGTGGATAACCACAAGTTTTTGGGGGTTGGAGGTTTCTGGGGTTGAAAAGCCGGGATTGAGGGACCGAGGAGGTGTTGGGAAGAGGCTTTTCCTCACCCCTTGGAGCCTCTCCACTCTTACCAGATCCATCCCTTTTCCCAGGGAATAAAGGGCAGGAAAAAAGGAAACGGCCTCAGGGTGCAGCGGGAGGGGTTTAGGAAAATCGGGAAAATTCCCTTTGGAAAAGGTGGAGAAGCTCTGGAATGAGCTTCCAATCCCTGGAATTGTTCAAAAATCCCTTGGGGCATGGAATTCCTGTGGGAATGGTTGGGATCCATGACCTCAACGGCCTTTTCCCACCTGAACAATTCCATGATCCAACGGCCAAGGATGGGGATTGACCATGGCGTCAAATCCCAAATCCCAAACACTTTTGGGATATTTTCCTGGTTTTTATTTGGAAATAAACCCAACTCCAAGGGCTTTCCATTCCCAAGGAGAAAATGATCCCTCAATCCATGGCCAAAATCTGCCCTTTTTTTGGGAAGGGAATGCCCAGAGGGAGCCATTTCCAGGTTTTTGGGGTTCAAATCCTTTCTATTCCCATTCCCACATCATGGATGGGTCCTGTGCATTCCGTTATCCCTGTCAGAGTCAGGAGGGATCCCTTCCAGGAGCCTGGAAGTGAGGAGGAATTCCCAAGATTTCCAGGAATTATGGATGAGTTATGATGACGCCAATGTGGGCTCATGGTCCCGTTGGATCCCATCCCAAAATCTGAGGGAATCATGGATGATTTATGGAATTCTGGAGGATGGCAAAGGGCCGTGGTCCTGCTGGATCCACCTTCATCAATCTGAAGTTGGAATTAAATCTGGGATTTTTCCAGCCATTCCCAAGCCCTGGTTTTTGTATTCCAGCCGGTTTTGAGGATGGAGAAGACGGGAAAGAGCTGGAATAAATTCCTGGATTTGAGGAGCTCTTACAGGAGTTCGTCTGCTCCTCCTGGAGAAGGAGAAATTCCCTGGAAGTCAATTTGTGTCACATCCTGAGCTGATTTTTGGTTCAATTCCACGGAAATCCCATTTTCTTCTCTGGAATGACCTTGGGCAAAGACAAATCCCTGGAATTGGGGATTTGCTCCCTGCTCAGGCCCTTCCAACTTGGATCCAACTTGGATCTCCCAGCCCTTCCCCATCCCGCTTCAGCTGGATGTCCTTTGGGAATGAGGGTTGGAATATTTCCAGAGGGGTTTTTCCTGGTTTTTCTCCTCTTTTGGGGCAAATGGAAATATTTTTTGCCCTTTCTTTTGGTTTTCCAGCCTCGATTTTCCTCCTTCCCCAGGAATTTTCTGTTGCCTCTTGATCCTGGCTTGTGGATGGGGATTTTTCCCTTTTTCCTCTGAGCTTTTTCCCCTTTTCCCCCTCTTTCCCCTTTTCCCCTTTTTTCTCTTTCTCCCCTTTTTCCCTTTTCCATTTTTTCTCTTTTCTTTCTTTCTCCTTTTTTTTCCTCACAGAAAAAATTACTTGTGGGTAGCTCTAATGCAAAACCAGCCCACCCCCTTTTCCCCCCTTTCCCTCCCCTTTTCCTCCTTTTTTCCCCATTTTTTTCTTTTCCCCTTTTTTCTTGATCTCCCTTTTCCCAGGAAGAGCACAGCCTCTGGTGCACCAGCAGTGAAAAAATTGGATTTTTAGGGAAACCTCCCCCGACCTCTCCCCATGGATTTTTGGGATCGGGAAGAGTTCCTCACCTTGGGAAGCAGAGCAGCAGCTCCCCCCGATCCCCTGGAATTTCAGGATCTGCTCCTTTCCCGATCCAGGGGTGAGAATTCCCGGCGGGATCCTTCCAGCTGGAGGAGGAGCCTCCCGCTCTTCCCCCAGGAACGGGAGCCGGGGGTGGATTTTTCCATCACCACCTCGCACTGGGAATATTTTCCACTTTGTTTTGATTTCTAGGGATCCTATTGAGGCTGGGAAAAAGCTCTGTTTTGTGGGATTACGTAATTCCAGGGTTTTTTGGGAAGGTGGGAGCAGCTGCATCCACCGGTGCCAGGGAGTCTCAGTGGGAGTGGGAAGCTCCTGGGAATGCAGGGAGCAGCTGGAATGTGGCGAGCGGGATTTGGGGGAATTTCTGCCAATTCCGGGCCTGTTGTGGGGTCAGGTTGGTTTTCCCAATGTGGGATGATCCCGTTGGATCTGTCCCCAGCCAAGTCAAAGGAAGGAGCTGCTGGAAAAGCAGGAGAGGTTTTGGTGGGAATTTGGGAGTT
>JAWWLW010000078.1:1619156-1644051 GCA_035041385.1 Myiothlypis coronata | reverse complement strand
TCCCTTCCCTTCCCTTCCCTTCCCTTCCCTTCCCTTCCCTTCCCTTCCCTAACCTTCCCTTCCCTTCCCAAACCTTCCCAAACCTTCCCCATCCAGAACATTCCTCCAGGAATACCAAGGGTTTTCCAGCTGAGCTGGGACCCTTTGGGGCTGATCCAGGTGCCCCAGGCACCCCCCGGGTCATGATTTTGGGAAAAGCCGCTCATCACACCCGGAATTCCAAAAACAAAGTGGATTTTGGAGCTCCTGGGATTCCTGCATGGACTGGGTTTATTTTTGCTCTTCCTCTGCCTGAGGTTGTGCCTCCGGAGAAAGAGTTCAGGAGGAAAAAATGCCAAAATATCAGTAGCAATGATCCCATCCCAGTTCCTCCGGGCAGGAATCGATGGAAGGAGCGGAGATCGCCCGGAGCCGACAGCTGGAAGGGAGGGAGGGGGGATCGATGGCTCCTCGTTTGTCACCAATCAAAAATCTGGGATAATTGGATTTCCTGCAAGTGGAGAAATAAATCAGGGAATTCGTTACCCGGGTCAGGGTCACCCCTGCTCCAGGGCCACCGGGGCTTGGGAAAACCTGCTTGGAACTGGTGGGAAACCCAGCGGGGTCTTCCAAATTGAAACCTGCTGACTTTCCTGAATGGAATTAATGTTTTTCCCTCTTTTTCCTATCCCAAGCCTGTGGGTCTCCTGATAAAGCTGGAAAAAGAGGAGTTTTAGGGAGGACTGAGGTGTTCTGGGTGGGAAAATTCTTTCCTGGTGTAATTTTTGGGAGCAGGAGCACCTCTGATAATCCCCTGCTGTTCTTCCAGGATGGGATTTTTTGGGATCTCAAATTATCCCCTTGCTGTTATTCCAGAACTTTCTGAGACCTCAAATTATCCCCTTGCTGTTATTCCAGGAGTTTTTGGGATCTCAAATAACCCTTTGCTGTTACTTTGGGATGGGATTTTCTGGGATCTCTAAAACCCCCTTGCTGTTATTCCAGTGTTTTTTGGGACGATCTCTAAAATCCCCTTGTCATTACTCCAGGATTTTTTGGCATCTCAAATAACCCTTTGCTGTTACTCTGGGATGGGTTTTTATGGGATGTCTAAAAACCCCTTATATCTGGAATAAAATAGTCCATAATTTTTTGGGGATCTCTAATAAACCCCAGCTGTTATTCCAGGATGGGATTTTTTGGGATCTCTAACAACACCTTGCAGTTACTCCAGGATGGGATTTTCCTGGATCTCAGATGAGCTGGAAAGAACTTTCTTTCCCCTTTCCAGGTGGGAAAACTGAGGCATGGAAAGACCTGGAACCCTGGAATGCTTTGGGTTGGGCTGGACAAGGACATTTTCCATAGGTTGTTGTTCCAACCTGGATTTGAGCACTTCCAGGAACAGGGAGCAGCTCCCAGCTCCTTCCTGCTCTGTTAATTATTCCTGCTGGGATTAACTGCAGCAGGGATTAACACCCCGAGCCGTGGTTTCCCAGAATTGGCTGCTGGTGCCATAATCCCCATCCCAACGGAGCTGGAACAGCAGGAAAATCCTCAGCTGCTGTTGGCAAATCCCTCCCAAGCCACTGACTGAGCTCTGCCAGGAGTTTGGGACTTTTCCCCCAGTTTTCCAATCCCACAGCTCCAGTTTGGAGCTCTAAAAAGGAGCACTGGGTGCAGTAATTATCTTTTTTCACTCTGGAATTGCATTTCTGGGATGGATTTTGTGCAGCAACACCATCTGGGGATAAAAACCTTAATCCCAGGTGAGGTTCTCCAGAATCCCAGAGAGTGCAGGGAAATTCAGGGAAATTCAGGAGCATCCAGCTGGCAGGAGTCTCTTCCTTGTCAGGATGCAGAGCTGAGCTGCTGGAAAAGGAGAGCCGGGAATTTGCTGGTGTGGGGAAAAATCCCATTTCCAATCTTTTTCAGTGTGGGATTAGGACACAGCCTCTCCTTCTCCTGCCACACTTAACTCAGGATTAATTCCACATCTGCACACGGAGATCAGATCCCGCTGTGTTTTCTGTGGAGCTGCTTGATTAAAAACCAGGGAAAAGCAGAACGGGGGGAATTTTTAGCCCTGGCGCACCTGGACATTCTGGTTTGGAGCATTAATCCAGGTTAATCCAGGTGCTGAGGAGGCACCATGCCCTGATGGAAGAATTTTAGGGAACGTTGAGCCATTCCGAAGGCATTCCATTGGATTTGGTGGTTGGTGGTCGCTCCCGCTTGGCAAAATTGGGATTGTAGGAAAAATCCCCATCTGGGGAGTTTGGGATTTGCTGGGGATAGATAAAAATCCATGGAAATGGATTGGAGAGTGATCCATGGGGCAGCTGGGGGGAGCTAGAAAAAATGGGGGAAAAGAAGGAAAAATTGGGATTTTTTTAACAGTTCTCAGATTTCATTGGGATCTGCTGGGAAAAGGAGGAAGGAATTCCTTCCTGGGATTTATCAGCAGGAGGAAACTCCTGTCCTGCAGCCCAGGCTGGGGGTGGAAGCACTTCCGGGTGGAAAACAGAGGAAAATCCAGCTGATGTGGAGGAAATCCTGCAGGAACGGGGTTCATTTATAGGGAAAAGGGAAAATTTGGGATGAGAGGTGGCACCTCCCACCTGCTGGGCTTCATTTGCCCAAAATCCATTGGCTTCACCCCATGGAATGGCAATAAAAGTAGGGAGTGATGGATTTGGGGGATTCTGCCTAAATTAACTTGGGGGGAGTTGATTTCCAGCTGGGAATCAGGCCTGATTTGCATATTTGCATAGATGCAAATGAGGGTCATGATCTCCATTTATCAAACGAGGCGTCTCAGACCCAGCCTGGCCCTGTGGAATTTTTGGCTCCATTTTGGCTCTGGCAGCTGTTCCAACATCTGGGAAGAGGCCATGAGGTGCCGGCAAAGCCATCGCTCCAAATTAGGGATGGTGCCAGATTTTTGAGGGAATTTGGCTCTGCTGGATTCACCTTCCCACCTTTCCCGGGCTGAGACATCATTTTGGATTCTGAAAGCACCCAAAATGATCCAAACAAAATGAATAATCCAGGAAAATCCTTAGATAATGAGGAAAAGGGGTTAATGGAGCAAGAGAAATGACAGCGGAATGATGACAAACATCCGACTCTTCCCAAAATCCTGATCCACCAACCCAGGAGCTCTTCCCAAAATCCAAACCCATTGGCCCATCCCCAACTCTTCCAAAAACCCCAACCCAAAGATCCACCAGGAGCTCTTGCCATGAGCCCAACCCAACGACCCATCCCGAGCTCTTCCTGAAATCCCAACCCCACAACCTCTTCCAAGCTCTTCCCGAAATCCAAAGCCAATCACCCATCTCTTGCCCTTCCCAAAATCCCAATGACCCATCCCAAGCCACCCCTTTGAGCAGTGTGGGAGCTCCAGTGGGATGTCCAGCGTTTTATTTTATGGGAATATCAGTGGGATGAAGATGTGGAGATAAAATATTCCCTCCTCCAGCACCGCTGGGAGGCCGAGGGATTTTATGGAAACGTTGGAAGTGCAAAGTGGGGGAAAAGTTATAAATAAAACTTCCCAGCGCTTCGGTAAATGCTCCTAAACATCCTTCCCATGCAGAGATAAATATTCCATGTGTGATTTACGGTCCTGAATTCCCAGGCTGTGCAGGCAGGGGGATAAAATCCCATAAATCACCGGGAATATCAATGCAGCCACCACATTCCCGCTGATAAGCGGCGTGGGCCGGGAAAATCCATCTTTTCTGCACCAGCTGCGCCTTGACGGAGTTGATTTAAGGAGTTTTGGGGTTGGGAGGGGTTTCCCAAGCCTTGGGAGGGTCTTGGATCCTTCTTTGTGTGTTTTCATGGAAAAGGATTCTCTTCTGGGGGAATTCAGTTTTGGGGGTGTTGGGATTTTGTCCCAAGCAGAAGATAATTCCCATCCATCCCAGGGAAATACTTCCCAAATCTGACAGATCCTGACATTCCAATGGATGTTGCTTCCCTCCAGTCCTGTTTTTCCTGTGTTCACCCCCAAATCCTCACTTTTCCAGCATCCCTGGTTTTGTTCCATCTATCCCAGGGACATACTTCCCAAATCCAAGTCATCCTGATTGTTTGATGGCTGTTGCTTCCCTCCAGCTGTGCTTTTCTTGCGTTCATCCTGAAATCCTCACTTTTCCAGCATCCCTGATTTTGTAGCCTGGATTTATCTCCTTGGACGGGCGGGATGCAGCCCTTAGATCCACCATGGAATTTCATCTCTGAGCATCCAGGAAATCCCTGGATTTTTGGGATGAAGGACCCCCTTAACATCCAAACGATGATTCCAAAGCCATTCCGGGGGTTTGTAGCAGGGCCTGGTCTCCCTCCAGCCAAAGCCGTCACGGTTTTCCCTCCAAACATCCATCTTTTTCCTGGAACGCCGCATTCCCTGTGGATTTGTGCCGGCGATGTCGAACAAGCGCGAAATCGACGCCGCGAGCCGAGGCCAAGCCGGGAACGGGCTCCCTCATCCCGTGCTCCAATGAGCCGGAACAGCTCCGAGGAGCTTGGGAAAAGCCGGATGAAGACGTTCGAGGATTTATTCCAGCCCGTGCCCAAGCCACGGGGCTGATTCTGACGGCTCAATCCCGCCCGGATTTGTTTGTCGGGAGGCGCGCGGCGAAGGTGGAAAACGCTGGAGTTTGCCTGGGATTTACTGGGCATGGAGAGAGCTGGACTTGAGTCGTTGTGGGAAGGAAGCTGGACAGGGAAAAGTGGAAATGTGGGAAGGAGAAGATGGAAAGAGGACTGGAATTGGAGAGATGGGACACAGCACCACTGGGAGGCTCCCAAATCCCAAATTTCCTGCGGCCTTTCCGCTCCCAAAGTGTCCAAACTCTCCCCTTCCATCTGAAATCCTTTATTGTGCTGAGGTTGTGCTGCTGGGGGTGAAAATCCCATGGAGCCAGAATGTTCGGAATGTTTTTAGCCCAGCAGGATCCATTTGGATCTCATTCCTCATTTTTCTGCTGCCTCTGGAACCGCTGGAATCTCGGAGCTGATGAGAGCCAATCCCACCCCTCCAGAACATAGAAGTGACTCTGGAGCTCATCATGAGGAGAAAACCAGCCCAAAAATGGATTTTTCCTGAAGATCCATCAGCATCAATCCTTGGGAAGCCCTCAGGTGGTGTTGGAGATGCTCCCCATGGACATAAGGACACTGGGAATCACGCACGGGGCAAATCGGGAATTCATCCCTTTTCTTTGGACTGGGATATTTTGGGATATCTTGTCTTTGGGATATTTTCCTTAGGAGGAATCTGGGATTTAGGGAAAAAAGGGAAGCTGGACAGTGGCTAAAAAATCCATCTCGATGAGGTTTAGGTGTTGAAATCCTTGGAAGCTGGGATTTGGGGTTTGGTTTTATCCGTATTTTATAAAAATGGGGAATCATGGAATGGGTTGGATTGGAGGGACCTTAAATCCCATCCCTGTCCCTGCCATGGACAGGGACACCTTCCCCTATCCCAGGTTGCTCCAAGCCCAACCAGGCCTTGGACACTTCCAGGCATGGACCAGCCTCGGCTTCTTCAGGCTGAATTGATCCATAAAATTCCATCATTCCATAATTCCCACAAGGTTTGCCCATGGAATGGACAGGAAACAGCCCCCAGAGCCCGGCTTGAAGTGGCTCCCTCACTTCATCTTCATTTGAAAGGGGCTGGGAGGCCGAAGGGGCCGCGCTCAATCCATGGATTGATCCAGAGGATTGATCCAAACCATTGATTCCCATCACAAAAAGGCTCGGGACGCATCCATAGGATCCAGCAGGTTCTGCATCCCACTAAATGGAGAAAAATGGACCCAAAGCATGGGCTGGACGTCCCCCTGCTCGTTCCATACATTTCCTCCTGATCCCTAAAAATGTAGGAGCTGGTTTGGTCCAGCAGCCCCGCCTAAGGAATAATTCCAGATCCAGCTGCGGAATCGTTCCCTCCCACTTATGGAAATGAGGGAGGGAAGCGGCGCCTAATGAGATGTTTGTAAGGGAAGAGGAATTTTAATTACTGGCTCTTAATTGTCTGCTCGGCCCGTTAATATCCCATTTTCCCGGGATTAATGCCATTCGCTTCCTGCCAGCCGGGCTCCTCCTCTCCTGGGGGTGACGCCAACTTTCCCGGGTTTATTTTAGGGAATACGCCCGTTTTCCAAAAGCCAGGATGAATTTTGGGAAGGCGGTGGAGGGGTTGGGGAGGTTTAGCCCCGTCGGAACTGAGCTGGTGGATTTTTGGGAAGCAAAGCTGAATATCCAAGGAAAACTCAGCACAAGGCTCCCCCAATCCATTTTCCCCACTTCCCAAAGGCCCGTTTTCCTTGGAAGTGTGGCGCCGACTCCGGCTGTCATGTCCCATTCCCTGGCTGGTGTTAAACCCGTGCCAGATGCTTATTCCTGTTTAAACAAGAAATAAAACCCTGCCGCAGCTTTCCAGGAGGAAAAGCTCCGGATTCAGCAAAATTCCACCTCCCTGGATGGGGCCAGCTGGGAATTCTTTGCCCTTGGAACCTTCCCGGGTTAACAACGAGAGGCAGCATCATATTCCGACTGTAAATTGTCCTGGAATGTCATAAATAAAGCATGGCCGGAGCCGGGAAGGGAGTGGGAAGGAATTTGCTGCGTTCCCAGGAACAACTGGAGCTGCTGAATTTTTCATGGACAAGATGTTGCAAAGCGCCGCCAGTCAGGGCACGTTTGGTTCTTGAGGATCTGAGGTTTCCATCCCTGGATCTGCCACGGCCACGGACATCCCGTGGTGGGGAATTTGCAGGAGTACTCCCAGATTTTTGCAGGCGGGTTTGCATCCCTTTGGATCCCACTGAAAGGGGCGAAATGTCTCCTGCTCTCCTTAAATCCTGGCAATTTTGGGATATTGGCTGGTTAAGGGAGTGTTGTTGTCTGTTTTCCTGTTCCCTCCTGGTTTTCTCATCCCATCCCAGCCCTTGGAAAAGGGAGGTGGAGGAATAGGAGGGAATTATGGATAAGCCCCGTTAATCACCGGCTAATTAAAATGATGAAGAGTTTGTGTTGTCACCGGCTCCTCGAGGAGGCTGGGGACATTCCAGAGGGGGATGGAGCCGCTGGATCCCAAGAATCCCCTCCTCTGGCTCCATCCTGAGCTCCCACTCCGCTCAGATTTGCTGCTGCTTCCAAGGACCATTCCTAAAGGGATGGGGACAGGTTGGATTTTGGGGACACGGAAAGGAGGAAAATCCATCCTCAGCTGGGGCTGCCCCATCCCGGGATTTGTTCAATCTTGGATGGGGCTTGGAGCAATCTGGGATAGTGGGAGCAGTCCCTGTCCAGGTCCCTTCCAATCCAGTTCCAGAATTCCATTGGTTTGAGATTTTCGGGAAGCACTGGGAGATGAGAAATCTGGGAATGGGAGCACTGGGTGACCTCCATAAATAAATCTTGGATTTCGATGTGGGATGGAAGGAATCAGGCACCCGGGGGAGATGTGGAAGGGGCTCCCTGTGGTGCTGGGATTCCTTGGAAAGCTCCATTACTCCAAGGACTTTCCTTGGGACATTCCTACCCCATCCCATCCCATCCCATCCCATCCCACCCCATCCCATCCTCCCCAGGAACCTTGGAGGGATTCCAGCTGTCCTGGCCATTCCCATGGAGTGTCCTGCTGCATTTGTGGGCAGAAATCCCCATGGAATGCTGGAAAGAGCTGGAAACGGGGTTTTTATCCAGCATCCCACACTTCCAGGGCTGGAGCAATTCCTGCCTCATCCCTGGGAGCTCTTTTGTAATTGGAAGCACCGAGCTTGTTCCGATTCTCTCCTTTATGAACGCGTCACTCCCGATTTCAAAGGACATTTCCTTTATCCCTCCCTTCCCCCTCTCCTCCCCCTCCTTTCCTTTCCCCTTTTTTTAAAAATCCCCCTTAAACTGGACCGTGCCAGAATTCCCAGCGATTGCCAGCAAAAATATCCTCTCCTCCCCAGGGCTGCCATCTAATCAGAGGGATGAATTTCCAGAGGGCTGAATCCGATCCGGGGGAGGCCGGGCCCGGCATTCTCTGGAAAATCTCGGATTGAAAAGAGCAAAGGGGAAGCGGAGCGGGGCTGAGAAGGGGACGCTGATAAAGGGACGCTGATAACGCGAGGGATGACAGAAATCTCAGAAATTTGGGATGGGCTTTTCCTTTTGGAAGAGTTCTTCCCACCCAGCCGTTCCTGTCGCAGCTGCTTTGTTCTCCTCAATAAATCCCCCAAAAAAAGGGAGCCGAGGGAGGCTTGGGAGCAGCGCTGGCACCTGGCAGTTGTTCCCTGTCGGGAGGCGAAGGGAAGGGGAGGATGAGGGATGGGATTCGCACGTCAGCCACAGCCAAGCAGCGGGGTCTGGACGGCTCCATCTGGATTCCTCCTTTATTTTCCTTTGTTTTCCCGCTTTTCCCCCTCCCCTCCACGCATCCTTGGCCGGCTCCTGTGGGGACTCGGCATCTGTTTCCCTCTCCCTCTTCTCTCCTTCTTTTCCACAACTTCTGGGCTGGTTTTGCACTGGATTTGGGCAGGGGTGCTCTTGGAGTGTTTGAATTTTCCCCTTCCTGTCAGGGCTCTGGAATCAGCTCTTCGTGGGATCCTGACCCCACAGCACCAGAGCATCCATGCAGGAGAAGTTTGGGAGCACCCTGTGATTCCACCCTGGTGTTTTTAGGGACCAAATGTCTGGATTTAAGGCCCAGCCAAGCCAGAATCCCCAGGAATATGAGTGGAAGCTACTCCCAGTGTCAGCTCTGAGTGGTTTTCCAGCACATGGAGGAAGCAGAAAGAGGAAAAATTCCAGTTTTGGGGGGGTTTTTTTGGCCACCCAGAAGATGCAGGTCAGGGATGGGTTTGGAGGGAGAATTTCCTCAGAAAAATGCTTGGATGGGTGGATTTGCTGCATAGGAGTGGCTGGGGTCGTCCCAAACTTGGTTCTTTTTGACTTTAAAAATCCACCAAAAATCAGGGAAAGGTCCAAACACCACCAAAAGCCTTGGCTGGACTGGGATGGGGATGGATCCCTTTCCCATGGAAGTGCGCAGATCTGGAAGGGAATAATGTAGGAAGAGGGATAGAAAACATTCAGAAATGGGATGAGCTGGGAACTCCTGGATCCCATGGACAGGGAGAAAATCCAATCTCTGCTCTGGACTGCGGTGGGGATGGTTTTGCATGGAAATGCACGGGTCTGGAAGGGAATAACGTGGGAAAAAGGATGGAAACCATCCAGAAATGCTGAGCTGGGAACTCCTGGACGGGGGGAAAATCCAATCTCTGCTCTGTCCTGCGATGGGGATGGTTTTGTATGGAAGTGCACAGGTCTAGAAGGGAATAACGTGGGAAAAAGGATGGAAACCATCCAGAAATGCTGAGCTGGGAACTCCTGGATCTCCACATCCCACGGACAGGAGTGAAAATCCAATCTTTGCTCCAGCTTTGCCAGTTCCTCCCCGGCTCCCTTTAATCTCCGGCTGATCCGGGGGCAGGCGGGAGCTGCGATCCCACCCGGGGGCTCCATGGAAAGCCGGAGCTCTTCCGCACGCACGGAGGCTCCATCCCGAATTCCTTGGGGCGGATCCTGCCGCGCTGCCAAGGATTTGCTCATCCCCCTCCTTTCCCCGCCGCTTTCCCGTGCCTGTTGCTCATCCCGGCGCTCGGAAATGTCAAAAGCCGAGCGAGGGGAATCGGGGCAGCCGGAGAGACCTCGGCTGCCCTTCCTCCCTCCCTCCCTCCTCCTCCTCCTCCTCCCGTTCTTGCCTTTTCCATCCGCGCAGCCCCGAATCCAAGGGGCCCTCGTGCAGCCTTGGCAGTCGCAGGGATTTAATCCCCGCTTTAGGAACAAAAATAAACCCTGGGCAGGCAGGGAGAGGCTGGAAAGGAGCCGGCCCCAGGCGGACTGGGAATGTTGACCAGGATTCGGGTCGCTCCCAGCTAGGAAAACCAGGATTCCGTGATGCAGCACCAAAATTCCCTCATTCCAAGCATCATTTGGGGCTGAAAAGAGACGTAACCCTCAGCTTTACCCCCAAACAATCCCAAAAATCCACTTTCCCCCCCGTATTTCTTTGTGCAGAGCTGTTCCCGCAGCCCCCAAAAGCAGCACAAAACGGGATTTTCCGGCTTTTTCCCGG
Organism: Myiothlypis coronata; assembly: GCA_035041385.1. Classification (NCBI taxonomy): domain Eukaryota; kingdom Metazoa; phylum Chordata; class Aves; order Passeriformes; family Parulidae; genus Myiothlypis; species Myiothlypis coronata. Next base: position 1,633,919 of record JAWWLW010000078.1, on the reverse strand, counting down.
TGTTCAATATTCCAGGCCACGCTGCCCTGCTGCCGCAGCCGGCACGTGTTCCCGGAGCGTGTTCTCCCGCAGGTCGTGCCTGGGATTTATGGCACAAACACCTCCAAGTTGTTTTACAAGGAATGCTGAGCCTCGGAATCACCGCCTGGGAGGCACAAAAAATCCTGGGAATTCACCTTCTGCCCTCTCGGGGCATCTTCCACAAAGGAATCTCTGATTTCCAGCCGCGTTTCCAAACCTCCTCCTGTTTCCCCGACTTTCGCTCGGCTCTTTTCCCACCTGGTGTGAGGAGAGATTGAAAAAAAAGGAATTTGGAGTGGGTGAGGGGGTTTTTTGGGAAGTCCTAGTGTAAACAGGGAAGGATGCCTGGGATTTGCCAGGCTGTCAATCCATGAATTCCCAACAGCTGCAGGAAAGGCAGGAAAACAAACCACGAATGCAATTCCCATCACTACTGCCCCTTGGCTTCTCCCTGCTCCCGATTTCCCAACAAATCGAGGGGAAAGAGGGAGAAAAGGGATGGATGGAGCTGCCCAGGCTCTGATTTTCCCTCTGGATCGAGGATGGATCAGAATCCGGCCATGGGGAGATGGGGAAGGAGCTGGAAAACTGCTGGATGGGGGTTGTGCATCCTCGGGGGAAACTGTTGGGGAATTCCCACCGGGAATGATGAATTGGGGAAGTTTTGTGCAAGCACAGGGCAGAAAATGGGGAGAGACAATGGAGCCAAAAGCAAACCCATAGGAACAATGGGAATTTGCCCATTGTGGGCATGGTGCCCGCTGGGATTTTCCCAAATTCAGGAAGGATTTCCTTCAATTTTGGCTTTTTTGGGATCATTGTGGGTGGCCCTGTGAGGGGTCAGGGCTTTCCCTGGCATCCAACAGCGCCATTATTCCATAAAATCCCTGGAAACCAGCAATCCCAAACTTCCCTGGAGCTCAGCTCTCTTTCCCTGCCTTTTTCCCCCACCTTTTCCAGGATATCTGACCGTCAGCATCGAGCCCCTGCCCCCGGTGGTGGTGGGAGATGCCGTGACCCTGAAATGCAACTTCAAAACCGACGGGAAGATGCGGGAGATCGTCTGGTACCGGGTGAGCTCCGACGCCTCGGGAATGGGAATGCGGAGCCGGCCGGGAACAGAAGGTCAGGGCGGGATGAGGCAGGAGGAGCAGACGGAGCTCGGGCTGATGGGAATATCAATGCAGAGAGGAGGAGGAGGAGGAGGGAGGCAGCTGGGTTGGACTCGGGAAATGTGGCTGGGAGGGATGCAGGATGGATGTGGGATCACCGGGATTTGGGATCATCAGAATTTGGGACCACTGGTATTTGGGATCATTGGGATTTGGGATCATTGGGATTTGGGATCGTCGGGATTTGGGATCATCGAGATTTGGGATCATTGTTGGGTTTGGGCTCCACGTGGAGCCCCCACCCTTTTTTTTTTGGAGTGGCTGCCAGGTGGATTTTGGGATTGGGTTGGAATTTGGAGTTGGAGCTGAGGTCGGTGCCGCTCTGCCAAGAGCTTGGCGGGTGGAAAATGATGGGGAAAAGGAAGGAATGGGGAAAATTTGGGATATCGGGGGTTTGGGGTTTTTCATGTAGAGCTTTTAAAAAACCCCAAACTTTCCCTGTTCCAAGCATATTTAGGAATTTGGGATGTTTAAAGGGAGGGAAGCTCCTGGTTTTATTTGGGAAAGGGGAATTTGGAGCCTGGTTTTGTTTGGGAAGGGGATTTTGAGGGCCAGTTTTATTTGGGAAATGAAGGATTTGGAACATGGTTTTATTTGGGAAAGGGGAATTTTGAGATTGATTTATTTGGGAAAAGAAGGATTTGGATGTTGTATTAATTTGGGAAAGGGAGGATTTGGAGGTTGGTTTTATTTGGGAGAGGTAAATTTGGGGGCCAGTTTTATTTGGGAAAGGGGCATTTGAATGTTGGTTTTCTTTGGGAAAGGGGAATTTTGAGACCAATTTTATTTGGGAAAGGAAGGATTTGGATGTTGGTTTTCTTTGGGAAAAGAGGGATTTGGAGCCTGGTTTTCTTTGGGAAAGGAAGGATTTGGAGGCTGGAGCTGCCCCTGGATCATCCTTCCCAAGCCTTGATGCAGCCTCAGGTTCACCAATCTTGAGCTTTCTCCAGGGAAATTTGGGAAAAGCTGCTAACCACAAACGGTTTTATCCAAGAAAACCTGAAGTTTTCCAGGGAAAACTTCTGGAGGAGGCAAAGAGAAAGCGAGTGGTGACGGTGGCATCAGATGGAGCAGCTGGGAATATTTTTCCTTGGATTTCCCATCCTGTTCCTGCTCCCTGAACAAGGAGCTGCCTTTCCCTAATGCTCCATTCCCAGGTTTATGAACAGGGCAAGGATGGGTGCAAATCCAGCTGTTGGAATGTGGTGTGTGCACAGGAGCATCTCCATGGAATCTGAGATGGATTTTCCTATAATTATTTATGGCTGGACCCCTAAATGTTGGACAGGCAGGGAACAGAACCCCAAACCTGCCCCAAATCCAAAATCCCAGCTTGGAATTGGTTTCACCTCCCCACTTTTTTTTTAGGGAGGAATTTTTTATTTTTTTCTGCTGGCTCCACCGTCTCCACCAGGTTTTTCCTTCCCTTTTCCACTGGGTAATATTGGATTAACCCACTTTCCCGGGAGCTGGATTTGCATAATCCCCCCTGCGAGCAGGGATGTGGGAGCGGCTGCTGCTCCGGAGCAAACGATGCTCCGAGAAACCTCGGAGGCAAAGGGAAGGGCAGAAATATCCCAGCTTTGGTTTTCATCCCCACAAATCCCCCATTTCTTCCAGGGGTTTTTACCCCTCCTTCCCTCTTGCTCCTTTCCCAGGGAGTTTTCCAGCTTTGGGAAGTTGGGTTTTTTTTGTGGAGCATCTCAGGATTTGCCCAATTCCTTCCTGATTTTAAGGGTTTTTTTCCTGTTTTTCCCCGTCTTGCCTCACTCCCGGACTTTTGCAGCTTCCCAAAGCTCCAGTGGCAGCTCCGGGGTGTTGGAGGTGATGGATGGATCTGGGAGAGCTGGGGTGGAGCCTCTGGAGCTGTGGGTTCTGTTTATTCCACCCGTAAATCATGGGAATGTGGCTCCGGAGCGCTGGATTGGGGTCATGCCCGGCTCCTCGTTCCCGTGATTTATTGGACAGGGAGCAGAGGGAGCTCCTGGAGTCTGAGGGATCTGAGCTGCTCCAGGGGAGGGAAGGAGCAGGGAAAAGGGGGAGAGAGGAGGAAAAGTCCATGGCAGTGCTTTGGTGGGATTGGAGTTGGGAATAACCCCCAGGATGGATCCCGTGGGATGGATCCCATGGGATGGATCCATAACCCACAGGATGAATCCATAACCCCTGGGATAGATCCCTAACTCACATGGTACATCCATAACTCCTGGGGTGGAACCATAACCTGTGGGATGGATCCATAATCCACGGGACAGATCCATAATCCTTGGAATGGATCCATAATCCATGGGATGGATCCATAACATGTAGGATGGATCCGTATCCTGTGGGATGGATCTGTAACCTGTGGGATGGATCCATAACTCACAGGATGGGTCCATAACCCACGGGATGGATCCATATCCCCTGGGATGAATCCATAACCCCTGGAATGGGTCCATAACCTGTGGGATAGACCCATAAGCCACAGGGTACATCCATAACCCATGGGATGGATCCGTAAGCCCTGGGACAGATCCATAACCCATGGGATACATCTATAACTCACAGGATGGATCCTTAACCTGTGGGATGGTTCCATAACCCACAGAATGGATCTGTGTCCCCTGGGATGAATCCATAACCCCTGGGATGGGTCCATAACCTGTGGGATAGATCCATAACTCATGGGATGTATTCATAACCCCTGTGATGGATCCGTAACCCCTGGGATGGATCCATAACTCCCAGGTGGGTGATCCCATTGGGATCTGTGCACTCCGAGGCTGAGGAGCCTCATCCCATGGGTGAAACCCCACGGAGGAGCACCCACAATTCCAGCAATTCCCCTGGATTCCCCAGGGATGAGGGATGGACAGGGACAACCCTTTCCTCCCGCTGGGAATCCCCTCAGCTGCTGGAACGCCAACAATTTCAGCATTCCCGGGACGAGCAAAGGGAATTTTTCCCAGAATAAACAGGAACACATCCCACAGGCGGAGGCGTTAATTAATATCCCACAATCCCAACACCTCCGCGAGGTGTGATGTTCCTGGGAACAGGTGTAAACACGGATCTGCACCTGGAGAGCTCCTGAGGAAGCCTTGGCAGGAGATGGGGGTGGCAGAATCCGCTCGGAATGAGGCTGGGAACACCCGGAGCTGTTCCTTGGTGCCACTGCCGCCGCCTCTGGGGTTGTGCCAGATTTGTGTGGTCGGTTCCAGGATGGGAACTGGGAATATGACTTCATTTCCCAGTGGAGCTCAGGAAAAATAACAGGGAAGCAGGAGAGGGAGGGGAAATCCTTGGAGGCTCCAATCTGGCTCTGTGCAGTGGAAAGGGAAGCGGAGCTGGGCTGGGCCGGGCTTGGAAAACGGGAATTTGGGAATTGCAAATGGGGTTTGGTGGATCTGGGGTGTCAAACCAGGGCCAGACACCGTTCCCTGGTGCTGCGTGGGATTCCTGGGATGTCTGGGAATGCAGGGTGGGAATGGAGGGGAGCTCACGAAGTTCTGCCTCCATTAATTAGAGTTTGGTGCTCAGGGTAATTAGCAGGAAGGGAATGAACTGGGATTGCTGAAAGCAGGGCCTGTCATTGCTCCTGATGGTACCCCTGGAATATGGGAATTGTTCTGTGTGGTATCCCTGAAGAATTGGAAAAGCCTAAATCCAGAGTTTTCCAAGATAATGAGTTTTTCCCATTCCTTGTGATTCTGTGGGGAATGGGTGAGGGAAGCAGGAAAAAACCTAAACCAGGAGTTTTCCAGGATAACGTGTTTTTCCTGTTTGCTTCACCAGGGAATAGGTAGGAAAATCCTAAATCTGGAGTTTTCCAGGATAGAGTTTTCCCAGTTGATTCTCCAGAGAATGAGCAGGAAAAAGTGAAACCAGGAATTTTCCAGGATAATGAGTTTTTCCCAGTTTATTCTTCAGGAAATGGGCAGGAAGATCCTAAATCTGGGGTTTTCCAGGATGGAGATTTCCTGGTTGATTCTCTAGGGTATGGGAAGGAAAAACCTAAATCCAGAGTTTTGCAGGATAACAAGTTTTTTCCAGTTGATTCTCCAGGGAATGGACAGGAAAAAAACCTAAACTCAGAGTTTTCCAGGATAAAAAGTTTTTCCCAGTTGATTCTCCAGGGAATGGCCAGGAAAATCCTATATCTGGAGTTTTCCAGGATAAAAAGTTTTCCTGGTTGATTCTCCAGGAAATGGCCAGGAAAAAACCCTAAATCTGGGGTTTTCCAGGATAACAATTTTTTCCCAGTTGATTTTCTAGGGAATGGGTAGGAAAATCCTAAATCCAGAGTTTTCCAGGATAACCAGTTCTTCCTGGTGGCTCTGACGTGGACACGGCACCCCCTCCCTCTTCCCCCTCAAACACCAGGATTGCTGCAGCTGCTCCAGGGAATTTTCCCTCTTTCCAGAGCCATTTCCATTTGCTTGGAGAAAGGGAATCCATCGATCTGTTCTCGGGACACGGAGCCTGGATCAGATCCCAATTCTGCCCCTTTCATCCCACATCCATCACTTCCCGATGATTTTGGGTCCTTTGGGCATCCTGATGGGAGGCTCGGGAGATTTGAATGGATTTTGGGAACAGCAAATGTCCATTTGAATGGATTTTGGGAACAGCAAATGTTCATTTTAATGGATTTTGGGATTTGTTTGGGTCATTGTGGAGGGGAGGGCGGCAGGCAGGAGTTTTGTTGGGAATGGGATTTTTCCTGGGATTTATGAATAACGCAGGAAGCAGCGCCTGGAATGTGCTTCTGTGCCCCTTTTCCCAAAATTCCTGGATGTGGAGACATCCACTGGGATGGGAACCATGGGATGCTGCCTGATTATCCTGCTTTTTTGATTCCCAGCAGGAAGAGTTGGGCGGCAAATTGTTATGGAGTTTCTCTTCCCAAAAAATTTCCCTGGGCCTGGGTAAAATGTTGGAATTAGGGCTGATCTTGAGAGAGTGAGAATTCCTGATGAGCCTTTTCCTGGAATTCCCTGGAATTCCCTCAGGATTAGAAGCAGCTCTCCCAATCCTCAGGGAATGTGAAGATTCCCCAAGTGTGATTCCAGCTCCCCTTGGATGGGGCAGGATTTGGACCCACATCTGTCCAGATGTGCTGGGAAAATCCCAAGGCTGCAAATTCCCAATCCATGGGTGCTGCCTCCACCTTTCCCAGCGCTTCCCACCCTAAAAGAATCCCTAAAATCCCTCTGGATCTTGATCCCTTCTCCATCCTGAAGCAGCTCCTGGGTTTCTCCTCAAACCCAAAGAAAAGTCAGGGGGGAAATTCTTGGAAACTTCCCTGGAAACTTCCAAACTTCCAAAGATTTACAATTCCCGTCATTTTTCCCACTTTTCTTTATCCCACATCCGTGCCAGGGTGGAATTTCTTCCCCATAAAAGCCTCAGCCTGGGATAATAAACTGGAAGAGTTTTTTAGCGATGGATTTTTTTTCTCTCCTTTTCCGCCACTTTTTGCCATAAAAAAAGAAGGAAAAGAGGAAATGGGGAATAACGGCGGAATTTTGGCCAAGTGTTGGGTGAGGATTTGGGGTTTTGTCCTTGGGAAATGTTGAATTTGAGGATTTAATCCCAAAATCTTCTTCTGTTGTTCCTGGTTTAATTGAAAAAATGGGAATTTTCACTCTCTGGAAGCTGGTTTAGCCCCAAAATTCCCATTTCCCTCCCTATTTTTCCACTAAAACTTCTCAAAAGCAGGGAAGATAAATCCAGAGGCATTGGGAAGCGCAGAGAATAGAGTCCTAAAAAAAGCAATTTTCCATTTAAAAATGACAATTCCCAGCTGGAAAATGGAATAATGGGATGGGAAATGTGGATTTTGATTTCACCTCATCAGGGGCATCATAAATCCATAAATTCCAAGATGAAAGACACTGGGATTCTGTGGATAAATGTGCAAATAATGATATAATAAGCACAAAAATTAAAATAAAAACAAAAATTAAAATAAAAATGAAAACAAAAACAAAAATAAAATTCTAATGTAAGTATTTAAATGCACCACATAACATATTAAAATAAATGTATTTACAGCATTTAATACAGATTAAAATTCAAATACGCTTATTCAAATCTAAATAAATACCAAAACATTAAAAATTATATCAAAATTCAAGTAAATCTATTAAAATCTAAATAAATACATTCAAATTTAAACAAATCCATTCAAATAGAAATCAATTTATTCAAATTCTCAGAATGAAAACCCTTTGAAATATTCCGGAAAGGGCCCAGAATTCCCAGATTTGGGACACTGGGGTTGTTTCCCGCAGGTCACTGACGGTGGCACCATCAAGCAGAAGATCTTCACCTTCGATGCCATGTTCTCCACCAACTTTTCCCAGATGGAAAACTACCGGAAGCGGGAAGACCTCGTTTACCAATCCACCGTGCGGTGAGTCCTTTCTCCCTATTCATGCAAATTTTTTGGAATTTTTTTCCCCTATTTTTAGCCCCGTTGAAAGGATTCCAGGGGAACCTGCACCCCATCCAAGCTTTGTTCCCGTTTTCCTGGTGATTCTCAGGGAAAATGGGGATTTTTAGAGGTGGGAATGGGCAGAGAAATCCAAAGCTTGGGAAAATTGGGGGAAAACAGATCCATATTTATTTATAAAACAGGCATGGGAGGGTCTCCTTGCTTTTATTCCAAGTGGTAATAACTTCCAGAACTCCAGGTTTATTCCTGATTCCACATCTGCTCCATTCCTGCTGCTCTAAAACCAGTTCTGGAGCTTGGGAAAAAGGTCAGGAGAGGCTTCATCCAAGGGGAAAAAAATGGGATGAAACTTCCCTTCCTTGCCGTTTCTTTCCAGCCTGATTTCCTCGGGAAATTAGAATTTTCTGATTGGATTTTCCCAGCTCGTTTTTCCCACCATGGGGGGTAAGAAAAACCGGGATTTCCTCCAGTCACGGGAGGTTTTCCCACCTGGAAATATCCGGAATGGCCTGGGAAGGGCTGGGCCTGGTTCATCCTATGGGATGGGAAATGGGAAATCCTTCCCGATCCTTTGGAATTAATTTGGGAATTTTTGGGGGTTTTTTTGCTGTTTTTCCCTGCTACGTTTGGAGTTGGTTTTTATCCTTAAGGAAAAGCGTGGCTGTGTGGGAATGGATGTGGATTTAGGGTGGGAAAAGGGGGATGGGGAGGGGATATTATGGGATGGATCAGGAGGATCCTCAGGCGCGGCTCAGGAGAGGCTCAGGAGGGGTTTGGGATGCTCAGGGGGGTCAGGAGATCCTCAGGGATTACTCCAGGAATGCTCCAGGAATGCTCTGGAGATGCTCAGGGTGCCTGGGGGCCACTCAGAGGATACTCAGGGGTCACTCAGAGGATACTCAGGGGTTACTCAGAGGATACTCAGGGATCATTCAGAGGATACTCCAAGGTTACTCAGAGGATACTCCAGGAAGTTCAGAATGCTCACATGGATGTTCAGGTAGGTCAGGAGGTACTCCAAGGTTACTCAGAGGATGCTCCAAGGATGTTCAGGAGAAGCTCGGGATGCTCATGGGATGCTCACGCAGAGCAGGAGCTACTACAGAGTTACTCAGAGGATACTCAGGAGAGTCAGGGGATGCTCAGGACACTCAGGGGTTACTCAGAGGATACTCAGGGGATACTCCAAGGTTACTCAGAGGATACTCCAGGGATGTTCAGGAGAAGCTCGTGATGCTCACGCAGAGCAGGAGTTACTACAGAGTTACTCAGAGGATACTCAGGAGAGTCAGTGGATGCTCAGGACACTCAGGGGTTACTCAGAGGATACTCCAGAGATGCTCAGGAGAAGCTCAAAATGCCCACATGGATGTTCAGGTAGGCCAGGAAGTACTCCAAGGTTACCCAGAGGAGTCAGATGGTGCTTGGGATACTCAAGAGTTACTCAGAGGATGCACTAGGGATGCACTGGGGATGCTCCAGGGATCCTCAAGGGATGCTCCGGAGCTGCTCCATCCCTGCTTTGGTTTCCGTGGATCCACGGAGCTGCTCCTCGGATGTTGAACACGTTCCTGACTCCTGTGTGTTGAAGGTTTTGGCAGCTCCAGGCAGGAATTTCACACCCCTGACTCTGAGGCTGTAAATCCAGTGCTTCCCTTGGGATTTGGCCATCACTTGTCTCCAGGTGGGAAAACCAGGGAATTAAAGTGGATTAAAACATTCCCTGTGCCCACAGAAGGAATTAATGGGGTTCAAACATTTCCTGTGCGTGGAGTGAGGGATCAGGAGAATCCCTGGAGCAGGAAAAGGATCAAAGATTTCCTGCTCATGGAATGAGGGACTGGGAGAATCCCTGGAGGACTCTCCCAGGAAGGAATAAGGATCAAACATTCCATGGAATGAGGGACTGGATGATCCCTGGAGCAGGAACAGGGATTAAAACATTCCATGGAATGAGGGATCAGCAGAATCCCTGGAACAGAAACAAGGATCAAACATTCCCTGTGTGTGGAATGAAGGATCAGGAGAATCCCTGGAGCAGGAATAAGGATTAAAACATTCCATGGAATGAGGGTTTGGGAGAATCCCTGGAGCAGGAACAAGGATTAAAACATTCCATGGAATGAAGGTTTGGGAGAATCCCTGGAGCAGGAACAAGGATTAAAACATTCCATGGAATGAGGGTTTGGGAGAATCCCTGGAGCAGGAACAAGGATCAAACATTCCCTGTGTGTGGAACGAAGGATCAGGAGAATCCCTGGAGCAGGAAAAAGGATCAAACACTCCATGGAATGAGGGACTGGGAGAATCCTGGAGCAGGAACAAGGATCAAATATTCCATTAAATGAAGTACTGGATAATCCCTGGAGCAGGAACAAGGATCAAGCATTCCATGAAATGAGGGACTGGGAGAATCCTGGAGCACGAACAAGGATCAAACATTCCATGGAATGAGGGACTGGATAATCCCTGGAGCAGGAACAAGGATCAAACATTCCCTGCTCATGGAACGGGGGATCAGAAGCATCCCTGGAGAAGGAGAACAAGGAATCACCCATTCCCTGCTCATGGAATATTTCCCTGACCCAACAAGGAAAACTCCCACCTTTCCTGGCTCCAGCTCTCTCTTTTCCTCCCTTTCTCCACATGTTGTAGAACGAATGGAATTTGCGAGCAGAAAATTCCCCCACCCCAGCGCCAGGCACTTGAAAGCCTTGGGAATGTCCGGGAAATTGGGCATAGAGCCGGGAGATGTCAGCAGGGAAAGGGTTTTCATGGCACGGCCTTTATTTTCCAAGGAAAACAGGAACCAGCCTGAGGAGGAGATCGTTCCCAGAGCTGCTTTTCCCAGTCCTTGGAATTTTTTGGGAAGGCCCTGCTGGATTTTGGGCTCTCCCAAAGAATTGGGGCAAACCCAGGAAAGCTTTGGGGATGGAGGAAGCATTTCCCCATCCAGGTTTTTGCTCCTGTTCATTCTCCCTTTCTTTTTCCATCTATCTATTCTCTTTTTTTGGGAATCTTAGCTGTGGTTCAGGCACAGCTGGAGCCATCCCAAGGAGCTTTATCCCAGGAGGAGCCATCCTTATCAGTTTTACCCAGGTCCTTATCAACATTATCCCCGTCCTTATCAGCATTTTCCCAGGCAGAACTGTCCCGGGAGAATCCGGGTACGTCTGCGTTTTCCCGGTTTCTTATCAGCGTTTTCCAGGGCGGAACCATCCTTATCAGCTTTTTCCGAGGTGGAGTCAGCTTTATCAGCATTTTCCCACTCATGATCAGGGTTATCCCAGGAGGAACCGTCCCAGAGAACGTTATCCCGGGAGAAGCCAGCCACATCTGCGTTTTCCCCGTTCCTTATCAGCCTTTTCCCGCTCCTTATCAGCGTTTTCCCCGCCTTATCAGCACAGCCCAGGGGCTCCAGTGCTGCCTCTTTCCATCCTGGCTCTGTGCCATGAAAAGAAAAGCTGGGACAGATCCAATCCCTCCAATCCCGTGGTTTCTTTTCCTTTCCCTTGATTAAAATCCCACCCTCGTTAGGAATTCCCAAATCCATTTCCCGCTGTATTTCCAACTCCAGGACACACCAAGGAGTGTTTGCTTTTCCAGGGCCGGTTGTTCCCTGTCTCCCATCCTTGGAAATTCCAAACTGAGCCTGCCAGACCCCAAAATCCACATGCAAATCCGAAGGGATCCTTCCATAAGACCTGGAGCAGGATCGGAGCCTCTCCAAAGTGCTGCTAACGGGAGATTCCCGATCCGTGCGTGGATAATCGGAGCCTGGAACAGATGGTGGAGGCTCAATTGGAAGCGTTGTATCCATGGAAAGGAGGGAATGTTCACTTCCAGGGGGATTCTTGGAGTGGGAAGACAGCCAGGGGCTGGGAGAAGGGAAAAGCAGAGCTGGAATCCCCCCGGAAGGGAAAATTCCCCTGAGTGGGATTTGTAACCGGGGTGCTCCATGAGGGAATTGCTCCTGTCCATATGGAATGGGTGAGGTGGGATGAGGCTGCTGGAGAGGAGGGATGGATCTCCTGGAAGAGGGAATGCTGCCAGCTGGAAAGGTGGCATGGATTTCCTGGAAGAGGTTGTGTTACCATCCAGAAGGTGAGATGGATCTCCTGGAAGAAGGAATGCTGCCATCCAGAAGGTGGGATGGATCTCCTGGAAGAGGGAATGCTGTCAGCTGGAAGGTGGGATGGATCTCCTGGAAGAGGGAATGAAGGAATGCTGTCAGCTGGAAGGTGGGATGGATCCCTGGAAGAGAACGCTGCCATCCAGAGAGGAGGAATGGATCTCCTGCTAGAGGAAATGCTGCCATCCAGAAGGTGGGATGGATCTCCTGGAAGAGGGAATGAAGGAATGCTGCCAGGTAGAAGGTGGCATGGATCTCCTGGTAGAGGGAATGCTGCTGGCCAGAGAGGAGGAGTGAGTCTCCTGGAAGAGGGGATGCTGCCATCCAGAAGGTGGAATGTTCCTGGAAAAGCAGGATGAGGCTTCTGGATGGTGGGGTGGGATAATGGTCCCGACTGGAATTGTGGGATGCTTCCAGTGGGAGAAATGAGATAATGACTACTGGAAATGTGAGATGTTTCCAGCTGGAGAACTGGGATGATGCTTCTGACTGGAAAGGCGGGATGTCTCCAGGCAGTGAGGTGGGATGATGCCAGCTGGAGAGGTGGGGTAATACCTCCAACTGGAAAGGCAGGATATTCCCATCCCAGTGAGGTGGGATGATGCTGACTGGAAAGGCAGGATGGCACCATCCAGTGAGGTGGGATAATGCTTCTGACCGGAAAGGTGGGTTGCCTCCAGCCATACAGGTGGGATGATGGTCCTGACTGGAAATGTGGAATGTTTCCAGCTGGAGAAGTGGGATGATGCTCCTGGCCAGTGAGGTGGGATGATGCTTCCGACTGGAAAGGCCGGCTGTTCCCGAGTGGTGAGGTGGGATGATGCCAGCTGGAAAGGTGAGATGCTTCCTGCTGGAGAGGCAGGATGCCACCATCCAGAGGTGGGATAACGCTTCCGACCAGAAAGGCCGGATGTTTCCAGCCACAGAGGTGGGATGATGGTCCTGACTGAAAAGGGGAGATGTTTCCTGTTGGAGAGGTGGGATAGCGCTTCTGACTGGAAATGTGGGATGCTTCCAGCTGGAGAAGTGGGATAGTGCTTCTGACTGTAAAGGGAGGATGTTTCCAGCTGGAGAAATGGGATGATGCTTCTGACTGGAAAGGTGGGATGCTTCCAGGCAGTGAGGTGAGATGATGCCAACTGGAGAGGAGGGATGATGCTTCCGACTGGAAAGGCCGGATGTTCCCAGGTGGTGAGGTGGGATGATGCCAGCTGGGTATGTGGGATGCTTCCTGCTGGAGAGGTGGGATGCCACCATCCAGTGAGGTGGGATAACGCTTCCAACCGGAAATGTGGGATGTTTCCAGCTGGAGAAGTTGGGATGATGCTTCTGGCCAGGGAGGTAGGAAGTCACAGACCAGCAAGGAGGGATGGACCAGCTGGAGAGGTGGGATGATGCCAGCTGGAAATGTGGGATGCTCCCAGCTGGAGAGGCGGGATGGTGCTGCCATCTGGGAAGGAGGGATGGTGCCAGCTGGCACTGTGGGGTGGGATGGGATGGGATGATGCCGGCTGGAAAGGTGGGATGGTGCCGGCTGGTGAGGCGGGATGGTGCTGCTGAATGGAAAAGTGGGATGCTGCTGGCCAGAAAAGTGGAATGCTGAGGATCAACAAAGTGGGAGGCTGAGGATGCTGAGGACCAAAAAAGTGGGATTCTGGGGAGCAGAAAGGGGGATAGTGAGGATAAGAAGGGAGGGACAGTGAGGACCGGAAAAGTGGGATTCAGGGGATCAGAACTGTGGGATGCTGAGAAGCAGAAAGGGGAGGATGGTGAGGACCAGAAAAGTGGGATGCTGAGGATCAGAAATGTGGGATACTGAGGACCAGAAAGGTGGGATGGTGAGGATTAGAAAGGTGGGATTCTGAGGATCAGAATTGTGGATGCTGAGGAGGAGAACTGCAAGATACAAAGGAGCAGAAAAGTGGGATTCTAAGGAGCAGAAAGGTGGAATTCTGAGGAGCAGAAAGGGGGGAATGCTGAGGACTAGAATGGTGGGATTTTGGGAAGCAGAAGTGTGGGATGGTGAGGACTAGACAAGTGGAATTCTGGGGATCAGAATTGTGGGATGTTGAGGATCAGAAAAGTGGGATTCTGGGGAGCAGAAAGGTGGGATTCTGCTGGCCAGGGAGTCGGGATGCTGCCCATCAGCCAAGTGACCCCTGTGCAGCCTCCCAAGCATTCCCAGCTCCAGCAGCACAGATCCTTTGGTCCAACTCCTCCTCTCCTATTTTCCCCAAGTCTATCTAAAGCCTGCGGATAAAAGGTGGATCGATGAGCACCCTGGATTCACTGGGAATTTGGGATTTGCTGTGCTGGGGTGACCTGGCAGGGCCGGTGTCAAGGTTTTCCATTGGCATCCGCGGGCAGGCGATGCCTGTGGCCATGGATTTGTGCTCCATCCACGTCCCCTTCCAATAACGCAATTCCTTCCCCTCGGAAGAGCTGTCAGTGCCGGGGAACTCCGGCTGCTAAAGCATTCCCGAGCTCCTCCCGCAGCCTTTGGAGTTATTAAGAGTTTATTGATCCCTGTCCAACGCCGCGCTGTCCGGGTGCTGATCGATGAATCCCACGGGAAAACGGGGTGGGGATGGAGTGGTGAGCACTGTCCCTCCTCCACAGCCTTCCCGAGGTCCGGATCTCGGACAATGGTCCCTACGAGTGCCACGTGGGGATCTACGACCGAGCCACGCGGGAGAAGGTGGTCCTGGCCTCCGGGAATGTGTTCCTGAATGTGATGGGTGAGCGCTGGGATCGGGGTTGGGATCGAGGGAAAACCACTGTGGGGTCTCAGGGTGCAGGAACAGCAAGGATTGGGATTGTTCTGCCATACTTGGGGGTAGGAATGAGGGTGGGGATGGGGATGGGATTGGGATGGAATGGGATGGGATGGGGATAGGGATATGGGGACAAGGACAGGGATGGGATGGGATGGGATGGGATGGGATGGGATGGGATGGGATGGGATAGAGATGGGATGGAGATGGGATGGAGATGGG
>JAWWLW010000078.1:1599014-1619056 GCA_035041385.1 Myiothlypis coronata | reverse complement strand
GATGGAGATGGGATGGAGATGGGATGGAGATGGGATGGAGATGGGATGGAGATGGGATGGAGATGGGATGGAGATGGTGGCAGGAATAGGGATGAGGATGGAATAGGGATGGGGATGGAATGGGGATGGGGGCAAGGACATGGACAAGGACAGTGATAAGGAATAGGATAGGAACAAGGACAGGGATGGGGATGAGGGTGAGGATGGTGTGGGAAGAAGGATGAGGATGATCATGGGGATGGGAATGGATATGAATGTGGGGATGGGACATGGATAGGGACAGGGATTAGGACAGGGAATAGATTGAGGGTGGGGACAGGGATGGGAGCAAAGATGGGCATGGGAATGGGAACAAGGATGAGGACAGTGACGGGGATGAGGATGAAGATGAAGGATGAGGATGGGATGGGGGCTGTTGAGGACTCCATACCGACATCCTGGCTCTGCTCCTGCAGCTCCCCCAACGTCCATCTCGGTGCTGGCCACAGACACCCCGGCGCCCTTCAGCCGCTACCAGGCACAGAACTTCACCCTGGTGTGCGTGGTGTCCGGCGGGAAGCCCGCGCCACTGGTGAGGCTCATGGAATAACATAACCTCCTCTGTAAAATCCACCAGATCCTGGTGCTCTTCCATCAGGCCAAACACGTTCCCCAAATCCCATCTTTCCGTGGAGACCTTCAGGATTCAGGAGCAGGGAACCAACCAAACCTTCGGGATTTGGTAGCAGGGAACAAACCAAATCTTTGGGATTGGGGAGCACAGAATGAACCAAACCTTCAGGATTTAGGAGAGAATGAACCAAACCTTTGGAATTTGGGAGTGGGGAAAAGACCAAACCTTTGGGATTTGGGAGAAAATGAACCAAAATTTCGGGATCTGGGAGTGGGGAAAGGACCAAAATTTCAGGATCTGGGAGTGGAGAAAGGACCAAACCATCAGGATTTGGTAGAGAATGAACCAAACCTTTGGGATTTGGGAGTAAAGAATGAACCAAACCTTCGGGATTTGGAAGTGGAGAAAGGACCAAACCTTTGGGATTTGGGAGAGAATGAACCAAACCTTCAGGATTTGGGAGAGGATGAATCAAACTTTTGGGATTTGGGAGAGGATGAACCAAACCTTTGGGATTTGGGAGTAAAGAATGAACCAAACCTTCAGGATTTGGGAGTGGAGAAAGGACCAAACCTTTGGGATTTGGGAGAGAATGAACCAAACCTTCAGGATTTGGGAGTGGGGAAAGGACCAAACCTTCAGGATTTGGGAGAGAATGAACCAAATCTTTGGCATTTGGGAGAGAATGAACCAAACCTTTGGGATTTGGAAGTAGAGAGAGAATTGTGAGAGAATGAACTAAACTTTTGGGATTTGGGGGAGAATGAACCAAACCTTTGGGATTTGGGAGTGGGCAAAGGACTGCGGGTTCCATCCAAAGGGATGCTGAGGATGTCCCCGCCGCACTCACTGTCCCCTTTGTCCCCTCCAGGTGTACTTCAAGCGGGACGGGGAGCCCATCGAGGCCACCCCGCTGCCGGAGCCGCCGGCCGGCGCCAGCAGCTGGGCCCCGCGGAGCCTCCTGCACCGCGACCTGGACGACACCAAGATGCCGAAATCCCTGGCGGCCGACGGCGAGCTGGGAATGGGGAACCCCTTCCCCACGGCGGACCCTCCGCGGGGGCTGGCGGCCGAGCGGGATTCGGTGACGGAAAGCATTCCCGAGACGGTTGTGAGCCGGGAGTTCCCGCGCTGGGTGCACATGGCCGAGCCCATCTATTACTTCCGGCACACGCACGCGCCCGTCAGCGACGGCACCGTCGAGGCCCGGGCCACCCTCACGTGGACCCTGAACCCCCAAATCGACAACGAGGCCCTCTTCAGCTGCGAGGTCAAGCACCCGGCGCTCTCCATGCCCATGCAGTCTGAGGTCACGCTAGGTAAGCCGACGGATTTGGGGCTTTTCCTGGGTTTTTCGGCACTTTTGTCCATTTTGCGGAATTTTTTTCCTTTCTTTATTGGCTTTTCTCTTTTCATTTTTTGGCCTTTCCTTCCTATTTTTTGCCTTTTCTACCCATTTTTAGTCTTTTATTTTCCACTATTTTTGGGCTGTTTTCCTTTTTTTTTCTTGTGTTTTCCTTTTTGTTTCTTTGCTTTCCTCTCAATTGTGGGTTTTAAAAAAATTTTTTTTCTTTTTTTTCTCCATTTTTTATTTTTTTTTTTTTTTAATTTTTGGGGGTTTTTTTTCTTCTTTTTATTTTTGGGTCCTTTCTTTTTTTCATTTTTGGCCTCTTTTTCTCTCTTTTTTTGATGCTTTCCCCCCATTTTTCTGGAATTTTCCTTTTTTTTCCTTGCTTTTTCCTTTTTGTTTCTTCACTTTCCTCTCAAATGTTGGATTTTAAATTTTTTTTCTTTTTTCTTCACTTTTTCTTTCTTTTTTTTAATTTTTGGCTTCTTTTTTTTCGTTTTTTTTTTTTTTTTTGGCTTTTTTTTTTCATTTTTGGCTTCTTTTTTTTCTGGTGTTTTTTCCCCCCATTAATCTGGAATTTTCCTTTTATTTTTCTTGCTTTCCCTTTTTATTTCTTTACTTTCCTCTCAATTTTTGGGTTTTTAAATTTTTTTTTTTGCTTTTTTCTCCATTTTATCATCCTTTTTTTAATTTTTGGCTTTTTTTTTCATTTTTGGCTTTTTTTCATATTTGGCTTCTCTTTTTTCTTTGGGTTTTTTTTTTTTTGGCACTTTTCCCCCCCATTTTTCTGGAATTTTCCACAGGATTTTGTTTTTTGTTTTAATTCCACATGTTTTGCTTCCCTTGCACCCATTTTCTCCCTCCTTTTGTCCTTTTCCTTTTCTTCTGGGGGCTTTTAGGCACACGTGGGGATCCCATGGGGCTGCATTGGGATGGAGGTGGCGATGCCAAGGCTCCACAATTCTTGTGATGAGAGGAGGGAATCTGGGATGTCCATCAGGCAGGAGAAGGGATTTTCCAGGTGTTTACGGCCCTCCAGCCATGGGCAGTGTGGGGTAAAAAAGGATTTTTGGGGAATCTGTGTCAGGACAAGCAGGAAGAGGGTGTTGGAGCTGAGGATGGAGTTGTCACCTCCATCTTCAGGAGATCCAAGGGCATTCCATGGCCCTTACTGGCTGACACAAAGCTCATCCCAGTGGGAATTGCCAGAGAGGGAATTCCCAAGCTGGCTCCTGCCCATGGAGCTGTGACAGGTTGATGGGATTGAAGCCAGGGAATTTGGCTCCCCACATTCCCTGGCCCCTGGAAGAGCAGAAGCTCCTCAGGTGACTGTGGGATCCACAGGTCCATCACCACCTCTCACCCTTCCTGAGGCTCCCCTCCTGTCTCCTGGCTCCCGCTGGAAGAGGCTGAGCTCTCCACGGGGTTTTCCAGCCTCAGGACACTCCTCTGGAAAGGCTCTCCCAGCCTCCAGCCAGGTGGAGCAGCCTGGGCTTTGCTCCAGGCCAAGTGGAGCACTTGGCTCCTCATCATCTCCTGGAGAGCTTCTCCTTGGCTTCCCGACATCTTCGCATTAAATCTCTTCCCCAGCATCCAAAACGTACAGAAATCCTGCATTTTCCCACTTCCTGGAGCTCTTCGGGTTTAGATCCAAGATCAAGACCTCGTGGTTTTACTGCTCTTGCCCAGGAGGTCCAAGACCTGGACTGGCAAAGCTCAGCCCACACTGTCCCCAGCCCCCAAATCCAGGGCTCTCCTCGTCCCCAGGGGTGTCCCTGAAGTTCCTTGGACGCTCATCCACTCCCATTTTTTGGGAACCATCCCAGCAGATCCACTTAACCCTTTCCCTACATCCACAGCATAAATACACACTTTGGGTATATATAAAATATAGATTCCCAATAAAAGAGAAGAAATTCCCAATAAAAGCTGCATTAAACCCAACACCAACCCAAAAGCTGCCTTTTGGTCCCAAACAGGGCGTGGTGGGATCAACTCCAGCACATCCTGCCTGGTCCTGCTCCAGAGGACCTCATCCCACATGGAAAGAGCAGTCCATGGTCTCAGGGTGTCCAGGCAAAGCATTCCAGGACAGGGATGGCCTTTCCAAGGGTTTCCAGTGTCCTCCACCACAGCTCTCTGGTGGCTCTTTGTCCCTCTGTGTCCTGCTGGGGTCACACCCAGGTCCATTTTGTCCCATCCATGACAAAGCTTGGATGGACAAAGGTGACACATCCAAAGCTCAACTTCGCTCCTGCCCATTTCCCATTCTCCTTCCATGAAAGTCCAGGGAGCTCCTGGGATGTCCCATCCCACTTCTGACGCAGCAGGGACATCCACACAGCCCCAGGTGGATGCAGGTACAGATCCTCTGTGGTGTCCCTCCATCCCAGTGGAGGAGCATCCCTAGTTTGGCATGGGAAGAGGCATTCCCAGTTTTTTCCATGCTGTCCTTGGGATTTTGTGCCAGCCAGGCTTTGGGGTTGCCTCGTGTGCCAACAGCACCTGGGTGAGAGTCACCAAGGCCGCATTTTTTGGGAATGCTCCTCTGAGGTGTCCATGTCCCTGGCTTCAAACCAACCTGATCCTTCTTGGCCTTTTTTTCCGAGCGGAGAAGGGTTTGGTTGGGAAATAACTCCTTGCCATCAATCCATCCCACCCCAGCCATCCATCAGCCTCACACTTCTCCCGTTCTCCCGCCCGGGGGGTCCTTCCCTCGCTGTCCATCCGTCATTCCAGTGTCACTCAGCCCGGCCATCAGTCACGGAGCTGTCACCCCCCGGGCTGCCACCCCTCACTGGGATCATCCATCAAAGCCTCGTTAACCCCTCCAAGGGCGGCCCAGGCACCGGGAATGTCGCGTGGCGCTGACGGCTCCTCCTGTCCCCTTCCCGTGCAGTTGCTCCCAAGGGTCCGAAGATCACGATGACCCCGACGAGGGCGCGCGTGGGGGACACGGTGCGGATCCTGGTGCAGGGCTTCCAGGTCAGCATTCCCACGGCCACGGAGGCCAACGGACAAGGATGGGGAGCAACTGATCCAAGGATGGGGATGTGGGCTTGGCTTGGTGGCCTTGGTGGCATCATGGTCCCTACGTTGGGATGGGCTGGCCAAAGTTGTGGTTGTTCCACCCTGGAAGTGCCCAGGGACAGCGTGGGTGGGGCTTGGAGCAATCTGGGACAGTGGAAGGTGTCCCTGCCCATAGCACGGGGTGGGATGGGAGGAGCTTAAAGGTCCCTTCTTACCCAAACTCAAACCTAAACCCAGACTCAGACCCCTACCATATTCAAACCCAAATCCAAACCCAAACCCAGACTTAGACTCAGACCCAGACCCAAACCCAAACTCAAACCCAGACCCAAACTCAAATCCAAACCAAAACTCAGACCCAAACCGAAACTCAGACTCAAACCCAAACTCAAACCCAAACTCAGACCTAAACTCAAGCTCAGACCCAAAGTCAGACTCAAACACAAACCCAGACTCAGACCCAGACCCAAATCCAGACCCAGACCCAAACTCAGATCCAAACCCAAACCTAAACCCAAACCTAAACTCAGACCTGAACTCAAGCTCAGACCAAAAGTCAGACTCAAACTCAAACCCAGATTCAGACCCCGATCCAAACCTAGACCCAGACTCAAGCTCAGACTCAAACCTAAACCCAAACTCAAACCCAACCCCAAACCCAGACCCAGACTCAAGCTCAGACTCAAACCTAAACCCAACCCCAGCCCCAAACCCAACCCCAAACCAGATGTGATGGTTTCATCTCCAGCCTTGCTCGTTCCCGCTCCCCTCTGCCCCTGCCCCTCTCCCTGCAGAACGAGGTGTTCCCGGAGCCGCTGTTCACGTGGACGCGCGTGGGGAGCCGGCTCCTGGACGGCAGCGCGGAGCACGACGGCAAGGAGCTGGTGCTGGAGCGGGTCCCGGCCGAGCTCAACGGCTCCATGTACCGCTGCACGGCCCAGAACCCGCTGGGCTCCACCGACACCCACACCCGCCTCATCGTCTTCGGTACGGCCACGCCGCGGCCCCGCCGTGCCCCCCGCGGGTCCCCACGCGGCGCCTCTCCCCTAAAATTGGCTCTCTGCTCTTTGTTTCCCACTAGAAAATCCGAATATTCCCAGAGGACCAGAAGACTCCAACGGTGAGCGGCGCTGGTGGCAGCGGGATTTCCATGGGGATGCTCGGGGAGGGAAGGGATGTGCGGAGAGGGTCTGGGCTTGCCTTGGTCCCAGCCCTGGGCCACCTCTCCTTGTCTCACTCCAAACCCTCATTCATCTCTCCTTGCCTTGTCCCAAGCTCTTGTCCCATCCTTCCTTGACTCATCCCAAACCCTTTCTGATCTGTCCTTGTCTCATTCCAAGCCCTTGCCCATCTCTACTTCACTCCAAGTCCTTTAACCTCTCTCCAAGCCCTTTCCCATCTCTCCTTATCTCACTCCAAGCCCTCATCTCTCCTTGCCTTGTCCCAAGCTCTTGTCCCATCCTTCCTTGACTCATCCCAAGCCCTTCCCATCTCTCCTCACCTCACTCCAAGCCCTTTCCATCTCTCCTTGCCTCATTCCAAGCCCTTGCCCATCTCTTCTTGCCTCATTCCAGGCCTTTTCCTATCTCTTTGCCTCATCCCAAGCTCTTTCCCATCTCTCCTCACCTCATCCCAAGCCCTTTCCCATCTCTCCTCGCCTCATTCCACGTCCTTTCCCATCTCTCCTCACCTCATCCCATGTCCTTTCCTACCTCTCCTCACCTCATATTCCACGTCCTTTCCCGTCTCTCCTCATTCCCAGCCCTCTCCGGTGTCCTCCAGAACATCCTCCCACCAAAAGGGACCCTGCGGACGCTCCCACCCCATCCTTCATCTCCACCCGACCCCACCCAACACCCAGACCAAGTTTTGGGGGGGGATCCCCTCCTAACCAGCGCTGCCCCCGTCCTGCTCTGAACCCCAGCGTTGGGATGTGGCTCCATGAACTCCTGATCCCTTTTTCCTCCTCTCCAGGTTCACTTCCCGGCCACTGCGGCTTCAGATTCGTTTTGGCGCTCACCCTGACAGTGATCCTGGAGCTCACGTGAAGCTTCACCTCCTCCTCCTCCTCCTCCGTGTCCAGCTCCTCCCGGCATTCCTGCCTCCAGCCATCGGG
This sequence comes from Myiothlypis coronata, assembly GCA_035041385.1. NCBI lineage: Eukaryota > Metazoa > Chordata > Aves > Passeriformes > Parulidae > Myiothlypis > Myiothlypis coronata. Next base: position 1,611,949 of record JAWWLW010000078.1, on the reverse strand, counting down.
TCTCCCGCTCTTTTTTTTTTTCTATACTCTTGACAGTCTCGGTCTCTTTCCGTGTCTTGGCTTCCTCAGACGATTGAATTAAAGGGAAAAAGGAAAACCTCTTCTGGGAGAAGGTCGTAATTCATGTTTTACCTGTGCTGGGATTCCCAGCTCCATCTCGGGGTACCCAGCACAATCTTGGGATTCCCAGCTGAGTGTCAGGGTTCCCAGTTCTGTCTTGGATTCCCAGTTACATCTTGGGGTTCCCAGCATCATCTTGGGATTCCCAGTGCTGTCCTGGGGTTCCCAGCTCCATCTCAGGGTTCCCAGTTGTGTGTTGGGGTTCCCAGCTCCATCTTGAGGTTCCAAGCTCCATTTTGAGGTTCTCAGCTCTGTCTTCGGGTTCCCAGCTCCATGTGGGTGTTCCCAGCTCCATCTCGAAGTTCCCAGTTGTGTGTTGGGGTTCCCAGCTCTGTCTCGGTGTTCCCAGCTCCCTGCCAAGGTTTCCAGCTTTGTCTTGGGGTTCCCAGCACTGTCTAAGAGTTCCCAACTTCCTCCTGGGGGCTTTGCAAGGTCTTGGAAGGGGGAGCAAAAGAATTCCAGGATTCAAGGACCAAATTTTCCCTGGAAAAACTCACATGTAGCATTCCCACTGCCCCGAGATGCTCCAGCCCTTGTCCCCCAGGGGCAAGGACCCGCACACGTCCCCAGCCCTCCCGAGGCCGCGGAGGCGGCGCCGGGAGCCCAAAGTCGTGGATCACTGGGTTTATCCGGCGGGATTCCGGCTGTGCCGGGAGCCAGGGCCCGTGTGCACCGCTCGTCCCGGGCTGGCTGAGGAATGACAAGTGACAGGCGGCTCCCGACCCCAAATGTCAGCGCTCACACTTGAGCGGGCAGCGTGTCCCGTCCCCTCGTGGCCAGCTGTCCCCATGGAAACGGGCTGGATCCGGCCATTCCCGCCGTGCCCCATCCCGGGATGGCGTCAATCCCGCTGCACGATGGCCCCTGGCAAAATCCAGGCGGTTTTGCCCCAATCCTGGAGGTTTTCCAGCCTTTTCCTCATTGTGGAGCACCTGGCTGTGGGCCGGGATGTCCTGGGGGGAAAGGATCCCGAGGATGGGGCACTCCCAAGCCTTTTCCTCTGGGAACTCGTAATCCTGGAGGATTATTTGGCAGCCGTGTGGCGCCTCATCTTCCCAAAGCCCCGCACGAGCGCTAAGCATCATTATCACCCTGATGATTAATTATTATTAAGCAGATTCCAGCCCTTCCCCGCTCCGTTGCCAACCTTGCTGTTTTCCCAGCCTCGGAGGAGCTGAACGAGCCCACGGCAGCTCCAGAGCTCCTTCCCATATGAAATCCCAGAGTTTTACCCTTTGGAATAGGACCAGTGGGATCAGGACTGGCTGGGATGTGTGGGAGGATCAGCAGCTCCGCTTCCACCCCGAAGGAATGGCACCCAAACATCCCAATCCCATCGGATCCACTTCCACCCCAAAGGAATGGCACCCAAACATCCCAATCCCATCGGATCCACTTCCACCTCGAAGGAATGGCATCCAAACATCCCAATCCCATCGGATTCACTTCCACCCCAAAGGAATGGCACCCAAACATCCCAATCCCATCGGATCCACTTCCACCTTGAAGGAACGGCATCCGAACATCCCAATCCCATTGAAGGAATGGCATCCAAACACCCCAATCCCATTGGATCCACTTCCACCCTGAAGGAATGGCATCCAAACACCCCAATCCCATCGAAGGAATGGCATCCAAACATCCCAATCCCATCGGATCCACTTCCACCTCAAAGAAATGGCACCCAAACAGCCCAATCCCATCGGATCCATTTCCACCCCGAAGGAACAGCATCCAAACATCCCAATCCCATCGGATCTGCACTTCCACTCCACGGACGCGAAGAAAATCTTCATTTTGTCAGGGGAAGCATCGTTTCTTCAGGAATTCTCCCTGCCTCAGTTTCCCCCCACGCTCTGGAGAGCCCCTCCCATGGATCCTTCTGGCCTTCCTCATGGATCGAGCCGCTCCAGCGGCCTCATCCCGCCCTAATTAAACAACCGCCAGGATTAAACGGCCATTAGGCCTCCAAGCTTGGAAAAGCGAGCATTTCCAGCCGCCCGAAGCTCCATTTAAATGCAAATGTGGTGGGTTTAGCCCAGAACCGTGGAAATGAGGAGCATTCCCGTGGAAACGAGGAGCAATTCCAGCGGCGGGGCCACCACCGGCTCCGGCTCCGCTCGGTGCCACCCCGGGAGCGCTGGGACAGGAACGCCGGGTTGGGAGGGCCCGCATCCCCAACCCACCCCAATTCGGGACGATCTGGGAAGAATCCCTGGGAAAAAGGATGGATCTCCTGGCGTGGATGGATCGACCAGATGCTGGGACCTTCCGAGTGCCAGCACAGACAGATGAACGAGGGGATTTGGGAGTTTTTCCCCATTTTGAGGAAGCGCTGCTGCCTGTTTTCCTGAATTCCTGCCAAAACAAGGCGCACAAAGGGATTCCATCCCACAATCCCCCCGAAGGGAACCATCCACACTGTGCTGGACCCACCTTCTCCTCCCCATCCTCCCCCTGCAGGTAATCACAGAGGACCCCAATTTCCCCCCCTTTTTCCCCCTCCCATTCCCGATCCCGCTGTTGGAGGCGCCGGCAGTGAATAATGCAGGAGGAGGCTGGAGGGGAAAGGAGCGGCTCAGGTTGTTCCATTATTGATGAGAGCTGACAGATCCGCTCCTGACAACCTTCAGAGGAGATCTGATTAGCTCGGAAAAAAAAAAAAATAACCCACCGAAACAGCAGCGCCTTCGCGAGGGGCTGACGGCAGCTGAAAACCCCAAAGGAGCGGCGTTATCGACGTTCCCGAATTCCAGGGGACTTTCAAAAACGGTTCTAGCAGATTTGGAAGAGGTAATTACGCTCAATTAGAGTCACAAGCGCCGAGACGTCAGCGCCGCTTCTCCCGCTTCCCTCGCACCGCAGGCGGGGACAAACGGGGATTTATCCAGCGGAACCCGCGGATTCTTTGGGATAGCAGGAACCGGGGGTGCTCCGGCCCTGCAGGAAAGTCAGCGGGAGCTTCGCTGGGCGCCTCCCCCCTCATTGCCGGCTGGGGTCACGGGGCTGCCGAGCACATGAATAATTCATCCTCCTCCTCCTCCTCCCCGGCTCTCGAGTGCCGGGATCTTTGTAGATCCAGCCGCGGGATGAAAGCCCCGGCAGGAGCGGCGGAGGGCCCGGGAGGTCGCGGCTGCCAGACCCTTTCCCAATTAGCCGAGCCCTGGAACGCGTGCCCAGACTCCACACGCGGCCCTCCTCCCTCAGCTCCGGCGCCGCCCGCCTTTCCAGGCAGGAGAAATTCTCCTTTTCCCAAGGTTTTGGGCAAACGGAGCCCCCCCAAGGGTGGATTTTGGGGCTCTGTCCCCGGCAGGATGGAGGAGAGGCTGGGTGGACTTGGCTGGCGCTGGTTTGGATGCCTGACACCACCCGTGCTCCAAAACCCAGCTTTTAAGCGAAATATCTTAATTCTCCCAAGCTCTCCTGTGCTGCATTTCCCCACACGAGGCAACAGCACCCCAAATATTCCCCTAAATATCCTAAATTAATCATAAATAAAATATCCTAAATATCCTCTATCGGTGGATCTGTGTGCCCAGCAGGGACAAGCACAGGGATCCCCAGACCAGCCTGGGGGGGGACATTTCTGTCCTCCTTTTCCATCCTTTTCAGGGATATAAAAACATTTTTGGTGTTTAGGACAGGATCGTCCAGCTGGAGGGTCAGGGGATGCAGCCCGATCCCCTCCACCACGGGAATTTCAGCCTTCCCGGGAATTTCAGCATCCCAGCCTGGGCAGGGGGACACCTCAACACTCAGGGATGCCAGGGATGATGGAGAACGTGCCCTGAGGGGCTTCAGAGGCTCCTCCCCATCCCAAAATCTCGGGAAGCGGCTGGTGGGGATTGGCTGCTCCGTTGGGATGATGTTTGGGAAGTTGAGGACACCGGGAATGAATTCCTGAGCTCCCACCTCCCACTGGAGACCCCTGGCAAGGCCCCCTCGCACCGCAGGCACCCACGGGCTGGGACCCGCACACCCCCCACGTCCCCTGCGCTCATCCCTGAGGAAAATCCCACCGGACTGGGATGGAGCCAGCAGGGAGCGAGTCCCTGAGTGCAAACAGGAGATTCCACCCACGCCCAGCTTGGCTCTTTCTTCCCTCGCTCTTTTCCGCCTCTCTGATGCTCCCCTGGGTCGGATCCCTTTGAGTTCCTCTCCATTGACAGCGGTGCCAGCGATTCCATTCCCCAGGCTCCCACCTTTCCTCCGCACCGTGATCCCATTTTTGTTGTCTTGGGGACAACAATTCCCTGAAATCTTCGGAATTCAGGCCAGGAGCAGATCCACCACCAGCTCCTTCCCCTGCCGCGCCTCAGTGTCCCCTCGGTGACTCTGATCCCTGCAGCATCCCTCAGGAATGCCATCCCGAATTTCTCCCTGCTTTAATTCCTCCCTTCGCTCCTCTCCTCGTGCCCACAGCTGAACTCCAGCCCCGATTTCCTGCCCAGCTCCCGGATTTTCCCCCTTCCCGACGCCCCCAGCTCCTGTTCCACCAGCTCCTCCTCCTCCTTCCACGGCGGCCTCCGAGAGACCCCACAAGCTCCGGGGCTCTTTCCCGTCAGCCCTCGTTAGGCAGCGCGCGGCAAGCGAGGGCCGCTGAATAAATTAATCACTGAATTAATTAATCACTGAATCAGCTGCTGAATTCGTCACCCGGCCGTGCCGCGGAGCAGCTGCTCGGCATCAGCCCAAAGGGCTCCCGGCTGCTGCTCCCTCCCTTTTCCGGGAGCACCGAGGGATGAGGAGCCTTCGCTGGGCACAACTTTTTTTCTTTTTCTTCTTTTTTCGTAGCGTGACCCTTTTTAAAGCAGCACAGAGGAGCAGCAGCTCCCCGGGGATGTTTTTCCTGCCTTTGTGCCCTTCCCCGAGCCTCTCTCTCCGTTTCCCAGGCCAACAGAGCCGGCCCTGGGCTGCACCTTTCCCTGGAGCCCAGCCCATCCCAAACATTCGCGGCTCCTCCGGAAGCCTCCTGCCAGCTCTGCCCGTTCAAAGTCACCTTGGTCCCGGCCCGCCGCGCTCCGGCCGCTCCCGGCAAATCATTAATCGGCTCCTCGGCATTCCCGCATGGAAAAATGCCCCAGCGGGTGCCCCCGACCTGGCACTCGGACATGCCGCTGCCCGGGAAGCTGCTCCTGTCGGCGGCCGCGCTGCTGCTCCTGTCCCTGGCCTTCAGGTTTTATAGGAACCGCTCGCCTCCCCCGGGAAAAATCCCACCGGGAGAGCAGCGGGAAAACCGGGATGGGGATGGGGATCTGAGGAGGAGGAGGAGGAGGAGGGATGGGGGGGACAAATGTGGGAATGGCCCCGGGATGCAGCACGAGGGTCTCCGGGGGGAGCAGAGCTTTCCAAGGAATGAGGAGGAGGAGGAGGAGGAAGGAGAGGAGGTGGGTTCGCAGCTGATTCCCAGGAAAGCTCTGCTCGGTCCGGTCAGGATGGAAAGGGAGTTGGGAAGGGAACTGGGATGGAAGTTGGGAATTAAATCAGAAAATGAAGCAGGGGTTGAGCTGGGGAGTGATCCTGGGAGCAGGACGGGAAGTGAGCTGGGAAAAGAGCTGAGAAAAGAGCTGGGAGGTCAGCCAGGAAGCAAGTCGGGAAGCAGGCTGGGAATCAAGCCGGGAAACAATCCAGGAAGAAAGCCAGGAAGTGAGCCAGGAAGCAAATTGATAACAAAGCCAATAAATGAGTCGGGAAGTGAGCAGACAGACGAGCCGGAAAACAAGCTGGGAAAGAAATTGGGAATTAAGTCAGGACTCGAGCTGGGAAGCGAACCGGGAAGCAAGCTGGAGAGTAAGGCAGGAATTGAGGTGGGAAGTGAACCAGAAAGCAAGCTGGGAAGTGAACCGGGAAGCAAGGCAGAAATTTTACTGAGAAGCGAGCCGGGAATTTTGCTGAGAAGCAATCTTGGAAGCAAGGCGGGAGTCGAGGTGGGAAGTGAGCCGGGAATGTCGCTGGGATGCGAGCGGGGCTCTCACGACCCCGGGAACGCGGCCGGAGCCCGGGGCAGCCCCGCAGGGAGGGACGCAGCTGCTCCGAGCTCCGGGCGCTCCCCAGGGATTCCCGATGCCCGGACAGAGGGGGACGGATGCGCCCAGAGCACGGAGCGGGATCCGGCTGGAGCTGGGAGGAACAGGGAGGGCAGCACGGGGACAGTCCGGGCCCTCAGCGTCACCTCCAGCCTGGGGCTGCTGCTGACGGCGAGCGAGGCGGGCTCGGACACCTCCTACTGCTTCTCCTCGCTGGCCAAGATCCAGGTGGAGGAGAACTTCATCCCGGAGCGCCGGGACAAGGACGGGGACAGCCCGCCCAGGCCTGGCCTAAGGGGCAAAGTCTACGACTACTACGTGCAGTCCACCTCCGAGTCCGTGTCCAGGCGGACGTCCCTGCCCTTCATCCCTGTGGGGACATCCCAGTGTCACAGGGAGAGGGACCAGGCAGAGTCGTGGGGTTCTGGAACCCAGGGAGAGAATCCAGCTTTGGAAATTCCTGATCCTGACACCTCCTCAGCTCCACAGGAGGGCACGGAGAACCTTCCAGAACCACATTCTCCCGGCTGGAAGAGCAGCACCCCCCAGCTCCCGCTGCCCGGTGGGGTTCCAGCTGCGGGTCCTGAGCCATGCCAGGTGTCACTGCCCGGCCAGGTGCACCTGGGGAACTGCTCCGAGGTTCTGCGCGCGGCCAAGGCGCGGCAGCTGCGGGCCCTGCAGGACGCCGCCCTGCAGGTGATGAGCGCCCACCTGCTGCAGGTGCTGCGCTCCCCATCCATCTACGGCCGCCTCAACGCCGCCGAGCGGGAGCTGCTCCCGGCGCTCCGCAGCCGCGGGCGGCCGCGCCTGGTGGTGGCCGATGTCCCCCCGGCCGAGCCCGGCCACCGCCGCGGCCGCCTCTGCTACTACGACGAGGACGGGGACCGCTGGTGCCAGCTGTGCCAGCTGCCGGCCGAGGTGGCCGGGCGGGGCTGTGCCGTGCGCTCCATGTTCAATTACCTGTTCCTGGTGCCCGGCTGGGAGGGGACAGGCCGGGCGCGGAGCCCCTCGCGCCGCGTGCTCTGCTACGACCCCCTGGGGGACAGCTGGCGCGACATCTGTCCCCTGCGCCAGGCGCGGCCGCACTGCCAGCTGGTGGCCCTGGACGGCCACCTCTACGCCATCGGGGGCGAGTGCTTGGCCACCGTGGAGCGCTACGACCCCCGGCGCGACCGCTGGGCCTTCGCCGCCGCCCTGCCCAGGGACACCTTCGCCGTGGCCCACGCGGCCACCGCGTGCGACGGGGACATTTACATCACCGGGGGCACCCTGCGCTCGCTGCTGCTGCGCTACGACGCCCGCGGGGACAGCTGGGCCACCAGCCCGGCCGTCGGTGACAAGGACAGGACGGCGGAGCTGGTGAGCGCCCACGGGTTCCTGTACCGCTTCCAGCTGCGGCGCGGCGCCGGTGGCACCGAGGTGGCCGTGTCGCGGTGCAGCGCCAGCGCCAGGCTGTGGTACCGCTGTGGCAGCCGCCCCCTGCCCGAGCCGGCCGGGCTGCGCTGCGCCGCTCTGGGCGGCCTCATCCACTGCCTGGGCCGCGGGTTCCATCTGCGCTTCCTGGCCGACCCCGTCTCGCCGCGCTTCGGGGCCAAGGAGCTGCGGCCCTTCCCGGAGCCCCACGGGAGCCTCCTGCCCGCGGTGCTGGTGCTGCCCGAGGGGGCCACGGAGACACCACAGCCCTGAGGGGTCCCCAAGGAGCGGTGGCAGCTGGAGGAGGAGCTCCCAGGCTGTGCAATCCACGCCCTCCATGGACCTGACTTATTCCCACACCCTGGGATGCAGGAAGGGATCAGACCCTTGGATCTGACCTCTTCCCACTTCCTGGGATGGAAAAAGGGATCAGATCCTTGGATCTGGTCTCTTCCCACTGCCCAGGATGCAGGAAGGGATCAGATGCTTGGATCCAGCCTCTTCCTGCTGCCCGGGCTAGAGGAAGGGATCAAATCCTTGGATCCAGCTTTTTTCCCACTGCCCAGGATGCAGGAGGGTATCAAACCCTTGGATCCTACCTGTTCCCACTGCCTGGGATGGAGAAAAGGATCAAATCCTCCTCTTCCTACTGCCCAGGATGCAGGAAGGGATCAGACCCTTGGATCTGACCTATTCCTTTTCCCTAGGACAGAGGAAGGGATCAAACCCTTGGATCCGGCCTCTTCCTGCTCCCTGGGATGCAGGAAGGGATCAAACCCTTGGATCTGACCTCTTCCCACTTCCTGGGATGGAAAAAGGGATCAGACCCTTGAATCTGCTCTCTTCCCACTGCCCAGGATGCAGGAAGGGATCAGATCCTTGGATCCAGCCCCTTCCTGCTGCCCGGGCTAGAGGAAGGGATCAAACCCTTGGATCCGGCCTCCTCCCACCACCTGGGATGGAGAAAAGGATCAAATCCTCCTCTTCCTACTGCTCAGGATGCAGGAAGGGATCAGACCCTTGAATCTGGCCTCTTTCCGTTCCCTAGGATAGAGGAAGGGATCAAACCCTTGGATCCAGCCTCTTCCTGCTCCCTGGGATCGAAAAAGGAATCAGATCCTTGGATCTGGTCTCTTCCCACTGCCCAGGATGCAGGAGGGTATCAAACCCTTGGATCCGACCTGTTCCCACTCTCTGGAATGCAGGAAGGGATCGAACCCTTGGATCCAGCTTTTTTTCCCACTGCCCAGGATGCAGGAAGGGATCAAACTCTTGGATCCAGCTTTTTTCCCACACCCCAGGCCGGAGGAAGGGATCGAACCCTCGGGCCCTGCCGGGAATCGCAGCCCGGAGGAGGCTCCGGGAGGAGCCGGGAGGAGCCGGGCGGACTCGTTTGCTCAGGGGAGGTCAAACAGGGCCGTGTTTGTTCGGGCGGCAGCAAATCCCGGATCTCCGCGGGCTCCAGCTGTCCGGGCACCCTTCGGGACCCGATTTAGACCTGATTCAGACCTGACTTAGGCTCCAGGTGCGGAACATTGACCCGGACACGGATGGGGAGCGGTTTAGGGTGGAGGTCACCAAAGCTGGGACACCTCGCTCAGGCGGGGAAGAGTTCGGGGCTGGCCTCGTTATCTCTTATCTCGTTATTTCTCACCTCCTCCTGATGAGAGCGCAGTTATCTGTGTTTAATCTCTGTGTAAAGCGGCGCCGGGGGTTTAGACACAGCTGGGCCTAAATTAAAGCGAACATTCGGTGAAATGAACCCCGCGCCTCGTTTTAAGCCGAGCCTAATTGGAGGCAAGAGCGCGCTGCATGTTCGACATCGCTAATTAGGCACGGCCGGCAGCTCCGGGGAGGCGAACAGGGAGCAGCGCTCCCTCATCCCAGATTCTCCAGGAGCAGACGCCCTCTCACTCCCTTTTCCCAGCTTTTCCCAGTTCAGACATTCCCTCATCCCCCTTTCCCCAGTTTTTCCCAGTTCAAAAGCTCCCTCATCCCCTTTTCTCACTTTTTCCCGGAGCAGATGCTCTCTCCTCCCCTTTCCCCAGCTTTTTCTGGCTCAGACACTCCCTCATCCCCCTTTCCCAGCTAATCCAGGAGCAAATGCTCTCTCATTCCCATTTCCCCCCCAGTTTTTCCCAGTTTTTCCCAGTTCAGACATTCCCTCATCCCCTTTTTCCAGTTTTCCCCAGCTCAGATACTCCCTCATCCCCTTTTCCCAGCTTTTCCAGGAGCAAATGCTCTCTCATTGCCATTTTCCTCCCAGTTTTTCCTGAGTTTTCCCAGCTCAGACATTCCTTCATCCCCTTTCCCATCTTTTCTGGCTCAGACACTTCCTCATCCCTTTTTCCCAGCTTTTCCAGGAGCAAATGCTCTCTCATTGCCGTTTCCCCCCCAGTTTTTCCCGAGTTTTCCCAGCTCAGACATTCCTTCATCCCCTTTCCCATCTTTTCTGGCTCAGACACTCCCTCATCCCTTTTTCCCAGTTTTTCCCAGCTCAGACACTCCCTCATCCCCTTTTCTCAGCATTTCCCGGCTCAGACACTCCCTGATCCCCTTTTCCCAGCTTTCCCAGGAAATCACTGCTTATCCCACAATTCCAGCGGGGCTGGGGGAAAGGAGCTTAAATCTGCCCCAGTTCAACCTCCTGCCACCCCAGGCTGCTCCAGCCTGGCCTGGGACACTTCCAGGGATGGGGATTCCAGGGTTTTTTGGGAATTTCGCAGCTGCTCAAGGCAGTTTAGGAGAGCCTGGATTAACGTTCTCTCCCAAAGCAATCCCGGAAGGATTCCTGGCACTGTCTGGAGCCTCCGGACAGAGGGCAGGGAACCTTGGGAGGCTGCGTTAATTAATGAGCCTGGGGCCGCGGTAATTAATTAACCCGGGGTTGCGTTAATTAACAAACCTGCCCAGGCTGCTTCTGCTGGTGGGGAAGGGTGAGGGATCCGTCCCTGTCATGGGAAATGCAGAAAAATGTGGGAGCAAGAGGATTTTTTGGGATTCATGGAATTTCCAAGCTGAAATATCCCAAAAAAGAGACTCTGGGATGTGGGAGGTGGCAATTCCAGCCCGGCAGGAGCGGGATGATCCCTCTGGAATGGCCCTGGGGTGGTGGGGAAGGACTGGGATGAGGGAGGGGGAAAATAAAGGGAAAAGGACAAATCCAAGCCCACGCTCAGACCTGGAGGTTTCTCTCCCTACTCCCAAATCCCAAAGGTTTGGTCCTTTCCCAGCTCCCAAATCCCGAAGTTTTGGTCCTTTCCCAGCTCCCAAATCCCAGAATGTTGGTTGGTTCCCAGCTCCCAAATCCCAAAGGTTTGGTCCTTTCCCTGCTCCCACATCCTGAAAGTTCGATTCCTTCTCTCCCAAATCCCAAATTTGGGTTCATGCTCTCCGAAATCCCAAAAGTTTTGTTCATTCTCTCTCAAATCCCAGAGGTTTGGTTCATTCCATGCTCCTGAATCCCAAAGTTTTGCTTCGTTCTCGGCTCCCAAATCCCGAAGTTTTGTTCCTTTCCCAGCTCCCAAATCCGAGAGTTTTTGTCCTTTCCCTGCTCCCAAATCCCAGAATTTTGGTTGTTTCCCAGCTCCCGAATCCCGATGGTTTGATCCCTTGTCCAACTCCAGCCTTCTCCCACCCCGGGGCCATTCCAGAGGGATCATCCCTCTGCTGCCGGGCTGGAATTCCCACCTCGCTCATCCCAGAATCTTTTGGGTTTTTTTGGGATGTTTCAACCCAGAAATCCCGTGACTCCCAAACCCTCCTTATTTCCCCCATCATTATTGAACTCCTTGCTCCTCTCGCTCGCGCTCTCCCACATTTCTGCTTTTCCCGGTGTTGGAGCTTTCCAGCCCCTTGGGACGTGCGAGCCCATCCCAAATCCCGATTTTCGCCCTTTCCCCGTGACCGCTGCAGAGGGAGAGCTCCCGGCGGGTGGGAACGCGGCCCTGGAGCCCTTCCAGAGGACATTGGGTTGTTTTCCATCCCAGGAAAGCTTTTCCAGATCCCGCCTTTCTGGCGGCGCCGTTTCGTGTTTCACCTTCCCTTTAACCCCTTCCTGCCCGCCGATCCCGCGTTCCCGAGGGATGAGCGCCAAGGACGGGGCGCGGGCAGCGCTCCCTCCCCCGCTCCTGCACTCTCCGAGATTAATTTGGGGAAGCATTTGGGAGATTAAAAACGCCTGGGACATCCCGGCCCTGTCCTGCCGGGAAGGACACACAGGCCGGGAGTGTGTGGGAATGACTTTGGGATGAGGGAAAGGGAAAATAAAGGGAAAAGGACAAATCCAAACCCACTCTCAGACCCGGAGGTTTTGTTCCCTGCTCCCAAATCCCAAAGGTTTGGTTCTTTCTCTCCCAAATCCCAAAGGTTTGGTTTCTTCTCTCCCAAATTCCAAAGGTTTGCATCGTTCCCTGGTCCCAAATCCAGGAGATTTGATTTATTCCCTGCTCCCAAATCCCAAAGGATTTTTTCATTCCCTACTCCCAAATCCCAAAGGTTTGGTTCATTCCCTACTCCCAAATCCCAAAGGTTTGGTTCATTTCCTGCTCCCAAATCTCAAATATTGGGTTCTTTCTCTCCCAAGTCCTAAAGGTTTGCATCGTTTCCTGATCCCAAATCCAGGAGCTTTGATTCGTTCCCAGCTCCCAAATCCCAAATGCTGGGTTCATTCCCTGCTCCCAGATCCCAAAGGTTTGGTTCCTTCTCTCCCAAATCCCAAAGTTTTGGTCCTTGCCCTGCTCCCAAATCCTGAAGATTTGGTTCATTCCCTGCTCCCAGATCCCAAAGGTTTGGTTCCTTCTCTCCCAAATCCCAAAGTTTTGGTCCTTGCCTTGCTCCCAAATCCTGAAGATTTGGTTCATTCTCTGTTCCCAAATCCAGGAGGTTTGGTTCCTTCTCTCCCAAATCCCAAAGGTTTGGATCGTTCCCTGATCCCAAATCCCACTGGAACAGCAAAGGGATGGGAATGGGACGAGGCGTTCCCAAAAAACCAAGGAGTATCCCAAAGGATCATGGAATAACCAATATTTGACCCCCAGGGATCAAATCCAGCTCCAGGCTCTGCTCAGACATCCCAAAATTCCACATTTCCAAACGCTCCCGGGGCTCTGGAAGCCTTGGGAATGTTCCCATTCCGTGGGGGGAATTCCGGATCAGCCCCGAACCCTCTGGAAGGAGAAACTTCTCCAGAAATCCAACCTGAATCTGCAGAATCCAGGGAATCTGGGAATTTCCATCCTCCAGGAATTCCAGAACATATCCCACATGGATATGGCAGGAATGGTTTGGGAATGATGTGGGAATGGGATTGGGATGGGAATCCCACATGGATATGGCAGGAATGGTTTGGGAATGATGTGGGAATGGGATTGGGAT
>JAWWLW010000078.1:1554380-1569449 GCA_035041385.1 Myiothlypis coronata | reverse complement strand
GGATTTGGGGGGGATTCCATTACCCAGGGTAGGTAGGAGAGGTTTTAATGCGGAATTTGGAGGTGAGTCCATTACCCAGGATGGGTAGGAGAGGTTTTAGTGTGGAATTTGAGAGTGATCCCATTACGCAAGCCAAGGTGGGTAGGAGACGTTTTAATGTGAGATTTGGAGGTGATCCCATCACCCAGGGAAGGTAGGAGAGGTTTTAATGTGGAATTTGGGGGTGATTCCATTACCCACCCAAGGCTGGCAGGAGAGATTTTCATGTGGAATTTGGGGGTGATCCCATTACCCAGGGAAGGTCGGAGAGATTTTAATGTGGAATTTGGGGGCGATTCCATTACCCAGGGAAGGTAGGAGAGGTTTTAATGTGGAATTTGGGGGTGATCCCATTACCAAGGACGGGTAGGAGAGGTTTTAATGTGGAATTTGTAGGCAGTAAGGAGATTTGGGGCGAAGGGGGGAGATGGAGCAGCGATAGAGCAGCGCAGGAAGGAAGAGGGGAGGTCTCGTCCTAATCCCAGGTTTGGGCCCTAATTGGGCCGGGAGGGAGGGGGCAGAGCCGGAATTGAGGCAGGAGAGGCTGAGAGGGGAACGCGTGATCCAGGGGTTGCTGCAAACAAACAGATCTCCCCCAAAAAAAACCCCGCTTTTAACCCGAAATCATCTCAAGGAGCAGCCGCAGGCCGCGCTGGGGTCTCGCTCTCCCGTGGAGGATTTTTCCAAGCGGGAATTGCGCGCGGGAGAGGGGAGAGACGTGTCTGCAGCGTGGTTAAAGGAATTAGATATTTACCAGTTTGAAATAAGCCTGGGTATGGAAAAAAAAAAGGGAAAAAAAAAGCGAGGGGGGAGAGAGAGAGAGAGCGAAGATGAGACGGGAGAACACTTCAAACGAATTCATCATCTGGAGTGGCGAAGGGGAGATTTAGAGACAGTATTGGGAAGTTATTTAGATATTAATAACATATTTTCCTGAGGCGTCAGGAGTGCCTCCATACGCACTTTTCCCTCGCAGCTATTTGGCTGGGTGAAATATGGGAGACCCAAATGTTGGGGAGAGATAACACAATCAGCCGAGCCCTGGTCCTGCGACTGCATCACGGCGTTAAACCCGGATTAACCTCCCCTTCCTCCCCCTCCCCCGCCGCCGTTTCACACCCCCACCCCCCGAAACTCCCCAAATTCCACCCCCACGAGAAGCTTTTTCCAAATTTTTTCAGGGGAATTTCCGCGGCGGGGTTTTAAAGCACACAGAACAGCGGGGAGGGACTCCGGCATTAGGGTGAAGGATCTTTGGGAAAATTGCGTTTGCCATAAAAGAGAGGAAAAAAAATAAAAAAAAGCGAATCAGGGCCCCTCTGCTGCAGACCTGGCTTTGCGGATATTCTGTATTTATGGGCATTATTCTTAAAAAGAAGTGGGGGAAAAAAGCCCGTTTCAATCTGCTGCCACTTTTCTCTCCCTTTCCTCACGCGGTTTTAGTCGCCTTTGAAATGGATTTGATTTTATTTTGTATTAAATCGGAACTTCAGCCTGGTTTGGGCTCTGGGCTTTCTGGAGGGGCGAGGAGATGTTGAGAGGGTCGGGAAAGGAGGGACCCGAGCTGGGGAAGGGGGGTCCCGAGGCGGCAGGGAGGGAGGCAGACCCCCAGAATTGGGGGTTTTGGGGGCCTCCCCCTCCCCTCCTGCCCCCTCATCCCAGGAAAAATCAGGGATGGAGGAGTTGGGAAGCGCAGGTGCAGCTCCGGGAGGGAGCCGAGCTTGGGATGGGGGTGCGGCTTTGCAGGGGAGAGGGAGGCTCGGGGTATCCCCCTCCCCAAAACCCCTCCTGCTCCTCCTCCTCCTCCTCCTCCTCCTCCTCCTCCTCCTCCTCATTCCCGGCTCATCCCGAGGCTGGCGCTCGGCGGGGCCGCGCCACAAAAGGAGTTGGATGTCACTAATGCCACTTTATAAAGACATTTGTCACCCGCAGTTGGGGACAAGGGGGGGCGCGGGGAGGGCGGGAGCCGCCAGCGGAGCGGGGTGGGAGAGGGGCAGGGGGTGGTGGGGGTGAGGAGGATGATGGTGATGATGATGATGATGATGATGATGATGGTGGCGATAGCTCGGGGGCACCGTCTGAGACTGGTCTGGGCGCTTGAACGGCCCTCGGGGCTGTGGGGACCAAAGGGGGGCTTGGAGCTCCTTGGAGTGGGGGTGGAAGCTCCTCGGAGAGGGTTTGGGGCTCCTCGGAGAGGGTTTGGAGCTCCTCGGAGAGGATTTGGGGCTCCTCGAAAGAGGCTTGGAGCTCTTCAGAGGGGGTTTGGAACTCCTCAGGGAGGGTTTGGAACTCTTCGGGAAGGGTTTGGAGCTCTTTGGGGAGGGTTTGGAGCTCTTTGGGGAGGGTTGGAACTCCTCGTGGGGAGCCGCATTCCCTTGGAACTCCTCGGGGCGGCTTTGGAGCTCCTCAGGGTGGTTTGCAGCTCCTCAGGGAAGGTTCGGAGCTCCTCAGGGAGGGTTTGGAGCTCCTCGGAACGAGGTTGGAGTTCCTTGGGGTAGTTTGGAACTCCCCGGGGAAGGTTTGGAGCTCCTCGGGGAGAGTTTGGAGCTCTTCGGGGAGAGTTTGGAGCTCCTCAGGGAGGGTCTGGAGCTCCCCGCGGAGGGTTTGGAGCTCCTCAGGGACGGTTTGCAGCTCCTCGGGGTAGTTTGGAAGTCCTTGGAGGGGCTTTGGAGCTCCTCGGGAAGGGGTTGGAAGATCTCGGGGTAGTTTGGAGCTCCTCAGGGAGGGTCTGGAGCTCCCCGGGGAGGATCTGGAGCTGCTCGGGGTAGTTTGGAACTCTCCAGGGAGGGTCTGGAGCACCTCGGGGAGGGTTTGGAACCCCTCGGGGTAGTTTGGAGCTCCTTGGAGCTCCTCGGAGGGGGTTTGGAGCTCCTCAGGGAGGGTCTGGTGCTCCTTGGGGTAGTCTGGAGCTCCCCGGGGAGGGTCCGGAGCTCCCCGGGGAGGATCTGGAGCTGCTCGGGGTAGTTCGGAGCTCTTCAGGGAGGGTTGGAAGCTCTCGGGAGGAGCCGCATCCCCTCGGGACGCTCTGGCGAGGGCAGAGCGAGCGGAGGCCGGGAACAGAACGCAGGGGAGAGGGAAAGCCGAGGCGGGCGAGGGAAAGCGGCGGCGGCGGCTGCAGGAAATGGAGCCGCTGCGAGCCTTTGATCGCGGCTGCTCTCCCTTATCGGGAGCGCTCCCCCACAAAGGGAAGTTCATCACATTACAGCGGCTCGCGCCGTTAATTAGCGGCCGCGGCTCTGGCGGGACCGCGCGATCTGAGGCCGCGTTTCGTGCTTGGCTGGCTCCGGGAATGAACGGCAATGGGAATGGGAACGGGAATGGGAGCGACCGCGGGACAGGGGGCGGCTCCTCCCTCGGGAATTGCGCTGGGATAGCGCTGGGACAGCATTGGGATAGCGCTGGGAATAGGATTGGGAATAGTGCTGGGGATAGCACTGGGAATAGGGCTGGGAATAGTGTTAGGAAATTGGGATAGCACTGGGAATAGTGCTGGGATAACGCTGGGATATCATTGGGATATCATTGGGATACCACTGGGATATCATTGGGATAATATTGGGAATAGCATTGGGATACCATTGGGGATAGCCGTGGGAATAGGACTGGGAATTACACTGGGAATAGTGTTGGGATATAATTGGGATATCATTGGGATAACATTGAGATATCACTGGGATAATATTGGGAATAGCATTGGGATACCATTGGGGATAGCCGTGGGAATAGGGCTGGCAACAACACTGGGAATAGTGCTGGGGATAGCACTGGGATAACACTGGGATATCATTGGGATAACATTGGGATATCATTGGGATAATATTTGGAATAGCATTGGGATACCACTGGAGATAACCGTGGGAATAGGATTGGCAATAACACTGGGAATAGTGTTGGGATATCACTGGGATATTACTGGGATAGCATTGGGATATCATTGGGATAACATTGGGATATCATTGGGATAATATTGGGAATAGCATTGGGATACCATTGGGGATAACCCTGGGAATAGTGCTGGGGATACCACTGGGATAACACTGGGATATCATTGGGATAACATTGGGATATCATTGGGATAACATTGGGATATCATTGGGATAATATTTGGAATAGCATTGGGATACCATTGGGGATAGCCGTGGGAATAGGATTGGGAATAACACTGGGAATAGTGTTGGGACATCATTGGGATATTACTGGGATAGCATTGGGAGCAGTATTGGGATAGCATTGGGAATAGTGGTGGGATAGCACTGGGAATAGGATTGGGAATGGTGTTAGGAATAGCATTGGGATATAACTGGGATAGCGTTGGAATAGCATTGGGATTGCATTGGGAATATCACTGGGAATAGCACTGGGGATAGCATTGGGGTATTGCTGGGATAGCACTGGGAATAGTGTTGGAAATAGTATTCGGAATGGCATTGGGATATAACTGGGATTCCATTGGGATACCACTGGGATAGCAGTGGGAATAGTGCTGGGATAGCACTGGGAATAGGATTGGGAATGGTGCTGGGGATAGCAGTGGGAATAGCACTGGATAGCACTGGGATATCATTGGGATAACACTGGGATATCATTGGGATAATATTTGGAATAGCATTGGGGATAGCATTGTGAATAGCGTTAGGAATAGCATTGGGGTATAACCGGGATACTGTTGGGAATATCACAGGGAATAGCGTTGGGATAGCATTGGGATAGCACTGGGAATAGCACTGGGGTATTGCTGGGATATCATTGGGATATCACTGGGAATAGTATTTGGAATGGCATTGGGATATAATTGGCATACCATTGGGATACCATTGGGATGGCACTGGGAATAGCATTGGGATAGCACTGGGAATAGGATTGGGAATAGTTTTAGGAGTAGCACTGGGATATAACTGGAATAGCATTGGGAATATCACAGGGAATAGCATTGGGATAGCATTGGGATAGCACTGGGAATAGCTTTGGAATATCATTGAGAATAACATTGGGAATGGTATTCAGAACGTTGGGAATAGTATTCAGAATACTATTCCAAATTGGGATGGCATTAGGGTAGCATTGGGATATAACTGGGATAGCATTGGGATAGTACTGGGATATAACTGGGATAGCATTGGGATGGTGTTGGGATAGCACTGGGATAACACTGAGATAGCATTGGGATAGTGCTGGGAATATTGCTGGGATGGCATTGGAAATCGTGCTGGGATACCATTGGGATATCACTGGGAATAGCACTGGGAATAGCATGGGGGTAGCTCTGGGATATCATTGGGATATCACTGGGAATAGCACTGGGAATAGCATGGGGGTAGCTCTGGGATATCATTGGGATAGGGCTGGGAATAGCATTGGGAATAGTGTTGGGATAGCATTGGGATATCACTGGGGATAGTGTTGGGATAGCATTGGGAATAGTGTTGGGATAGCATTGGGATATAACTGCGAGCAGTGTTGGCAATAAATACCATTGGGATAGCATTGGGACTATCACTGGGATAACGTTGGGATAGCATTGGGAATAGAGTTGGGATATCACTGGGGCAGCGCTGGGAACAGGACTGGGATATCATTGGGATAACACTGGGATAGCATTGGGAATAGTGTTGGGATATCACTGGGGCAGCACCGGGAATAGCACTGGGAACAGGATTGGGATAGCATTGGGATAACACTGGGATAGCATTGGGATATCATTTGGTGTAGGATTGGGAACAGCATGGGACAGCACTGGGATAGAATTGGAATGTCATTTGGAATAGCATTGGGATACCACCGGGACAGCACTGGGAATAGGATTGGGATAGTATTGGGATATCACTGGGGACAGCATTGGGATAACACTGGAATAGAATTGGGATAGCACTGGAATAGAATTTAGATAGCACTGGCAATAGGATTGGGACAGTATTGCGATATCACTGGGATATCATTGGCATAGCACTGGGATAGCACTGGGATATCATTTGGGATGTAATTTGGGATATCATTTGGGATGTAATTTGGGATATCATTTGGAATTTCTGTATCTCTGCTTCTCTGGGCCTGGGCAGGGCAGGGTGGGTCTCCCCGGCTGATGAAATCCACGCCTGCCCAGAGCTTTTGGGCTCGCAGAGGGTTTGGGAGCGTTGGGTTTTGTCTTTTTCCAGGGAAATGCTGGGAAAGAATTCCCAAACAGCCCAGCCAGGTTTTCCTCAGGATAGGGAGGGACAGGCCGGGGGTGGGAATGTCCCTGCCCAGGGATGCTGCTCTGCCTCCCCTGTGCCGGGAGGGATCCCGGGGGAATTTCGGGAGCTGAGGGAGAACTGGGGTTCCACAGGGGTGGAATGGGATTGTCCCCTCCACACAGGGACTGTCACCCGCCCCACAGACAGGTGTGGGGAAAAGGCGTCCTCTGTCCCATAGAGAGAGGTGTCCCCTGTCCCTGTCCTGTCCCATAGAGGTGTCCCCTGTCCTGTCCCACTGGGGCTGTCCCCTGCCCCATAGAGGTGTCCCCTGTCCTGTCCCACTGGGGCTGTCCCCTGCCCCATAGAGGTGTCCCCTGTCCTGTAGAGGTGTCCCCTGTCCCATAGAGAGAGGCGTCCCCTGCCTCTGTCCTGCCCCACAGGGAGTGTCCCCTACCCCACAAAGAGAGCTGTCCCCTGTCCTATAGGGACTGTCACCTGCCCCATAGAGAGAGAGACGACCTCTGCCCCATATTGGGGTGTCTGCTGCCCTATTGAGAGCTGTCCCCTGTCCCTTAGACAGAAGAGTGTCCCTGCCCCATATGGGCTGTCCCCTGTCCCATAGGGAATGTCTCCTGTCCCATAGGCAGAAGAGTGTCCCTGTCCCATATGGGCTGTCCCCTGCCCCTCTAGGGCATGTCCCGCTGCTGCCCCACAAGCTGAGGTTCCCTTGCCCCACTGAGGGCTCGTCCTCTGCCCCTAAAGGATCCTCCTGTGCCCCGCTGAGGGATTCTGCTCTGCCCCTCCAAGGGCGTTCCTTGGTCCCATAGGACACTCCCTGACCCCAAAGGATTCTCTCTGCCCTCAAAGGATTCTCTCTGATCCCAAAGGGTGCTCCGTGATACCAAAGAGCACTCCCTGATCCCAAAGGATTCTCCCTGCCCCAAAGGACACTCCTTGAACCCATAAGGTGCTCTCTGATCCCATAGGGCACTCCCTGATCCCAAAGGATTCTTTCTGCCCTCAAGGACGCTCTTTGATCCCAAAGGACACTCCCTGATCCCATAGGATCTTCTCTGATCCCAAAATATTCTCTCTGCCCCGAAGAGTGCTCCTTGATCCCAAAGGATGCTCTTTGATCCCAAAGGATGCTCCTTGATCCCAAAGGATGCTTCTTCACCCCGGGGATGTTTCTGGGGGGCTCTGGATTATTTTTACCCCCCTTCCCTTCCCTTCCCCTTCCCCTTCTCGCTGCCCCCCGCCCCGGGCCTGGCCCTGCCCGGCCGAGGGAGGGAAAGGGAAAGGAAAAGGGAAAGGAAAAGGAAAAGGAAAGGGAAAAGGGAAAGGAAAAGGAAAGGGGAAAGGAAAAGGAAAGGGAAAAGGAAAAGGAAAGAGGAAAGGGAAAGGAAAGGGAAAAGGAAAAGGAAAGAGGAAAGGGAAAGGAAAGGGAAAAGGAAAGGGAAAGGGAAAAGGAAAGAGGAAAGGTAAAAGGGAAAGGAAAGGGGAAAGGGAAAGGAAAAGGAAAGGGAAAAGGAAAGAGGGAAGGGGAAAGGGAAATGGGAAAGAGAAAGGGAAAAGGAAAAGGAAGAGGAAAGGGAAAAGGGAAAGGAAAAGGGAAGAGGAAAGGGGAAAGGAAAATGAAAGGGAAAAGGAAAATGAAAGGGGAAGAGGAAAGAAAAAGGGAAAAGGAAAAGAGAAGAGGAAAGGGGAAAGGGAAAGGAAAAGGAAAATCCCTTCTCGGTTTTCCCCGCGCTCCCCTCGGGGGTTTCTTGGTGCTAAAATTGGAAGGAGCCCCCGGCTGACCCCGGGCAGCGCTGCCCGGCCCCGGGGGAGCCCCGGCCCCGACCCTCAGCGCCGCCTTTGTCCCCAGCCCCGGATCAAAGCGACCCGGGGACATCTCCGCGAGAGGGGGCGGGGGTGGAACGGCCGTGCCCAAACCCGAGGGGGAAAAGAAAGCGATTTTCCGATTTTCCGATTCTCCAAAGCGCCCCTGCCCCGCTGCCCTCCCCAGCTCGGCCGCGCCGGGCCACCCCGTCCTTTATGGAATTTATTGAATTTATTTTTATTCCCGCGGCGGGGACGCGCCGATTTGCATTTTTATTGGGAATTAAGGGGCGAAAGTTGATTCCAGCAGCCGCTTTTGGAGCGGCTCCTTTCGGACAGGGCCTGGGAGCACCCGGCTGGTTCTGGGCTGGCTCGGAGTTGGGGCAAAGCTCCTGAAACCACCGCGGGAACTTCCAGAGCTCCGCAGGATTTGGGTTTTTCCAGGAGAAAAATCCACCCGCGCGGAGCCTCTTGTGTGGTGCTTTAATAGCGATTAATTTGGGGGTTTTGGGCGTTTTTAAAGTTAGGAAAGAGAGGGTGAGGATGCAAAGGACACTTGAGTGTCGGGGGACATTCAGGGGACACCCAGGGGACAGCGATGTTTAAATCGGGCCCCGCACATGGGATGGGGGAAAGAAAGGGCCCAGGGGGCCTCAATTAATGACCAAAACCTCTGCACGGCCCTAAACGATCCGGGGAGCGGCTGCCGTGCTGATTTTAGGAATATTTCTATTTATTTATGCATTTTTATCTCGCCGGGATATATGCTTTCCAGAGGGATTCGTGATTTTTATTTTTATTTTTTTCCCCGTGCGGCGACTTAATTATTTTGAAATTCCGTCCCCACTCCCGCAGAAGACGCCGTTTGATGCTGAAAAGCAGCAAATTGAGCTATTTGAAGCTTTTTTTCCCCCCCTTTCCTTCCCTTCCCCGGGAATGCGGATATTTGGGCTGTACCTGGCTGCTCCGCTGTTGTTTTTTGCTTTTTTTTTTCCCGGAGTTTTTTCCCCTTAATCTCCATCCAGCCTCAAACCCTCCCCCGCGCGGGGCTCGCAGCGGGATCGCGGCGATTTCCACGCCCGAAAACTTCGGCAAAAGGAGGAGGAAAGTTTGCGGGCTTTGACAGACGGTTTGTTTTGCCGGTTTGTTGATTTTTTTGGGTGTTGTTTAAATAAACAAACCCAACCGGGCGGTTTTTTGCCGTCCCAAATTCACAGCGGGGGGAGTTGGAAAGAGGAAGAGCCGCCGCAACCTCGGGTGGTGAAACCCAAGGGATGTTTTTTGGGTAAAATGATAGAAAAATAATTTCAAAAGAACTCCTGAATCTCCGCCATTCCTGAGGGAAAACGCTCCCAGTTCAAAGAGCGGAGAGGGAGAAATTCCCCAACTTTTGCCCGGCTCGGTCGAGTCCTACCAGGGAGAAAAGTGGGAATTCCTCGCTTGGGATCGACCCCAAAGGATAAAAACCCCAGGGCCGAGCTCGGGGCTCAACCACGAGAGCCAAAACCATCCCCGCACCCCCAAATCTGCAGGGAACCCCAAATATTGGGGTGATTTTTCCCCCTGCCCAGCTAGGAAGGGGAAAGCGGCGCCGCAGCCTCGCTGCTCTGGGGCTGCCGGAGCCCCGCGTGTTTTCTGGATCATTTTAAACTTTCCCCCGCTCGAATTTGATCTTTTTAAACTCTTTTGCCGCTCCCCCCTCCCCTTTCCTCTGTCCCCGCTATTTTATTTTATTTTTTTTTCTCTCCCCGCTCTGTTTTCTCCCCTTAACCCCGCTCCTTTTTGTGCGCCCGCCTTTTCACGGCGAGCGCGGCTTTACAGCTTGCTACACTTTCTAAGTGCCTCAATGGCCACTTTAGAAATACAAACAACTTTTAGAGATAAAATAACCAAACCAGAATGGGACTTTCAATGGGGGAATAGTTGTTGTCCTTTACCATGGAGTGTGCAGCCGCCTCTGCCTAATCCAGCTTTCATTTTCACCGACAAATGCCAAGAATCTATATCTGTCTCC
This sequence comes from Myiothlypis coronata, assembly GCA_035041385.1. NCBI lineage: Eukaryota > Metazoa > Chordata > Aves > Passeriformes > Parulidae > Myiothlypis > Myiothlypis coronata. The sequence goes on along the minus strand of JAWWLW010000078.1, from coordinate 1,559,405 downwards.
CAACCCCTCGGGAGCTTGATTACACGACAAAAGGCTGCCATTATCCGCCGCAGAAAACAGGGAGGGGACACGGGGGGCTCGGGCCTCTGAGGATGAGGGCATCTCCAAACTATTGACTTAGTGGATGAAGTCAAGAGCAAACACGCTGAGATCTGAAGGGGGGGAAGGCGCTCCGGGAGCAGGGGGGGCGATGCTCGGGGAAGCGGCGGCGGAAAAAAGCGGCGGAAAGTGCCTGAAAGTAGCGCGGAAGGGACGGGAGAGAGGTTGGGGAGGGTCGGATCCATCTGGGAAAGGTTTTTCTCCCTTCCCGTCCCGCTCTGTCTCTCTCTTTCACATTCCGTTCATTTTTTATTTTAATTTAATTTTTTTTTTTCCCTGATGGTGCCACTTGAAATTTTTAAAAAATCTTCTCCACCAGTCCCCAGGAGGAATTCGGCGCTTTCCTCCGGTTGGGAGAGGGGGAAAAAGGAAAACTCCCCCCAAAAAACCCCAAACTGGGCTCCTTGGGGGATGGTGCGGGGGTCCCCATCCCGCTCGCTGTGACCCCACGAGAGCCTCACCCCAAACTTTGTGGGGTCGGGGAAAATCCCCGCCCCAGCCTCCCTGCTGGAGCCCACCCGGACCCCAATTTTGTCCCCAAAGCGGGTCAAGGTCTCGGCCCCGAAGCCGGGGAATTTGGGATGGGAATTGGGGGTTTGGAGCGTGGGAAAGGGGTGACACCCCCAGAGGGGCCGGCAGGGAGGAGAATTCGCCCCCAGCGCTGTTTCCAGGCCCAACAGGACCCGCTCAGCCCGGCCCGGGGCGATCCCGGGGTCACCTGCGGAGAAATCCGCACCGAAGGAATCCCGCCGCTCTTAATTAATCTTTAATCAACGCGGCGCAGCGGGGCCTTGCAGGAGCCGCTTTTGGGGCGAGAAGCCGCGGTTTAGGTGCTCCCGGCCCGGCTGCCCCAAACCCGCTCCGGTTTAAGGGGTTTGAAGGTGCTGGGGCCGGGCCGGGAGGCTCCGAGACAAAGGGAGAGGCCGGCGGGGAGGGCAGAACCTGCATCACCCGTTCGAAAGCTGCAAAGGAGCCGAAATTCAGCTTTTTGAGCGAAATTCATCCTGGCGGGGAGCGGGTTGTGTTTGCGGCGCTCGGAGGATTTTCCTCCTTGCCATCAACGCAGCCGGAGAGCCGAGTTTAATTCTTTTCAATTTTTTAAAAATTAAATATTATTTGCGTTTTATGGTGCGGAGGGAAAGGTGCTGAACCTCAGCAAGAGGCTGAGCTGGGATGGGGCTGCGGAGCTTTGGGGTTTCCACTTTTGCCTTGGGAAAAGGCGCCGCGTTCCCGGCGCCGCGGACACTTCGGTGCCTGGCAGGGAAAGAGCAGCTGCTGCGAGAGAGAATAAGTGTTAAAAGAGAGGGGGGAGAAGAAAAAAAATCCTTGTAATCTTGGGACGTGTTTAATCTGCGTCTCCCCGAATCCCAAAAGGCAGCGGGCCCCGTCTCTCTGATTTATTTTTACGCTCGCCTCGTTTGCATCCCAAAGAAGTAAACTGCTATTTTTAACCGCCGGTTTAAAGCTTAATTAAAAGCCCCTAAACTGATTGTTTTGAAAATTGATTTAGAGGAATGGCCCCAGGGCTGAGACGCTATCGCAGCCAAGGCGCGGAGCTCGCTGCGGGTTTAACCCCGGAGCCGCCGGTGCGGGGGACACGCGGGGTCCCCGCGCCCTCCGCGCTCAAAAAGCTCTTTGTTAGCGCTGCTCCGGCCCGCCCGGCCGCGGCTCCGGCCGTTTCCTGGGGTGACGGCCTTTAATTGAATTAATTGAGTTAAGGGGAGCTCGGGGATGCCGCTGACACCGGGAGCCACGAGGTGCCCCCAAACGCGGCTCCGCTGGGGGGTGATGAGGATTTTTTGGGTGCCCAAACCCCTTCGTGCTCTGCCCAAGTCTCTTTTCCCAGCGCTGGGAAACTCCAGGCGGCCGGGATCATCCTCCGAGGGGGCTTTACCTGCTGGAAAGGGCTGGGATGGGAGCTGGCATCTGCGGGAGAGGGAGGGTGGGAAGGGAAGTGGCGTTCCAGCGCCGTAATTAGATGTAAACAAGAATAGAGACGGGGCTCCGTGGTCAGACAACTCGATTGTGAGCGGATTAACACCTCGGTAAACCAATAAAGGCCCCGAGAGGCTGCGGGCCGGGCAGGACCAGCCGCGGCTGATGGGCTCCCCCCGGCACGTCAGGAACCCCCCCAAAAACCGGCCCCGACACGCGTGGGACCGCCCCCGGCAATTTAGGGAGCCCGGCTTTGGAGGTTCTTGGCAGAGCTTTGGGTTTCCGGGGGGGTTCTGCTGGTCTGGGGTGATTCCCTGCCCTCCCTCGGGGTGCCCAGGGGCCTGGAATGGTTTCCCGGCACCCCTGGCCCTGTTAATGAGGGCAATAAATGAGTTAAAGAGGATCTCCCGCCGCCCGAGCGGGGCAGGGCTCCCCCACCTCCACACGTGCCAGCGGGATGGTTCCTCTGGCACGAGGTTCCTGCAGCCCTTTAATTTCTCCATCCCCTCTTAATAACGGCTTAAAAATAATAAAATCCTCCGGAGCCAGCTCGAGCCAAGCCCTGGCGGGCGCAGCTCCCCGGGTTCGCCTCCAACCGGGCTTTTGTGGCCTCTCCTTTGGCTCCCAGCTCGGCTTTTCCCCCCAGACTTGGAGCGCACGGAGGAGTTTAACCTTTGGGAAGAATAAAAAACCCCCTCGGGTCGGGCTTGGAGGGGCGCGGCGCTACCTGCGAGCCCGGATTTTGGATTTTTGGGGCTTTGGGGGACCCGAAATGCTCCGAGTCAAAGCGAGTTCAATACCCCCGCTCCCCTTTGTCCCCCCCGGGCCCGGGGCTCGGCGGGCAGCGCCAATCTCGGCGCGCTCCGGGGGCGCGGGGATTTCTTCCTCCCCGATTGCAAATAAGCGCAAGATTAGCACCAGCAGCTGTTTGGAATTGGAACAATGGAGAGACCTAGGAAGTGGCGAAATTGAAAAAGGAGAAACCCCCCCCTCCCTCCTCTCTCTCTCTCTCCCTCCCTCCCTCCCCTGCTCGCCCGGCTCAGAGTTCACCGAGTCAGACTGCCTGACTCGCCGTGACCTCCGCGGGGCTGTTGGCGCACGGGGAACCGGGGGAAAAAGGGGGCGGGGGGCGCAGCGGGGGCTTTAATGAAATTTCCTCCAGAAAAAGGAGGAGGTTCCGCCAGGTTCTGCTCCCCTTCAACCCGCCGGGCTGGCTTTGGGCTTTTACGGGATGATTTTTTTCCCCCTCCCCTTCCCCGTTTTTTGGGGCGCTGCCCCCGCGCTGGCCGGGCCGCCGTGAGAGAGGTTTCAATGGGATCCCCCCCCTCTAATGGATTTGACTCGGAAATCTCGACTTGACCAGTTTTTTCCTCTTTAAAACAAACTCATTAAACTTGTCAACACTCATTAGGGCCTTGAAGCGCTGAGCGGGAGCCGCCGGGGGCTGCCCGGGGAGGCAGCGCTGGGGAGGGGGCGGCTCGGCGGGGACGGAGACGGCGCTGCCAGGAAAATCAACCCCTTAAAAGAGAAATCAAGGGAGGACAGAGGGAGCCGGCACGGGGAGGAGGCCGTGCCTTGGAAATGGGGGCGGCCCCGCGCCCCCCCTGCCCCGGGCTCGGCTACAAAGGAGGCGCCGGGCGAGGGGAGGGCTCCGGAGGGGACTCGGGGTTTGGGGTCTTCCCGGAGATTTGGGGGAGTGCGGGAGGGGATGGATGGATCCGCCGTGCCGCGATTCCTGCGAGCGCCGGGGGAAGGGGGGACGGGAGGGGGAAAGGGCAGAGGCGGCTCCCGGCCCTAAATCCCCTGGAAATGAGGCTGCTCTCCGAAATTCCTTCCCAATCCCCCTGCCCGCGAGATTGGCAGAGCTGGAAAATTAGTCGGGGATCGTCTCAATTCTACCGGCAGGACGAAAATTGCTTTGGGGTGGGGTTTGGGGGGCAATTAAATGTTGCACATTTCCCCGTCCCTTTTCAATAGCGATTTTGTTTGGGGTGGACTCCGAATTTTTTTTTCTTTTTGGTGGGTTTGTGTCTTGTTTTTTGTTTTTATTTTAACGGGTTTATTCTGATGCTTTCCAAGCCTCGCTTCTCCTTTAAGGGGCAAAAATCCGCCACCCCCACCTCTGTTAAAAATAAAAAAAAAAAACCTTCGAGCCCTTCTGTTCTTCCCCTCCCTGAGAATGAGAACATCAGCTATTCAAGCGTATTGATGAACTCCCCCAAAAAGTTTATTAAGAGGGGTGAAAACAAAAGGACTAAAGGCCGCAGGCAACTGGACAGACAGTTTATAAACTGAGCTGCCATTGTCCCCCCGAGGCAGATGCATGAATACCTCTGAATGGGGCCCTTTGGAGTGACAAGATCAAGCCAGACAACAGCATGGTAAAAGGAAGGAGCGCTGCTTCTCCCTCCCCGAGCCCAAAGATCTGCTCCCCCTGCTCCTGCCGCATTCACGGACATCTGCAGGGGGAGGAATAAATAGCTGCTCACAGCCCCGGCGCCCGGGGGGGCTGCTGTGCCGCCCCCGGCCCGGCTCTCTGCGCCATATGCTGCGCTCGGCTCCTTCTGGGCAGCGAGCGAGCCCCACAAACCCCAAACTTCCCTTCCTGCTCTCCTTGTCCTTCCCTCCTCTCTCTTTTCCTTCCCTGTCCCCGTCTCTTCTTCTCCTTTCCTTCTTTCCTTTTCCTTCCCCTTCTGCTTTTCCTTCCTTCCTTCTTTCCTTTTCCTTCCCTTCTTTCCTTTTCGTTCTCCTTTTCCTTCCTTCCTTTTCTCCTTTTCCTTCCCTCCCCTTCTCTCATTTTCCTTCCCTTCTCTCCTTTTCCTTCCCTTCTTTCCTTTTCGTTCTCCTTTACCTTCCTTCCTTCTCTCATTTTCTTTCCCTTCTTTCCTTTTCCTCCCCGCTTTCCCTTCCCCTCGCTCCTTTCCTTTCCTTTCCTTTCCTTTCCTTTCCTTTCCTTTCCTTTCCTTTCCTTTCCTTTCCTTTCCTTTCCTT
>JAWWLW010000078.1:1500719-1513094 GCA_035041385.1 Myiothlypis coronata | reverse complement strand
AGCTGAGCACAGGCACCTTTCAGGAGCTGTGGAGTGATGAGGGCACCCCTGAGTCTCCTTTTCTCCAGGCTGAGCACTCCCATCTCCCTCAGTCGTTCCTCCCAGGGTTTGTGTTCCAATATTTTCCCCCATGGGACTGAGCCCCCTCTCCTGATGTCCATTTTCCCGCTCTCCTCAGGGAACCGCCTGGACGAGGGCTCGGATGTGGAGTCGGAGCCGGACCTGCCGCTGAAGCGGAAGCAGCGCCGCAGCCGCACCACGTTCACGGCGGAGCAGCTGGAGGAGCTGGAGAAGGCCTTCGAGAGGACCCACTACCCCGACATCTACACCCGCGAGGAGCTGGCCCAGCGCACCAAGCTCACCGAGGCCCGCGTGCAGGTAAGGCCCGGCCTAACCGCGCGCGGCCTGGTCTAAGCTCGCGCACACTGCCCAGAGTAACTCTGTGCACCCTGGGCTCAACCGTGCACGTTCTGGCTTACCCTGCACATCCCAGCCTAACCCTGCGCAGCCCAGCCTAACCCTGTGCATCCCTGTCCTTAACCCTACATGTTCTATCTTACTCTGTGCAGCCCAGCCTAACCCTGCACAGCCCAGCCTAACCCTGTGCAACCCTGGCTTAACCCTGCACATTCTGGCTTACCCTGTGCAGCCCACCCTAATTCTGTGCACCCCAGCCTAACCCTTCACAGCCCAGCCTAACCCCATGTAGTCCAACCTAACCCTGTGCACCTCAGCCTAACCCTGCACAGCCCAGGCTAACCCCATGCATCCCGACCTAACCCCAGGCTCCTTAGCCTAACCCCAACAGCCCAGCCTAACCCCACGCTCCCCAGTCTAACCTCACTCTCCCCAGCCTAACCCTGTGCAGCCCTGCCTAACCCTGCTCTCCCTGGTCTAACCCCACTCTTCCTGGCCTAATCCTGCTCAACCCAGCCTAACCCTGCTCTCCCTGGCCTAACCCAGCACAGTGCAGCCTAACTGCACTCTCCCTGGCCTAACCCCACTCTCCCTGGTCTAACCTCACTCTTCCTGGCCTATCCTGTGCAGCCCAGCCTAATCGTGCTCTCCCTGTCCTAGCCCCACTCTCCCTGGCCTAACCGCGCTCTCCCTGGCCTAACCCTGCTCACCCCAGCCTAACCCTGCTCTCCCTGGCCTAACTGTGCAGTCCAGCCTAACCCCACTCTGCCCACTCAGAATGTGGCTGCTCCTCTGCCTCAACAGAGCTAAACCTTTGCTTGAACGGGGTTCAAACAATCAAATTAAAGCAGATCTGTACTGGAGGCTTCCAGCCGGGCATGGACACACCCAGTCATGGGATTCCTGCAATTTGATGAGGGTGATTAATTAGGATTTCTGCCTGGTACAATGGGGTGTTCAGTTGTCCCAGGAGTTCACCCCATGTCAGCCACAAGGGCTTCTTGGCTCCGTTTTCTTCTCAGATTGTTGTTGGAAAGAAAAATGTTCTTGGAAATACGGCTCAGCAGCATTTTAGGGACGCATTAGGAGGTTAATTATTGTCCTAAAATCTTGGGGAAATGTAAGAAAACCACCAGGAGCTACATAACTCTGGGATGGTGCCCCACAGAGCTACAAATCATGGGGAAAACCCAAAGCTCCTCAGGCACCACCTCCCCTTGGAGAGGAGCTGGGAATGAGGCGGCTCCAAGGTGGGAGCCGAGGTCAAACCCAGCTCTGCCTCTCGGGTCCCGTCCAACTCCTCTGCATTCCCACGGATTCAGGGAGGCCCTCTGGATTTGGCCCCTGCAGCGGTACCAGCTGCAGGGTTTGCATCCCCGTTGGGACTGGCAGCCAAAGTTTGGCATTTTCTCTTGGAGGCCATCCCTTGGAGGCCCGGGGCGGGGGGTTATTCCCTGCTGGAGCAATCCCACATTTCCCAGCCTGGCCCCGCGGAGCAGATCGGATTCTGCGACGTTTGCAAGATCCGCGTGTGAATTTTCAGACAAGTTTGGGGGATTTTTTTCTTTCCCCCCTCCTCGGATCTCCGGAGAGCACAACAAGGCTTGAGGGGGGAGGGAGAGCAGGAGAGGGGAGGAGCGGGAAGGGAGGGTTTGGAGCTGGGAATTCTGACATGGACACGATGAATGGCCCTGGTGGGAGCGGCACAGAGCCCCTGATGTGTCCCACATAAAGGCTGGGTCAGCAGCGTGTGCAAACAGCAGCGGGGTCGGGGATAAGGGGATCCCTCGGGAAGGAGGAGGGATTGGGAATTGGGGATTGGGGATTGGGGAGTGGGGATTGGGGACTGGGGATTGGGGATTGGGGATTGGGGACTGGGGATTGGAGGGGTCACAGCAGTGAGATGGGGAATGCTGCAGTCTGTGGTCCCAGCAAGAATCCTGGGTGCTGTGGGAGCAGGGAAAGGGCTCTCTGTCCTGCCAGAAAAACACTCCTGGAACGAGCTCTTCCAAAGGAAAATGAACATTTCCAAAGGAAAATGAATATTTCCAAAGGAAAATGAGCTTTTCCATAGGAAAACGGGGTTTTCCAAAGGAAAATGAGCATTTCCAAAGGAAAATGGGCTCTTCCAACAGAAAAATTACATTTCCAAAGGAAAGTGAGTTTTCCAAAGGAAAATGAGCTTTTCCAATGGAAAAATGAACTTTTCCAAAGGACAATGGAGTTTTTCCAACAGAAAAATAACATTTCCAAAGGAAAATGAGGCTTCTCCAAAGGAAAATTAGCTTTTCCATAGGAAAATGAGCTTTTCCAATGGAAAAAATGAACATTTCCAAAGGAAAATTAATATTTCCAAAGGAAAATGAGCTTTTCCAAAGGAAAATGGAGATTTCCACAGAGAAATGGGCTTTTCCAAAGGAAAATGGAGTTTTCCAAAGAGAAATGGGCTTTTCCAAAGGAAAATAGAGTTTTCCAAATGAAAATGAAAATGAGCTTTTCTGAAGGAAAATGGGCTTTTCCAACAGAAAATGAACATTTCCAAAGGAAAATTAGCATTTTCAAAGGAAAATGGAGTTTTCCAAAGAAAGATGGGCTTTTCCAAAGCAAAATTAACATTTCCAAATGAAAATGAGCTTCTCTGAAGAAAAATGGGCTTTTCCAACAGAAAATTAACATTCCCAAAGGAAAAAAGCCTTTTCCAAATGAAATCAGGCTGGGTTTTCCTGGGGGTGTCAGGATTAGGATGCGCTTACCCAGGAACTGCCTTAGAGTTTTGGGGTTTTCTCCTCCGATGTTTTGGGGTTTTGGGTTTTCCTGGGAATGGGGGTGTCCTGCACTCCTGGTTAAGGATTTTTCCCAAAGAATTGTCCAGCACTCCCAGAACTGCGCCAGGTGCTGTCACCTTCCTGCAGCTTTCTCCTGGGAAATCTTGGATTTTCCTGGAGCTGTCACCTCCCTGCAACTTCCTCCTGGGAAATCTTGGATTTTCCTGGAGCTGTCACCTCCCTGTGGCTTCCTCCTGGGAAATCCTGGATTTTCCTGGAGCCATCATCCCTCTAGACTTGGCTGTGGAGACTGGAGAAGGAAATCCAGCACATCTTAGGCTGGCCTGGCTTTGATCTCGGCCCAGGGAGTTCAGAAGTGTGGATTTGGTGGCCGTGTAGGATCAGAGATGTTTGGAGCTTGGGAAAGTGGCTCATTAAGGGAGTGAAGCCACCCAGGGTTGGAATGTGTGAATTCCCCCGTTTTGTTTTGCATGTTTTTGCCCTAATTGTGTAGGTGGGCACAAGCTGTCAAGTATGGGATAGAAAATGGATTTCCCTGTGGTAAATAATGGAAAAAATGGGATTTTGAAGGAGAGCAGAGTTTAGGGAACACTGTGGGATGGGGCACGAGGTGATGTTGAGGATGAAGGGAAGAGCCCCAAAGCACCAGGGAGAGCACAAACCTTTCCCAAGGATCTGGGAGAACGGAGGGAGGAAAGACAACAACAACAAAAAAACCCCATTAAATAATTTTAAAATGCTCTTTTAAAATGAAATGCCCTTTTAAAATTGTCCCAGGCTGGGATCTCCCAGGCCCTGGGTGAGGAGCTCCTGCCAGGGCTGTGCAGCAGCTGCTCTCTGAGGCACATTCCTGCTGCCTTGCTCATTCCAGCAGCCTGGCACGGGCGCCTCCTTCCCACCACCTGATTTTCTGGATATCAGGGCTGATCTTCCACCGGCTCTTGGGATCTGCAAACATCGCTCAGCCAAGATCTTGTGTAAAAAATTAAAAAAAAAAAAAATAGCTCCACGCAGATAAACCCACATGGGCACATCCAGCAGGGAATCTTGCCCCACCTTCAGGGCTCTCTGCTGTCTTGATGGAGTTTTTAAGCCAAGAGTTGAGTTTTGGGTTAAAAATGGCTCCAGTGCAGCAGGGCCAGCTCAGAGCAGGGGTTGCTTATGAGGCACGGAGGGACAGGACAAGGGGGAATGGCTCTAAATGAAAAGAGGGAGAGTTCAGATGGGATATCTGGGAGAGATTCCTCCCTGTGAGGGTGGGCAGGCCCTGGCACAGCATTCCCAGAGCAGCTGTGGCTGCCCCTGGATCCCTGGCAGTGCCCAAGGCCAGGCTGGACGGGGCTGGGAGCAGCCTGGGACAGAGGAAGGTGTCCCTGCCATGGCAGGGGGGGCACAGGAGGGGCTTTGAGGTCCCTCCAACCCAAACCACCCCGGGATTCATTCCCTTATTCATTCCATGACTCATTCCATGATTCATTCCATGACTCCATGAAGGGCCTCGCCAACGTCTGCCCATCCTCCTCATCCCTGAGCTCCACGTGTGGGGTGGGGGCAGAGGCACAGAGGGGTTTGTGACCTCAAAGAGGGAAAGGAGAGCAGCTGCCCCACATCTGGTCCTTGTTCCACGCATCCCCTGGATCACAGCTCGGGGGTGGCTTTCTTTCTGCATCCAATTCCTGTTCCTATTCCTATTCCTATTCCTATTCCTATTCTTATTCCTATTGCTATTCCTGCATCCAATTCCTGTTCCTATTCCTATTCCTATTCCTATTCCTATTCCTATTCTTATTCCTATTCCCATCCTTATTCCTATTCCTGTCCCTGTTCCTGTTCCTGTTCCTATTCCTATTCCTGCATCACATTCCTGCATCCCATTCCTATTTCTGCTCCTGTTCCTATTCCTCTTCCTGCATGCAATTCCTATTCTTATTCCTGTTCCTCTCCTCTTCCTATTCCTTTTCCTATATCCTATTCCCATTCCTATTCCTTTTCCTATATCCTATTCCCATTCCTATTCCTTTTCCTATATCCTATTCCCATTCCTATTCCCGTGCTGCAATCCCCCTTTGACACTCCCTGGACAATTCCAAGGGGATTTATTTTTCCTCTCTCCCTGCCCATCTCTGGCAGAGGGGGAGCCCAGGGGGCCGCTCACTGTCCCCATCCCAGCACTCCCGTTCCTGTTCCCGTTCCCATTACCATTCCTGTCCCTGTTCCATTCCTGTTCTTGCTCCTGTTCGTTCCTGCTCCCATTCCTGTTCCTACTCCCGTTCCCACTCCCGTTCCCACTCCTGTTCCCACTCCCGTTCCCACTCCCGTTCCCATTCCCCTTCCCGCTCCCATTCCCATTCCCGCACCCATTCCCATTCCCGTTCCCATTCCCTCTCCCGTTCCCATTCCCATTCCCATTCCCTCTCCCGTTCCCGTTCCCATTCCCACTCCCGCTCCTGCTCCGTTCCGTTCCTTGCCCGGCCGATCGCGGGGAGCCGCGGGCAGTGTCCGCCCGTCCCGGCGGCTGTCGGGATAACCGGAGCTGTCGGGATAGCCGGAGCTGTCGGGATAACCCGAGCTGTCGGGATACCCGGAGCTGTCGGGATAGCCGGAGCTGTCGGGATAACCGGAGCCCTGAGGCGCTGACAGCTCCTAACCCCCCGAGCCGGCCGGGGCCGGGGCAGCCGCGGCGGCTCCGTTTCCCGCGGGGCTCTGGCCGGGTCCCGGCGGGGTTTGGGTGCTCGGGACGCGCGTTCCAGCTCCGGCTGCCGGGGGATGAGTGCGAACGGGTTAATCCCGGGCTGAGCCGAGCCAGGGATGAGCCCGCGCGGATTTCCGTGGGAATTCCAGGGATTTGTCCCTGTCCTGACTCAGGGAATGTCCTGGAGGAATTCTCCCCTTGCCTCCCTCCCTGCCAGAAAACAATCCGCGAATGTCCCGGGCGTTAGGGAATTAACAGGAATTCTCTCCGTTCATTTAGCGGGAGCTTTGATTTTGATCTTGGATGTTTTCTGGGATTTTTCACCCGTTTTTGTGATTATCTCACGGATGATGTCAAAGTTTTGATGTGGGGAAAAAAAACCCCAAAACTCTTAAAAGGGATTTTGTGACAACTTTGAAGCTTTTCTCCCTGGCATTCCTGGTGGAGGGACTTTTCCCCAGAACAATCCACTTCCCATAAAAAATGGGGAATTTGTTTGTGGGGTGGATTTCAGCAGGAAAATCCTTTTGGCAGGAGATTCTTCTGTAGGTGTAGAAATGACCTCTCCAAGCGGTGTCGGTGTCACAAAAGCCACCAGGGCTGGCAGCCATGGGGCTGGGGAGCTGGAATTAATGACAATCCCAGTTGTGGAGTGGCTTTCCCAAAGCTGTTCCATTTTTAGGGTGGGTTACCAACAACCCTCGCTGCTTATTGCTGTTATTTCACCGGCAGGAAGGAATGGGAAGTAAAACAAAACTGTCCGAATTATCCACTTCCAACTTGGAGATTTCTCCAATATTTTTCCACAAATATTCCCTGGTGCAGAGGAAATATTTCCAAATATTCTCCTTCTTCTCCCGATGCTGTGATTGAGCCAGGGATTGAAGGCTCTGAAATTTTACACCCAAAAAATCAGATTTCTCCCCCCAAAAAACCCCAGAGAGTGTTTTTGGCTCCCCAGCATCACCTGGGGGTGATAAAAAGCCTTGGAGCAATTCTGGGATCTGGGAGAATTCCAAAGAAATGTGGAATTTTGGGGATATTTCATTCAGGGCTGCAGCACCTCAGCCTCACAAAAGGAATTCCATGGGTGGCTTCAGTGTTGCTTAATTACTAATGTAGTTATTTTATGCTGTGAGGTAGGATTAGGAGAAAGGTAAAATAGGTTTTAAATTTATAAATTAATAAATTATAAAATTATTTTAAATTTAATAAATTAATATATGTATTATATAGCAATTAAAAGAAAGAGCAATAAGAATTAGGATGAAATTTTTAGAATACCTTTTTGTTTCTTAACATTCCATTTGCATTTACATTTACCACACCGAGAAATTCCCTTTTCCATGGGAAGGAGCTGCAAGATCCAGCAGAAAATCTTTCCCCACCTGAGCTTCAGGCAGGGATGAATTGCCTGAATTTGAATTCTTCTGTGAAGGGCCTGGGGTGTGAGGACAGGGGAATGGGAATGGGGATTGGGGATGGGGGAATGGGAATGGGAATGGGGAATGGGGAATGGAAAATTGGGAATGGGAATGGGGAATGGGGAATGGGGATTGGGAATGGGGAATGGGAATGGGAAATGGGAAATGGGAATAGGAAAATGGAAGGGGAATGGAAATGGAAATAGGAATGGGGATGGGGAATGGGAAATGGAAATGGGAATGGGGATGGGGAATGGAAATAGGAATGGGAATGGGAATGGGGAATGGGAATAGGGAATGGAAATAGGAATGGGGAATGGGGATGGGAATGGGGAATGGGAATGGGGAATGGGAATGAGAATGGGGAATGGGATTGGGAATGGGAATGGGAATGACAATGAGAATGGGGAATGGGGAATGGGAATGGGAATGGGAATGACAATGAGAATGGGGAATGGGAATGGGGAATGGGAATGGGAATTCCCTGGAAGGGAGAAGGTTTGGGTGGGATTTTGGGAGGCAGTTCCTGGCTGTGAGCTGGGGAGGCCCTGGGGAGCAGCTGGAGATCCCTGGAAGTGCCCAAGGCCAGCTTGGAGCACCCTGGGCTGGTGGGAGGTGTGGAAATGGGAACGGGATCATCCTGAGGGTCTGTGGGGCCAGCTGATTTAGGGCAGGGAATCCGTGACCCAAAGGGAGAATTCCAGAGCAGAAAATGCTCCTGGAGCCTGATCCCCACCCTTTGGTGGGTGGAGGGCTGGAGGTGCTGCTAAACCCGGCCTGGCTGAGCCAGGCAGCAGCAGAGTCTGCCCCTGACACCTCCTGCAGCTCCCAGGAGTTTTATTGATACATGAACATTTTATTTATATTTAATATAACATTTTATTTATGTTTTAACATTTTATTTATACAACATACATATACATATATATATATAAATTATAATACTTTATATAAAGTTTATATTTGAATTTAGCAGCATCTCCTCTGCCAACATCAAAATTGGCCCCAAAATGCTCCAGTGCAGCTCTTAAAGCGTCAAGGTTTGGCTGCCAGGAAAAAAATATTGATAAAATATTGATAAAATATTGATAAAATATTGATAAAATATTGCAGCTTTCTCAGAGCACCCATCCCTTCCTGGTCTCTGTCACCTTCCCCAAGTGCCAGCTCAGACCCAGGGGTAATCAGGGAAGCAAAACTCAGAGATGGGTTTAAAGTTTATAATTAATTATATTTAATATAAATTAAAATAATTAATATAATGTTTATATTTTATTTATGTTTGATATCATTTATATAAAGTTAACATTTTATTTATATTTAATATAACATTTTATTTATGTTTTAACATTTTATTTATATAACATATATATATATATATAAATTATAATACTTTATATAAAGTTTATATTTGAGTTTAGCAGCATCTCCTCTGCCAACTGAAATCACCCGTGCCAAGGGAGTGATTATTAATGTATTTATTTTTGTGTTGTGAGGTAGGATTAGGAGAAAGGTAAAGTAGGCTTAAAGTTTTAAAAGGGTATCTAGAAAATTTTCTTAACTGTGATTAAAAGGAAGAGTAATAAGAATTAGAGGACAGTTTTTAGAATACTTTTTTTGTTTCTTTACATTACATGATCTGAGGTGGGCTCAGATCCAGGGTTAGACAGGGATAATCAGGGAAGCAAAACAGGGATGGGTTTAAAGTTTATATTTTATTTATATTTAATAAAAATTATAATCATTTATATGAAGTTTATATTTGAGTTTAGCAGCATCTCCTCTGACTGAAATCACCCGTGGCAAAGAGGTGATAAAATTTTTAGAACACTTTTTTTTTCTTTACAGGGTTAAACAGGGATAATCAGGGAAGCAAAACACAGAGATGGATTTCAAGTTTATATAAGTTATATTTAATATAAATTATAATAATTTATATAAAGTTTATATTTGATTTTAGCAGCATCTCCTCTGTCAGCTGAAATCACCCCTGGCAAACAGAACTTGTAAAATGTGGAGCTGGAAAACACTGATGGCAAACAGTGGCCAAAAGCTGCTTTGTTCCCTGGGAATATTATTTAATTTATAAATATTATTAATTCTGTGCTGAGGGGTAAAGCTGCAGAACAGGGCAGGGCTTGGAGCTGGGAGCTTCAGCCTGGCTTTAGGGTGGCTCACGTGGATCCCATTCCCTGTTATCCCATTCCCTGTTATCCCACTCCCCTCTATCCCACTGTTCCCCCCATTCCCTGTTATCCCAGGGAATGGGATAGAGGGGAGTGGGATAACAGGGAATGGGATAGAGGAAAATGGGATGGAGGGGAGAGGGATAGAAGGGAATGGGATAGGGGGAAGGGGATAGGGGGAGTGGGATTGGAGGGAATGGGATAGAGGGTGATGGATAGAGGGGAATGAGACAGAGGGGGAATGGGATAACCTCTATCCCACTCCCCTCTATCCCACTCCCTGTAATCCCATTCCCTCTAATCCCATTCCCCTGCAATCCCATTCCCCTCTATCCCATTCCCTCGATCCCACTCCCCTCCATCCCATTCCCTCTAATCCCATTCCCCTCCATCCCATTCCCCTCTATCCCACTCTCTCCTATCCTATTGTCCCTATCCCACTCCCCTTTATCCCATTCCCTCTATCCCATTCTGTTATCCCATTCCCTCTTATCCCACTCCCCTCTATCCCATTCCCTCTATCCCAATATCTTATCCCATTCCCCTTTATCCCACTCCCCTCCACCCCATTCCCTCTATCCCACTCTCTGTTATCCCACTCCCCTCTACCCCATTCCTGTCCTATTCCCTCTATCCCATTCCCTTGAGGAAGTTTTTAAGGAACACTGCAGCCCTGGAGGAACCAATGCCCCAGTGAAATATTTCCCTGCTCACAAGGGTTTGTTTAACCAAAACCAGGTGGTTTCCCAAAAAAAAACCCTCCTCACCTGTTCACTGAAATCCTACAAACAGCTGCCACCTCCAGGAGCTGGGATGTGCAGGCAGAAATTCAGGCTGAATTCCCTGGATAATCTCATTTGTGAGGAGCCATTTGTTCTGCTCCACTAACCTGGTTTAAAGTGGAATATTTCATATTTCATATTATTTATCTCCACCACATCACCCACCAGAGGAGGAGGCTCAGCACTGAACCAGAGCAGGGACAGCAGGAAAAAAAACCCAAAGGGGCCCCAAATCTGGGTGTCCTGCTGGGAATTTTTTCCCTGTTCTCTCAGGAATCCTCTCGGTGGCCTCAGTGATGCTGCCACATCCCTGGTGTCACAGCCAGCACAGGAAATGTCCCCACTGTGGTGTGGATTTGGGGGATCCCACCTGGAAGGGTGGAGCAGGGAATATCCCAGGGCTCTCCTCAGCTCCTGCTCCTCCCTAAAACTCCCCTGCACTGCCTGAATTCCAGATTTTGGTAGGGTGGACAATGCCCTGCTCTGTTTAGGGAGAGGCCCTGACCTGGCAAAATCCCCTTGGAATCCCCCATGGAATATTTGGGGTATTCTGACCCAGCAGAATCCCCTTGTTCCAGCTGGGAAGGGCCCTTAGCCCATCCTATGGAATATTTGCTGTGTCCTGATCCCCTGACCCAGCAGAATCCCCTTTCTCCAGCTGGGAAGGGCTCTCAGCCAACTCTGTGGAGTATTTGGGGTGTCCTGAGGCAAAATCCCATTCCCCCAGCTGGGAAGGGCCCTCAGCCAACCCTGTGAAATATTTGGGGTGTCCTGATCCCCTGACCCAGCAGAGTCCCCTTGTCCCACCTGGGAAGGGCTCTCAGCTGACCTTTTGGAATATTTGGGGTGTCTTGATCCCCTGACCCAGCAGAATCCCCTTTCTCCAACTGGGAAAGGCTCTCAGCCAATCCTATGGAATATTTGGGGTGTCCTGATCCCCATACCCAGCAAAATCCCTTTGTTCCACCTGGAAAGGGCTCTCAGCTGACCCTGTGGAATATTTGGGGTGTCCTGAGGCAGAATCCCCTTTCCCCAGCTGGGAATGGCCCTTAGCCCATCCTATGGAATATTTGGGATGTCCTGATCCCCATACCCAGAAAAATCCTTTTGTTCCACTTGGAAAGGGCTCTCAGCTGACTCCGTGGAATATTTGGGGTGTCCTGAGGCAAAATCCCCTTTCTCCAGCTGGCAAGGGCCCTCAGTTCACCCTATGGAATATTTGGAGTGTGGTGAAGCAAAATTTCCTTTCCCCATCTGGGAAGGGATCTCAGCTGACCCTGTGGAATATTTGGGGTGTCCTGATCCCCTGACCCAGCAGAATCCCCTTTCCCCAGCTGGGAAAAGCCCTCAGCTGACCTTTTGGAATATTTGGGGTGTGTTGAGGCCCTGATTGGCCAGAATCCCCTTTCCCAGCTGGGAAGAGCCCTCAGCTGACCCCGTGGAACATTCTGGGTGTGCTGAGGCCATAAAAGAGCCTTTCCCACCTGGTTCCTGCGGCCCCTGAGCACAAACAGGTGCTGCAGCTCCTTGGCTTTCCCAGCCCTGTTTCCATTTATTTCCTCATCCACCCCATCCATCTTTCTCCCACATCAAGTCCTGATTAGGCTGAGCAGGAGCACAACAGGTTTTTTTTTTTCCCCTCCCACAGGAGGCTCTTTTTGACCTTCCTTTCCTCTCCTTGTCTGACAAATTGTGGGAGCTGACCCAGAGCTGGGATAATTTGCTCCAGCCCCATCCTGGCAGGCAGCTGCTCCAGCAGGGTGTCTGGGTTTGAACAGACAGGTGTCTGCTGAGGAAGGCAGGAGCTTCCCCTGAAATGGAAAATGCAAACCCCCTCCCTCTGAATTGTTGTCATTTTGAATTTAAGGGACTCTCAGGTAAAGATATGGGAGCAGGAATAACAGTTCTTTACTAGGGAAGAAAAATTTTAAAACAAACAAACAAAACAAAACAAAAACCCAGTGCAGGAATACAAAACAACACTGACAGAGTCAGAACAGGAGCTGTGGGTCAGGGGGGTGTCCCAGCCCCATCCCAGGGGGGCTCAGCCCTCCTGCAGTGCCAGCTGTGGTTCTGCTGCAGCAGGGA
>JAWWLW010000078.1:1268021-1289730 GCA_035041385.1 Myiothlypis coronata | reverse complement strand
CAGCTGTGGCTGCCCCTGGATCCCTGGCAGTGTCCAAGGCCAGGCTGGACAGGGCTGGGAGCAGCCTGGGACAGTGGAAGGTGTCCCTGCCATGGCAGGGGTGGGATGGGATGAGCTTTAAGGTCCCTTCCCACCCAAACCATGCTGGGATTCTGTGAAGTTTCATTTCTAAGGACCTTGGAGAGAGGAATTTCAAATTTGGATTTCTATTTCAACCTCATGGCATGGCTCAGGTAAGAAAGCTGAAGTGGGGCTGAGCTGGAGGTGCTGCAGAGGAGCTGCAGTGCTCTCCTTACCTTGAACATGTTGTAGATGAGATCCACGAGGGCCCAGAAGAGCAGCCCCGAGCGGTACGTGGAGAATTCCTTCACTGCCTTGTCTGCCAGCCTGGGGAGGGACAGCACTGAGTTAATCCCTGTGTCATGCTGTGGAGCCCAGGACATTGCTCTGGCTGCCCTGGAGGACTCCAGACCCTGGCAGGGGGCTCAGAGACCTTGGCACAGAGTCAAAGACTCCTGTGCCTTCAATTTTAGCCCATGGAAACAATTCCCAACTTTGTGTGAGGAGTTACAAGCCACAAGAGTTTGAGTACAATGATAGTGAGTTTGTCACAGGGTGAAAAAGTAGAATTCTGGGGTTTTTAGAATGGGGCTTCAAGAGGCAAGATGGAGGGATCTGGGCATGTCCTGTCCTCCTTCTTCTTCCCCCATCTTCTGCTGTGATGGTGGCACAGTTTGATTGGTTTGGAGTAGAGACAGACTGTCTAACATGGGTGATAGGTATTGGAAAACTATTGTAAATAAAGTTCACCTAGCTATCAGTATAAAAAGCCAACACCACCCCAAGGGCAGTCAGTGTGCCACAAACTGACCTGCTGGACAGATCTCAGCAGGTCAGAGAAAGAATGGAACAGGTAAGGGAAAATAAACAACCTTGAAAAGCAGAGCTGAGGAATCTCGACTTCTTCGAGCATGGGGCTGGGAAAAAAAAAGAGTTTCTAATGCCTTGGGAGCCATCCCAGAACAACAAACCCAACCTCACAGGGCTTGGGTACCCCCCTGAGGGCAGCAGGGAGGGCCCTGAGTGGGCCTGGCTGGGAGCTCCTGCCCAGGGAGCTTTGGGCACCTGGGGCTCCCTGGGCACCCCCTGTGCTCCAGGGCAGCTCTGCCAGCCAAACTTCCTTCCATGGAGGGAAACGAGCACAGGGGAACTGCAGGGCTGAGACTACACAGGAAATCAACAGCAGAATGGGGAAAAGCAATGTACAGCCCTTGTTTGTGTGGAGAAGAGCAGATTCCTGAAGGAATGACCAAGTCCAGGGGGTATCAATGACAGAACAGCTTTGTGCTTCCAACTCATAAAAGCATTTCTGCAAGACTGAGGGAAATCTCCTGTCCTTGAAGAAATGGAGGAATTTCCATTTAATATATCCTTGGTTATTCTCCTGCCAGGAAAGGACTTCTGGAAATCCAGCACCTGGGTTTGGAGCAGCAGCAATGCCCTAAAAGGTGCAGAGCTGTGCTGGGACAGCAGCTCCCAAAGTCTGCAGGATTAATCACAAACAGGTTCTGGCAAGGAGGAACCTCCTGCCAGCAGCTCTCATGGCTTTGGAATTTCTGTGCCTGTGCTCCTCAGGTACATCTGCCCCACCACGTGCTGCTTCCTGCTCAACGCTCCAGAGCTTGGAAAAAACAAAAACCAATTTTTTGTGCACCCAGGACCAGCTCAGCTGCTGCTGTGAGTCAGCAACACAAACAGGGGCTCCCACTGCAACTGCCCCAGACTGGGCTTTTCTGGGGAAAAATGAACATTGTGCTGCTCTTGTTAAAAGGCTCCATTTGTGTGAGTCTGTGCCCTTAAAACAGACATCTTAGTAGGTGGCAGCCTGCTCGGGCAGCTCAGCTTAATTATTTAAAGGAAAACCAATTAGTAAAGGTGACTAAATTTCCACGGGATGAAGAGAACTCGCAGTGAGGCTAATTGTGGCCTCCCAAATACTGCAAGCCAGACTTTCCTTTCATGTGAATGGGTTTGATCTCACTGCAGTCTGCTCCTTTAATTGAAAACTAAAAAGCCCTTGTGGGTTAGGGCTGGGAGTCACCTTGTGGAGCAGGAGGAGCTGCTGCAGCTGGACAGGGACTGCCAGCACAAAGCCACACTCTGGGCAAGCCTGGCTTCCCTCTGGGGTGTGTTACAGAGGTCACAGTGGACAGCAAAAGGAAAACAATCAAAATGGTTTTTTCCTCCCAAATTCCAGGTGAAAGCTATGCTGAAAAAACATCTACAAGATTTTTTTAGCCAGAATTTGTGGTTCAGTAACAATGAGCACTAAATTCAGTTCTTTGGGATCTGTAAATTATATTTACAAAATCCCAGAACTGGGATCCATTCTGGGAATTTCATCTTTGGGTTGAAATAGGAAATGTTTCCAAAACAAGGGAGGTGCTGAGCATCTCCCCCTGGTACCTGTGGTTCCACCCCTCCTGGCAGAGCCAGAAGCCCTTTCTGGCTGAATTCTCCCCAAATCTGTGTGACCCTGGCTGGCCCAGGGAGGAGCTGCATGGGCACCTCCCCATGGCTGGGATTTGCTGCCTTGGGATGAGGGAATGCAGAGCCCTCCTGCCCTTCCTGGGATTTACAGGAGGTTTCAGACCAGCAGCAGATCCTCAGCTTTTTGGAGATGCTCTGGGGTTCCTGCAGTGACTCCTGTCCCTTTTTAAGATGCTCTGGGGTCCCTGCAGTGACTCCTGTCCCTTTTTAAGATGCACTGGGGATCCCTGTAGTGGTTCCTGTCCCTTTTTAAGATGCACAGGTAGCAGTGAGTCCTTGGGTGTCCCCAGCCTTCACCCCAGTGTTCTGGAATGGAGCTGCTCCCAGACAACACCCTGAACATGGAATGCTAATTTTAATGCTTTGCATGCAGACATTACCCTGGTGTCACAGCCAGTGGCTTCCTCTCTGCCTCAGCCTACAAATTCAAGATATTGGCACTTATCTGCAGAGCCTTTCACCATCCATCACCCTCTTCCTGATTTTCCACAAGAATAAATAAGCACAGAGCTTGGAAATCAGAACTGCCATATTGCTATTTCTGAGAGGCTTTATCAGAGGGAGGCTTTGTGCTCCCTTAGTCTGCAGAGATTAAAGAAAGCCCTTGAATAAACCTTGACATAATTCCTGAGCACTGTTTCTGAGTGTGCTCCCCTGAAATTCCAGACATTGGATGCTTTAGCTGAACTTCCTGGCTCTGCCTGTTCCAAAGTGCTTTTATTACAGCACCTGTGCTTGGGGAAGGAACAGAACATCCAGGCAGGTTTAAAAAGCAGCAAACCCACCCCGGGCTGAGCTCTGCCAGCCCAGGGGAAGAGCTGCACCCCCCGAGCCTCCAGGACCTGCCCTGGGTCTGTCAGAGCCCCAGGAAATGGGAAACAGGAGCCAGGAGAGGCTGAGAGCTGCACAGGGATCAATGGAGGAGCCCTGCCAGGGCTCTCTGCCTTTTCCACGAGCACTGGTTCATGCTGGGTTTGTGCAACTACAATGCAATGACTTTATCAAACACCTAATTAATGTCATCAGCATAAAGATGCCCTTTAAGGCGACTTAGAATAATAATAATTGATTCCTAATTATGACAGCTATTTCAAATCATCCTTTCAGAAACTAGAATTCTCTTTCCCTCTCTGGAAATATTGTGCCTTTGTCAGGCAGGCACAGCACTTATTCTTGTGCTTCAAGTGCCTGACAGCTGCTATTGATTTTTTTCTTTTTAAAAAGCAATGGCATTTGACTTCTATTTCTATTTTTCTATTTGAGGGAGGCTGGAGCACTGATCAAAAGGGCCCAGAAGGAGCTTCTTTAGAGAGGCAAACAGGGATGAGGCAGAGCTCAGACAGCTCATGGCTGAGTGCTGAGCTGGGGGAGGAAGAAGGAAAAGCTTCATTTCCATGGATCAGCTCATTGATCCACCCCAGGGAACAGCCACAACGAAATTCCCTGCTCAGACCAGCCCTGGGGGGCAGCTGCAGCCACTCAGGGCCAGGCTGGACAGGGCTGGGAGCAACCTGGGCTGTGCTGGGGGTCCCTGGGCTGTGCTGGGGGTGTCCCTGGGCTCTGGGGGTGTCCCTGGGCTGTGCTGGGGGTGTCCCTGGGCTCTGGGGGCATCCCTGCCATGGCAGGGGGTGGCACTGGGGGGTTTCAGGGTCCCTCCCAAGCCAAGCCAGGCTGGGATTGTGCAGCTCCACAACCCTGAGTGCAAAGGTTACTCAGAGGGGCCAACACCTGGTGTAAAATACACACACTCCATTGGCTGTGAGTGGGGCTGTGAGCAGGTGTGACAGTGACACGGGGTGGGGGTGACAGTGACACCAGTGGCTCTGTGACAGTGACATGAGCAAGTCTAATAGTGACACAAGTGGCTCTGTGACAGTGACCCCAGTGGCTCTGTCAAAGTGACACAAGTGGCTCTCTGACAGTGACATGAGTGGCTCTGTGGCAATGACACGAGTGGGTGTGACAGTGACATGAGCAGCTCTGTGACAGTGACACAAGTGGCTCTCTGACAGTGACAGGAGTGGGTGTGACAGTGACCCCAGTGGCTCTGCAACAGTGACACAAGCAGCTCTGTGATGGTGACACAAGTGGGTGTGACAGTGACAGGAGCAGGTGTGACAGTGACATAAGTGGCTCTGTGCCTGTGCCAGTGCCCATGGGGCTCTGTGACAGTGACACGAGTGGCTCTGTGACAGTGACCCCAGTGGCTCTGTGCCTGTGCCAGTGCCCGCGGGGCTCTGTGCCCGTGCCCAGCCGGGGGTGGCACTGACCTGCTGGCCCCTCCCGGGGACACCACGCGCGCGTGGGCGGTGACGAGCAGGCGGCGCAGGATGTCCCCGCGGATGGCGCGCCAGCGCTCGGGGGGACACACGTGCAGGGCCAGCACGGTGTAGTAGTGGGGCCCGTCCACCTCGAAGGCGCTCTCCACCCACTTCTCGCGGGGCTGCTCCAGGAAGCTCTGCAGGTTCTTCTCCTCCCGTGAGGTCGCCCGGGTCCTGCAACACAGGGGGAGCCTCAGAGGCTGCCCAGCCCCAGGGGCTCGGCCTCTGCTCCCCAGGGGCTCTGGGTGCTGCCCCTGCACAGGCAGCCAGCTGGGCACCCCCAAACTCACCCCTGCCTGAGGGTTTGCTCCCACTGGGCACCACCAGCTTCCCCCAAACTCATCCCTGGTTAAGGATTTGTTCTCACTGGGCACCACCAACTTCCCCCAAATTCACCCCTGGCTGAGGATTTGCTCCCAGTGGGCACCATCAGCTTCCCCCAAACTCATCCCTGGTTAAGATTTGCTCTCAGTGGGCACCACCAGCTTCCCCCAAACTCATCCCTGGCTGAGGATGAGCTCCCAGTGAAGCAAACACATTTTCCTTGGAGTTGTGGGTGGCACGAGAGGTTTGCCAGGCAGCTGTCAGTGTCCCAGTGGAAGGTAACACCACTGTAGAAGTATTTTTCCCTCTTTTTGAGAAAAAGATGAGTGGTGCCAACTCCCATGGGACACCCCACAGCCACTGCAGCTCCTGCAGCCACACCTGGATCCATTTATAAAATTCCTCTACGGCACAAGCAACCCCTGGGAACATACAGGCCAAATTCAAACCCAAAAGACACTGCACATTACTGCCAGCTTATATAAATATTTTATCATTTTCCTCCTTTCCCTCGGAGCTCCAGTGTCCCAGGAGTCCTGACAACCCAAAAGTGACAGTGGAAAGCACGTGTCACAGGAGACTTTGGAAGTTGCTCACACTTTGCCACATCTGTGGCTCTGCTGCACCAGGCAGAGGCTGCCAGCCAGGTCAGATCTGTGACTCTGCAGTGAGATAAACTCTCCCTGTCAGGCATCAAGCAGCATCCCAGCAGATGAAGCTGTCAGGGCTGTGTGACCTTTTCATCTGCTAAAAGATGCAGCTGGGAGCCAAGTAGTAGCTCTTTATTTTCTCTATTTAATATTAAAAATTCTGTCTGGGAAGTACAGAAGGCTTTTTTCCACGTCTGCCCAGCGGGTTCTGGGCTCTGTGGTGCCAACAGCAGCCTAACAAGATGAAACAAATAGTTTCATTTATTTGTCTCCCAAAGGACTGGGAAAACAATAGCACAGGGATCTGGAGATAGATATTAAAAACAAAAGACAAATTGTATTACAGCCAAAACCTTGATTAGTTCCAGGCGGGAAAGTGAGAGGGATTTCACTGCACTGCATTTGGAGTGACCTTGGTGTGTATTTTAATATTTATACCCTCATCTAATTAGTATTACTTACTAATATCTAACTCCTGCAATAGAGGCTATACATGGGCAGCCCATTTGTGCAGGATCAGAACCAGCTCATGTATTCCAAAGCATCTGGGGTGCTTTGGATGGATGTGGCCACGTAGCCTCAGCGCAGTGCCAATGCCCTGCTGTTTACTGGCAAAAAAATAATAATGGTAACCCCTCAAAAAAATTTAAAACATCAGGAAAATCTGGTGGACCTGAACCATCCTCCAGGATGCCAAACCTGGAAACCAACCTGTGTCGTTTGAACACTGAATAAAATTGTATCAGGGTTAAGTTTTCAACTAACAATTATTTCATTGCCGTGTCTCTTCTGCCTGCTCAGGAGAAAATTAAGCTGGCAGAGTTTCTTTAATGTAATAACCCTGTTGCTCACCCCAGAGGTAATAATTACATCTAGAATGGAAAGAGAAGCTAATTCCCAACTGCTTTTACTCAATAGGTTCCCTGTTATCCAGCATGTCCAGGCTTCACTCCCAACAATGCAAATCCTTAACAACCTACTCAGGATGTGCAACCCTCCCAAAACTTTCTGTGATTTCCCATCTGTGCTGGCCCGTGCAGAGCTGTGGCACTGACGTGTTGAGCACGTAGAGCACGGTGTGGATGATGTAGGGGATGAGGTGGATGTTGCTCTCGCGGCCGCCGCCCCCGGTGTCGATGCTGAACGACTGCTCCATGGCGAAGCGCAGGAACAGCAGCTTGATGTCGTGCACGTTGAGCTGGTACGTGGGCTCCCTCTGCCCCGTGCACTCCTGCAGGTACGTGTTGTGCCTGAAAAACACCAGGGGGCTCGCAGAGAGCTGCTCCTGCCACAGCACAGCCCAGGAGCACAGCCAGCCTGGCACAGACACTCACAAAGGCAGCCCTGCTACCTTGGAGGAACCTCCCCAAAGGGAGGCTTTCAGCTCACTCTGGCAAATCCAATTCCAGCTGCAGATATCTGTCCACCCATCAATACTGTTTTCCCATGCCCAGGACCTGGGATACAGCTCCTGGCTGAAATGCTTCCAGGATGTTGTCACTCTTGATTCCACACAATCACAGAGTGGTTTGGGTTGGGGACATTAAAGATTATCCAGTTCTATCCCCTTCCATGGGCAGGGACACCTTCCACTGTCCCAGGTTCTTCCAAGCCCCATCCAACCTGGCTTTGGACACTTCCAGGGATGAGGCATCTGTAACTTCTCTGGGCATCTTGTGTCAGTGCACATCCCTTCACAGGGAAGGCTTTCTTCCCACTATCTGATCTAAACCTACCCACTCACAGGTTCAAAATTTCTAATGCGACATTACAAACCCAGCACAAGGTAAAGCAGAATCCTGAGATCAGCATGTCCATCTGCCCCAGACAGGTGCCCAAGTGCCTCAGTACCATCCAAGAGAAGTCTGGAAATCTACACCAGGGAATCCACTGTGTCAGAAGGTTTCTTTTGTACAATAGGAGCTCAATGGGCCACAAATGAATCAACACTGCATCTTCAGCTGTGACTGGGGGCTAAGGAGGCTCTGGAATTATTTACATGAAGCCAAGGAGCAAACAGACACCTGCACTTTTTTAGGAGATTCACTCCTGATGGTAGAACCTGAAATGGCTCTGTTTTACCAAGATTCAGCTGCACCACCTCTGATCCCAAGATTTCAGGGGAGTGTGTGGCAAAGATCTGACTCACCCACATGCAACCAGCTGGGGAAGAACCTGTCTGTACTCACCGTGCCAAGCACGTGGCAAAAGCAGACTCTGGCACGTGGGGCCCCCACACTGGCAGGAGCCCATTGCACTTGGTGTTGGCATTTTGCAGGGCTGCACTCTCCCACTCCTCACGGCCCCGAGCGAGT
The DNA here is from genome assembly GCA_035041385.1 of Myiothlypis coronata. Classification (NCBI taxonomy): domain Eukaryota; kingdom Metazoa; phylum Chordata; class Aves; order Passeriformes; family Parulidae; genus Myiothlypis; species Myiothlypis coronata. The sequence continues at coordinate 1,281,570 of JAWWLW010000078.1, read as the reverse complement.
CTGCACAAAGAGACAGAGCACACCAGGCAGGTTGGCAGGATGCAACTTTTGTCTAAGGAAACATCCCAAAAATGACAATTCCACAGCTCCTCTCAGTGCTGGACCTGGCAGAGTCCAGGGCTGAGCAAAGTTAAAGCAAACCCTGATGCAGAAGCCCATGGCTGCAAAGTGATCAACAACCCAGCCCACCCAGCCTGAGTCCCACAGCGAGCCCAAAGCACCTGGAAAGGCCTCCAGCCCAGGCTGTGGGGCTGTGGGCACACGTACCTGACAGCTGCCAGGTGGCAGTCGTAGTGCACGATGTTGAAGTGGGACACGGTGCTGTAGCCCTGCTGCTTGCGGGGCTTGTTCTCAAACTCCTCGAGCGCCACGCGCTTGGTGAAGGTGTAAATCCCCAGCACCTTGGTGGGCTGCAAGGACACACAGCTGCCTCAGCAAGCACTCAGCTCTGCAGCAGGACACATCTGCTCTTTCCACCCCTCAGCTGCCTTAGCAAGCACTCAGCTCTGCAGCAGGGCACATCTCTGCTCTTTCCACCCCTCAGCTACCTCAGCAAGCACTCAGCTCTGCAGCAGGACACATCTCTGCTCTTTCCACCCCTCAGCTGCCTCAGCAAGCACTCAGCTCTGCAGCAGGGCACATCTCTGCTCTTTCCACCCCTCAGCTACCTCAGCAAGCTCTGCAACTCATCTCCTGCTCTTTCCACCCCACAGATGCCTCTGCAACTCATCTCCTGCTCTTTCCACACCACACTGAATTGAACCTTTCCCAGTCCCAACCTTGTGGTATTCACATACTCCTTGAACAGAGAGAGACATAATTGTCTCTCCCAAAATTTTTCCTGGGGAAGGCAGTGAAAAAGCTCAGGGAAAGAAGAAACCAATTCTTATCTTCACTTGCTGCATCTGTTGTTTGGCACATGTGGAATGTGTTATGCAGATTGTTTGCTGAAAAGGGATTTGTTAATTGGACACTGGTGATGGTTGTTTTGACTGATTGACCAATTAGGTCAAAGCTGTGTCGTGACTGTTGGAAAGGGTCACAGGTTTTTGTTTAGTATAGTATGTAGTATAACATAATATAGCTTAATAAAGCACTTGTTCAACCTTCTGAATCACAGAGTCAGAGGTGTTATTCCCCCTTTCAGGGTTCCTTGCATCAATATCGACCTCAAACTTAAACTGGTCCTGTGTTTTTCCAGCTTTCACTGAAAACACACTTCCCTTTCCCAGCCACCTCTGGAATTACTGATCTCAAGAACCAACCCTGAGACTTCCTGATCTTCCAGTGCCAGCACTTGTGCAACCAGATACTGGGAAGTCCCCTTAGGAGCTGAGAGGGCTCTGAAAATGCATCTCCCTTCACCTGGAACTTAAATCTCCCATCACCATTACCTGGAACTCTCAGTTCCCACTACCAGGAACTCTTATGTCCCATGATCTGCAACTTCTACCTCCCATGACCTGGACCTCTTAGCTCCCATGACCTGGAACTTTTAGCTCCCACTATGCAGAACTCTTAGCTCCCAGTACCTGGAACTTGTATCCCTCCCGGCAGATGCAGCAGGTCAGTCCTGGCTCCTCTATCAGCTCCTCCATCTGTTTAAGCAGTGCAGTCTTGGTCACCACCTGGCCCTTCTCATTTGTCTGGAAGAGAGAAAAGCTCAAGCAGGTTAAAAACAATGACAAACCACACCATGCCCACCACTGGCACTGGGATGCCCATCCCATCTCCCAGCAGCTCTGTTCCCTCCTGGCAGCACCAGGCAAACGGGGGGGCTGGAGCTCTGCAATATCCATCAATAAATCCCTTCACACACTTCCTGCTGAGGCAGCCTGAGCAGTCAGGAAGGAAAGGCCCTGAAGGAGCAGAGCACTCAGCCATTACCGTCATGCCCAGGGTGCCCAGGGCCTTCTGCCTCATGGCCATGGCCATCCTCTTCTTCTCGGCGCGCGTCTCCTTCCGCGCGGCGTCGATCTTCTTGTTGACCTCGGGGTGCTCCCTCAGAGCCTCCAGGAGGTTCTCTGCCAACGTGCCAATGCCTTCGTCACTCGACACCTGCTCCAGTTTGTGCAGGTTGGAGATGGAGTCTGTTCCTATTAGCACCTGGGGGGATGGGAACACAGCACTGCTCAGGAGGGGACTCGGGACAGGGACTGTCCCCTCTAACCCCAGGGGACAGCTGGGCAGAGCCCTGAGCTGCAACAACTGTTCCTTCTTTTTAATGCTCCTGGGCCCTAAAAACTGTGTGTAATTCTGGGGCAATTTGCCTCTCCATTGCTCATTACCAGCTCACATGGGGATGTTGGATAAAATGTTAATTTTGTGATAAGACATTGTATTGATGCCTTCAAACACCAACAGTCACGTCCTGGGGAGCTTATCAATAATTACCTTCTCTTCACCCTGTATGTCAATCTCACACCACACAGCAGAGGAGGAAATATTCAAATCAGAATCTCAGACTTTCCCAGATGATGCCTGAAGCTGCCCAGCAGAGGCTCAAGGCATCAAGACAAAGACACAGAGTCATGCTCCCAATCTTGTCATGTGACACACAAAACTCAGAGGATGCTCTGAGAAGGCAGAACTTGCCCAGGGAATACCTGAACAGCTTCCACACCTATGCCTACTTTGAGATTCCCAACAGAATTAGCAATTCTTATAAGAATTTCCCATTCTTATAAGAGGTAAGCCCAGGAGAACTGGATTTTCTCTCTGCTTTATCCCCCAGACAGAATTCCCTTCAGACTAGAACAAAACCTTCCGGCAGAGAAAAGTTGTGAACAAAAACTGTTCCAACTGTGATGAGGATGGCAGAACAAAACCCAACAAAAATGAGTGTAGAACCAGCTCTTAGAGGACTTCCTGCTCAGCTGCAGCCCCAGAGCAGAGTGGCCTGGCCCTGGGCTCACCTGTGTTGCAGGGTGCTGCGTCGCGAGGCCTCGGAGCAGGCGCAGGATAAAAGGAAGTGCAGGGCGAGATAAGAACCTCTTCCATATGTCTGCATCCAAACTGCATGGACCACAAAAGGCAGCAGCTGAGGGAGTGTCCCAGACAGCAGCATGGCTCCAGGCTGCAGGGAACACTCCCTCCCCCGTGTCCCTGCTCAGCTCATTAATGAAGGGACAGTCACACTCCCACTCCCATGCTGTGCACGGCCACGGTGCCAACTCTGAGCCCGGGGATTTGTGTTCATGAGTTGGCTACCAACAGCAGAAACTCTGTTGCTGTGCAACAGGAGGGAACAGGCAGGAAACACAAGGATTGAGATATCCAAGAAATCAGCTTGGATGGGCATCGAATGGGAAGATTTCAGGGTTTTTAGGTCATCCCTATACGTGCACTGCCTCACCAGACCTCTGCATCACAGCTCTGAATGCTCCTGAATGGGCACTTGTTCATGGATTTCTTGGGAGATTGTGGTGATGGGATGAGGAGGATATCCAGGGCAGTCACACACATTAACCACACACATTAAGTAGTGACTCTTACTTCTTTGCACTTGGAATGTGCTTTTTCATGTAATCCAGGGCATTCTGTGTAATCCCCTTCTGCAGGATGAGATCTTTCAGCTGATGGCCGTTGCTGTTGTTCTTTATTCCTGCTGCTATTTTACAGAAGCAATCCAGGAAAACTTTATCATCTCCACTGTGCTCCTCATCATACCTGAACAAAGAGAAGAGATGGTAACTCTGCCTGTAATTCTCACTGAATGGAGTACCTGCCCCAGCTCAGAGACTCAGAAAAGCTATTCAGGCCCCTGTCACCTCAAAGTACTCTCTGAAGACCTATTCCTCAAGCTAGAGCTCACACTTTCATTTCAAAAATGGCTTGAAAGTGAAAGAAGAAATGAAGCTGAAGCCTGGCATTAGACTGGAGTAGCATCAATGAGGAAATGAAGGCAGAGGTGTGTCAGCAGAACCCACTTCAGGAGCTTTTAGCTGAGCTGTGCCAACGTACTTATCAAAGTTACAGTAGGGCTTGAAGCGATCCACCAGGATCTGCATCTTCTCCATCTCCCCGAAGGACAGGTAGGGGATGATGCGCAGCAGCCCCTGCAGCACGCTCAGGTTGGAGCGCACAAAGGTGCTGTTGATCTGGTCCAGCAGCATCACCAGCTGGTCCTTGTCCCCTGTGAGGAGGAGGTTGCCCTGTGAAGCAAAAGCAGCAGGATTTATATTCAATAAATTGACAAGAAAATTCTCACTCTGGGAGCTGGTGGGCTACTCCAGTGTGAAGGGGTGGTCACTGATAAAAATAAAATTCAGTCTCGTCCCAGAGGTCTCGTGGAATGGCTGCACCAACCCCTCTAGCTGACACCTGGCTTATTCCACGTGCTGTTAAAGCATTTTCCAGCCAAAAGCCTAATAATTCCAACCCAAAGCACACCAGATTCCTGTTCACCCACAGCTTCAAAAGATGAGTGAGAAGCTCTTCTTGTTCTCAGTCTAGATGAGAAACAGTTTTATTCTCAATTAACTGGAAAATCAATCATGTTTTCAACACATACAAAAACACTCCAAAAAACAAGGCCAAGCTGTGTCTTTTCTTGTCTCTCACTGGCCCGTGGCCCAAAACAGGCAGGAAAGGATCCAAGCAGTGCCTAACAACCCTCACCCAACCATGCAAGACTCATCCTGACGTAGCCTCACAGTGCTTTTGGTTCAGGGCCCTCCTTGAGCCCTTCCCCAAGGCCTGCTAAGACCTGCCAGAAGTGTAATGAGGGTCAGACTCCATCAGCACTCCCTCCAGCTCCTGGAGCTCAGCAGCCCTGTGAACCCCAGGGAAAGGAGCCACTCACCTTGTCCTCGCTCAGGGGCTCCGCGTTGGATTCATCCAGAATGATCTCCATGATGCTGAGCACCTGCTCTGCCACTGCTGCCCCCCCGCTGTCCTTGCTCTCCTGCTCAGCCACCAGAGCCTGCAAGACATGGGAGTGCTCAGGGGAACAGCAGCAGGACCTGGTCTGAGGTGGGAAGGGGCACTGGAACAGCAGCAGTCACTGGTTTGAGGTGGGAAGGGGCACTGGAACACCAGCTGGTTTAACTGCCCCACACTCCCACCCATAACAGATAAAGAATGTCCAAAGGATTATTTGCAGTGCCAGCACAGCAATATTTCCCATCTCCTGTAGTTGTCACAAGGCAGCAGGGCAGTCAGAAGTAGCTTAAATTCATTGGAATCCATGGAAAAACCACTTCTGGAAGTCGAGGCTGTCCTTACCAAGTTGAGAGTTCCCAGCATGACATTCAAAGTGTTCATCTCTGGCTTGACCAGCTGCTGCCGGTTGATTTTCACCTTCACACAGTAACTGAAGAGTTTTAACAGCACCTGCAAAATACAGAAAGGGATTCTCTGTGGGACCTTCACAACGAGGGGGGATTTTACTGAAACTGAAGTAATAGTTTAATACAATAATAGACCTGATATCCAGACTTCTGGGATACAGTACACCCCAGATTTTTACATATATATATATATGTATCTTAGCACAGCTTTGGTTTTCAGACATGGCCAAGGCAGAAAACAATTCCTCCAACAAGACAGGATTTAGGTCTTACCAACTCCTCAGGTTCTAGACATTTCAAGTTTTGTAAGGAATTGTTACCCAAAAAGAACAGGAGAGGGAAAGAGCTGCTCCATGTCTAAACCCCAGGGATGTCTGTGGAATTTTCCTCCCCGTAACTCCTGACCCCGGTGCCCAAGGGAGACTCACGGTTAGGAGGTGCCGGCCCTGTTTGAAGTCCTTGATGCCAGTCAGTCTGTTGAGCATGCACTCCAGGCCTCCACATGGGGCCATCACCCCTGCCATCTTATACACCTCCTCCTCATCCTCCTCCTCATCTGCAGGACAGACACAGTGGTCAGGACAGGAGCAGCCACAGTGGGGACACGCTCATGCAGAGCAGAGCAGCACACATTTCCCAGCAATTCCAGTCACTTCAGTTGTATTGAATTCAAAAAGAATTAAGAGCAGAGATATGAAGAAGGGCTGGGCAGAATGGTCCCCGTGCCAAGCAAGTGCTCACATCTGAAGCACAGCTTTAAAGCACTGGTAAAATCCTCCTTCACTCGAGGTGAAGCAGGTAAATGCAGCAAAAGCAACGTCAATCAACTTTAAGCTCACTGCTGTGAGGATAATAATGTCATTGCTCTGCAGCAAACCTCAGATTTCAAATCTAATCCCAGCTTTCAGCAGACAAATGCATTACCAGTGGTGGAGTCGAGGGACTCGATGAATTCCTCTGTGGCATCTCCCAATAACCCCCGCATGCGGTAGATGATCCTCATGGGCTCCCCCTGCAAGAGCAGAGCTTTGTGTTCATTCTGTCTCTGGGCACTGGGACACAAGCCTGGTTCTGCTTTCAGTGTGTACAGACACTCCAGCCCCAGCTCTCCCTCGTGCTGTTCCACCTGCTGATGGTAGCACGGGGAAATCTTTCACTCCCTCATTCTCTCCTTCCTGAGATGAATTAAAAACAACAGTAGAGCCACCTGCAAAAACATCAGTAACTCATCCCTTGGTCTGCCCAGCTTTTCTTGGCACTGCCAGTTAATTGACAGACTGGTGATAAACAGTCTCCTCCATCTCCTCCAGCTTTCCTTCAGCACCAGTGAAAGATGCAGCCATGGAAAATGGGTTCACCTGCTTTCCATGGCAACCTCTCCTCTGGGGTATGGCACAGCATACCTGGGAAATACAGGGAACAGGCACCAGGAAATGAAGCAGGACAGATAATTGGATGAAAGCTTTCAAAGAGATAAAATCTGCAGTGATGGCAAATGGAAGAGGAGTAAAAGGCAATTTAATGAGCTTTCAGTAAGACAGTACATCACTGATACAGCCAAGAAGCTGTGCTTTTACCCTGAGAAAGGGACACTTTTCCAGATGCATTTCCAGCTGGAAATACTGACAGCATATCACGAAACTTTCCATTTTTAATCCATAGGTCTGAATAAAAAGCAGAAAAGAAAAATCCCAGATTTGGGAGCAGGAGACCTTGCAAGAGAAAACCTGTCAGGGATCGTGCTAAGCCTAATGTGGAATAAGCAGTGCTTAATGTCACAGCAAATACATAAGCACAGGGAAAGCCCCGGGGGGAAGATCTGCTCAAAGGCCACGCTGGCGACCAGCAATTAACACCACAGGGGCCCTGGTAAAACGGCAGATGAACAAAAAAAGCCACCGAGAGACAAGGGAAACAAAAAGGGGCCTGAGGTTGCGTTTCTTGTGAGCCTGTCGCTCCCAGGGAACGGAGCTGCGGCTCCAGGAGGTGCTCACAAAGGAAGACAGATGAAAGCTGCTCATCCACAGGAATGCTGAGCAAACTCTGCCTTTCAGCAGCAGAGCTGCTTCCCTCCGGGAGAGCTGCACGCCCGGCAAGCCACGGGAACAGCTCCTGCAGGGGCAGCATGGGGAACACTGCCACCAGCGACTCCATCAGCATTCAAATCACAACTCACAGATCAACACCAGCACCTCGTCTCCCTTTCCAAGTTGGTACCTTGTTAAAAAATTATCACTGTCACAAGGTTTGGGCTTGATTTTGCAGTACTGAAGGCTTTGTTCCTGAAATAAAGCTTAATGAGACCCATTTTATCATCATTCACTGCTAACTGGCACTTTGTTTGAATAGTTCCCACAAATGGCTTCAGGAAATGGAGGTTTCAAAGGTGATTTGAGGCCAGGAGGAAATGAGGAATGACCAAGAAATGCTGGACAAATCAGTCTTGTTTTATGATCTCAAGCGCCTCTAAAAATATATTTGTAGTGGGCAAGCTTGAGCCTGATGGTCTCAGTGGGAGTTTATTTGAATGGTCACAAGGAAAGAAGGGAAGAGCTTGTTCTGCACCACATCCACCTCTGGAACAAGCTCAGTATGACATGGTGGACTGGACCCTTAAAGACTGCTGGGTCCATTTCTTCATGTGAAAAACACACAACACACACAATGAAAAACAAAAAACCATGAATCTGCCAAGTGCTTGAGATCCTGATGGAAAACATGAGAGCAGAAGTGCAAATATGGAGAAGCACTGGATGCTCTGTGCATAAATAACTTGGGTTCACCCCTGAAGCACAGACTGATGGAGCAGTCTGGTGTCCCTGTGTGCACACACACAGAACTTTTGTCTGCAGATGGAGTGTGAAATGTGCTCTGAAAGGCACTGAAACGTTCAGCTCTCCCCAGGGAGCACAGGGAAAGCTGCTCCTCAGGAAGAGTCACGTGTGACACAGGACACAGCTCACCTGGGGCAGTGCTCTGCAGTCACTCACGTTGCAGGGCCATGCACAATCTGTCCTAACAGAGCACCAAAAGTTGCTGAGCAGTTACACCCAATAAATTATATGCCAGGAAATAAATCCTGACGCGTATGGTTTTGATTTTTCCCCATTTTTTTTGTTGATGTGAAGGACAGGTGCTCCATGCTGTTAACTTGTACAAAGGTAACACACACCTCGTTTGTGGGACACCACACCTTCTTGTAGACCTCAGCCACAGGCAGATCCAAACTGATGATCTTGTTGTTCACCAAAAGCTGAAAGGGAGAGAAGAACAAGTCAAGAACAAGCTCAGGTTGTTACATCACCGCCCCAGCAACCACCAGCTGCCCAAAACCAGCATCCCACAGGTCTGTGCAAGCAATCCCCACTTCCAGAAATTCTCACCTCCATCCCACTGTCATCCTCCAGCAAAGCCACCAGGTCACAGTCCTGGCAGATCTTGTTCTTGATGTCCCTCATGAGGGGCCCGATGCCAGGCTCGTTACTGCTGTAGGGATTCCCTGGCATCCTGCCCTGCAGGAAATCTTCCTGCTGGGGATCTTTCTCCAGAGTGACAAAGAACTCAGTGACTTCATTCTCCTCCTAAAGAGCAGCAGCAGAGACAGAGTGAGTGAGTTTTTCCCTAACCATGCTCCCATCCCTGCATTTTAATGGGGGAATGTTCCTAAACCTTCAGTCCTTTCCCCACTGGTGCATCTGCTCTGCCTGCCACACTGAGGATGGCCAGGATCACTGAGAACCAAATTCCTCAGGGAACCTGAACCCCCCAAAGGGATACACTGGGTACAGGTTTCCACTGGCTCATGGTGAATCATGACTGCAGACACTGCTGCTCCTGGGACAAAGGAACCAGATCTAGGGCTGCTAGAGGGGCTTGGTGGTGATTCTCCTCCTCTATCATGAGACCTGGAGCACTGCACACAGTTCTCATGACCCTCAACAAAAAAAGGACATGAAATTGCTGGAGCATGTGAGGGGAGGTCACAGAGGTGCTCAGGGGACTGGAGCACCTCCCCTATGGAGACATGTCACAGACATCTGTCATGAAAAATCCTTTCCTGAGGATTTTTCCTCCTGAGAAGCTGAGAGGCCTCAGGAACAAAATGTAACCAATGGTTATCTGCTGCTGTAGAATGCAACAGGTGCATCTGGGATTGGTCTCATGTGGTTGTTTCTATTTAATGGCCAATCACAGTCCAGCTGTCCAGACTGTCTCACTCAATCACAGACCTTTGTTATCATTCCTTCTTTTTCTATTCTTAGCCAGCCTTCTGATGGAATCCCTTCTTCTATTCTTTTAGTATAGTTTTAATATAATATATATAATAAAATAGTAAATCAAGTCTTCTGAAACATGGAGTCAACATTCTCGTCTCTTCCCCCATCCTGGGACCCCTGTGGACACCATCACAAAGACAGGCAGGGAAAGTTGGGAATGCTCAGCCTGGAGAGGAGAAGGTTGTGTGGAAACCCACAACACCTTCCAGGGTCTGAAGGGGTTACAGGAAAGCCAGAGAGGGACTTTTCATCAGGAGCTGGAGTGACAGGACAAGGGGGAATGGGTTCAAACTGAAAGAGGGGAAATTTAGGTCAGATATTGGGAAGAGTGGGCAGGCCCTGGCACAGGGTGCCCAGAGCAGCTGTGGCTACCCCTGCATCCCTGGCAGTGCCCAAGGCCAGGCTGGACAGGGCTGGGAGCAGCCTGGGATCATGGAAGGTGTCCCTGCCATGGCCGAGGCTGGGACTGGACAATCTTTAAGTCCCTTCCCAAAGCACTGCAGGGCTCTGCTCAGGCAGTGTGCCCCTGCCCCACTCACAGGGTAGATGATGCTGCAGAGCCTCTCAAAGATGAACACTGGGGTCCTGTAGTCATCGAGGCTGTAACGCTTGGCAGTCTCTATGCACACAGCCATGAACGCCTTGGTCTCTGACTCTGTGCCTGCCAACAAAAGGAAGCTTTAAAATGGACACATTTTAAAGTCAATTTTATGGATTCCCCTTTAACTCAGCACATGCAGTAAATCCTTCTGCAGCCAGCCCCAGTTTGGTGCTCTCTCCTTTTGTGAATCCACTCTGTGAAAGATGGAAGGTGTTTCTTTGGTAGGGTTACTCTGCACAGCTGGGCTGCAGTAAAACAGCCCCATAAAAATGAGGAGGCTGAGATTCCTGGAAAATAGGAGGTGACTAGGAATGCTGCTCAACTGCTCTGTGCCAACAGAAAATACTGGAAGCCATAAACCCCCCTGATTACAGCAGCCATTTAGAGAAGTTCTTTGTGTGGCTGTTCTGCTTTTCCATCTTGCTTGATCCCAAGGCTGGATTTATGGAACAGAGGTAGTTTTACCTGTTGTCATGTCCTCCAGCATCTCCAGCAGCATGTCCTGGGTCTCATCAATCAGCTTTGTCCTCTGCACCACCAGCTTCCTCAGGCACAGGTAGCCATTGAGCACCGTGCCCACCAGGCGGCTCTTGAAGTGCCTTTTGATGGACTCCACCTCCACAAAGGAAGAGAGAAGACCTAGAAAGACACAGAAATTCAGGCAGTGTGGAAACCCAGGGCACAGGAATATTTCTCTGTATGCACTGGGGGGCCCTGACCCCCAGGGCAGCACTGACTCTGACCCTCATTCATGGAGAAAGTGTCCTGGACTCCAAGATAGACTGGAACCCACAGAAGTGTGAAACAGATTACAGAGAGCAGTGTAGGTGGATCACTTGGTGAGACATTTAGGTTTTGGGATTTTTAGTATGTTGTGGATGGAAGCAAGATGGAGGACACAGAGTATTATCCTGGGTTTCTTCTTCATGCTTCTTCTCCATGGGTTTGGGTGGCATTTTGTAATTGGGCAGAAAAATCCCCATTGCAGCTCCTTGGGATCAGTTATTGGGTTAAAAGGGAAAATAATCCTGGTGTCAGCTCTTAATTGGACAGTTCAGTCTTAAAAGACCTTGTAACAAGAGATTGTTGGCCATTTTGTGCCCTCTAATGAGAAGCTGCTGAACTCATGGTTGTCAGATTGTTTCACTGATAAGAAATAATAAACACTTACTTGAGTCCCAACATGAATTACTGTCTCAAGCCTTCAATCCAGACCTGGGGAAACCCACAACTGGGACCCTGGCAACTGGGATCCCCACAAAACAGGTGGGAGAGAATTTGATTTCTAAATTTCCTAGCAGCAAACAGGGCACAGTATCATAAAAATGGCTTGTTCCAGCTCCCATCAGTCTGGGGTTTAATGCTCACTCCTGTCAACTGGGTGGTTGCAGGCAAAAGCCTTGGCTTGGCTTGTAAATTGTAACATATGAAAAATAGTTTGGGAATGAGGAAAGGGCCTAAGGAGTTTCCTGTGTGCTTGATACAAAATTCTGCAGTCTTTGGCATTTTCCTGTCACAAGCTATTCCAAAAGCAGATGATTGCTCCTCTTGTAATACTTCTAATACCTCTGATGATGTGCAATGACTTATCAGTGACATCAGCAAACTGGTCACTCCTACAATAAAGCAAAGAATCAGCAAACACAAGGATTCTTTCCCATGACACACTGATCAACATGCTGCTTCTTGCAGGAAGCCAGGCTTTATGGATTCACTAATGGCTGAAGAATGTGAAAGAGGATACAAAAAACAATGATCTAGTCCATGAGGTATTTCCATTTCCAACACATTTTTGTAAAAGGGTATACACCCTAGAAGATAAAAGAAAAGCTCCCATAAATAGGGAGGTAAGAACAACAGGTAGGAATAAAGCAGCAGTGTTTACAGTGGTGCCAGGGATTAGGTAATGAAGTGAAATGATGAAGCTTGCTTGGTATGTTACCACAGTTCAGCTAAAAACTCTTACTGACCACAAAAATATATGGAAAAATCCATTTAGAGATTAAGTGCTAAATCGATGGCCAAAATCCAGTGCTGACAATGGCAACACAGCTGAATGAGATCTCTCTGAAATTCTGCCACAGCTGTTAGAGAACAATGATCACCAGCTGTAACCCTGCTGAATACCTGTGAGACTCTTCAGGGCATATCCCTGCTGCAAATCCGTGCTGAGTGTTGCTTCCTCCAAGGCCAGCAAACGAGCTATTTCCTGAAAATAATTAAAATCATTAACAGCTTGTTAGGCCTAGATGGTCCTGCAATGCCAATAACCATTGGGGTGTCTAACACAGGGTGCAAAGAACTCAGAAACTGAAAGCACAACTGCAACAGCAGGGAGGGAAGGGGAAAAGGAAAGGAAATCTGGCACAAATATCCCTCTCATTTTCTCCCTGCACCTCCCTGCTAGCACTGCTTGGCTCTAGTGGCCCTCCAGGAGCACTCACAGCCACCACTGACATGGAGAGTGCCACCTGCCCCTCTGGAGTGCAGCAGGGACCTCCACAGGAAACTCCCACCACTCTGAACACTGCAAACCCAGAGTGCTGCTCCTCCAAAGGCTGTAACTCCCATTTCTCCAGCAATGGCAGCACACCTGATCCTTCCCTGTCCCTAAGGGCTCTCAGAGCCCAGCCTGGGAGCTGCACAACAGTGCCAAGGCAGTGCAGCAATATTGACAGCCCCAGAGCAGTTAATTAAAGTGCTGAGGAATTCTCCAGCTGGGGCTAAAACCCCCGTGGCTCCCTCTGTTCCAGCACTGAAGTGTGAACTTAAGAACCTTGGCAGGGTCAGCAACAGGGCACTGAACAAAGGGATGGAATTTCGAAAGCAAAAAAAGCCAAGCTAACAGGTCATTTCCTGCACACAAATCCATACCTTGGTGATGAGGCTGCCAATGTAGGGCAGAACCCCTCTGGCTGCCAGGTAGACCTTCCAGTGGGCAGGTTTGATGAGCTTCTGATACAGGGCCAGGTACTCAGCAGCACATTCCCCAGCAATGCTCAGCTCATCCAGGTAGCTGGGAGAGAGAAACACAGGCTGACAACCAAAGAGAAACACAGCTGACATTCCAGCCTAAGGACACAGTGGAAAGGAAGAAAAAGCCTCCATCCATCCATCCATCTATCCATCCATGGATTCCATCCATCATCCATCCATCCATCCCTCCATCCATCCATGGATTCCATCCATCCATCCATCCATCCATGGATTCCATCCATCCACCCATCATCCATCCATCCATCCATCCATCCATCCATCCATCCATCCATCCATCCATGGATTCCATCCATCCATCCATCCATCCATCCATCCATCCATCCATCCATCCATCCATCCATCATCCATCCATGGATTCCATCCATCCATCCATCCATCCATCC
>JAWWLW010000078.1:1235622-1257929 GCA_035041385.1 Myiothlypis coronata | reverse complement strand
GACACAGTGACACTCAGTGACACTCAGTGACACACAGACCTGCACTTGTGGCACTGGTAGACGTTCTGAGGGCACACACAGTGACACAGAGACACACAGACCTGCACTTGTGGCACTGGTAGACGTTCTGAGGGCACACACAGTGACACAGTGACACACAGACCTGCACTTGTGGCACTGGTAGACGTTCTGGGGGCACACACAGTGACACAGTGACACACAGACCTGCACTTGTGGCACTGGTAGATGTTCTGGAGACACACACACAGTGACTCTGGGGACATTGGGGACACACAGACCTGCCCTTGTGGCACTGGTAGACGTTCTGAGGGCACACACAGTGACTCTGGGGACATACACACAGTGACACAGTGACACACAGACCTGCACTTGTGGCACTGGTAGACGTTCTGGGGACACACACAGTGACACAGTGACACACAGACCTGCACTTGTGGCACTGGTAGACGTTCTCGCCGCAGTTGCCGCACACGCCGGGGTTGGCGGGCACCGAGGCGCTGCAGCGCGGGCACTGCAGGGTCTCCGTGGATGCCTGGTAGTTCTCGTAGAAGTCGGCGAACTCGATCATCAGGTTGGAGGCCACGATGGGCAGGGGCAGATCGATCTTCACCTCCGTCTGCCCCGGGGTCAGCTGCACCTTCTTGGCCTTGTGCCAGCGAGCCGGCCTGCAGCAGGGACGGGAAGGGAGCAAAGGAAGGGAAGGGAAAGGGGAAGGGAAAGGGGAAGGGAAAGGAAAGGAAATGAAGGTTTTCCAGAGGGAAGTTCCCTCCCCACCCACGTGTGAGGAAAAGCCAAATGCAACCGTCTCGGCTCCAAATCTCCTTTAACTGGGATGAATGGAGAGCAGTTCTAGGATTCGTTTCCTTAGCTTCTGTATTGACATGATATGTAGCCAGAAATACATTTTAAGCCTTTATCCTCTTCATAGAGAGAGACTGTTTAGGATTAAAGAGCTGTTGATGCCTCATGGAAAAACTTTAATTCTACAGACATTTTCTAGGGATTTTCACCTCCATTTTTTTATTAGTAAGGACATTTGCATGAAAACAGGATATTTATTTCTTAAAGATCTCATCTGCTCCCACTGCTTATTCTCAACCTGAAGTCAGAATCCTCTCTTTGTGACATCATAATCCTCTCCACGGCAGCCACTTGTGATGTCACAGAGGATTAAGACTTCAAATAAGCAATAAGCAGCGGGCACAGATTAATCCCTAAGCCAGAGAGATCTGATTCTGGTGAGAACATCTCAAGAAGTAAGAAGGGGAAGCACATAAGCAGGACTGGCTCCAGACTGAGCAGTGTGTTGAAAAGGAGCCATTTCTGGTAGGTAAAGCAGAGCTGAGAGTGAGACCATCCAACTTCTAATTTTAATTCTACTCTATGGCTTCAAAGAAACAATGTTAATGCTTTCAGCATTCCTGGACATGCTGCAAAGTCCAAATCCCTTTTGGAGTCAAACTACCCATGAAGTGCTCTCAGTATTACTGCTGGTTCCCACACAATTAAGTCAGGTGCTTAAAAGCGAGCCTGGACAAAATCAGAATCCACAAATTTTATAGACATTCCTCAAGCTTCAGAGGAAATCTGAATCTTTGCTTCAACAATTGTAGGGGATTCAGAACAATCCCACCCAACATGGGCAGAGAGTGATGAGTAATAGTCTAAGGAGGAACCTTGGGGAAAAACAAGAAGCCAAGGAAACTAATCTGATCCAGAGACTGCACACAAAACTTGATGAACATACTTGTTCTTCAGCTCCACGATGGCCTGCACGGTCCTGTTGTTGTAGTAGAGGTTGATGGTTCTCACCATCTTGGTTCGTTTCAGGTCCCCAATCTTCACTGTCACCTTGCTGATGGTGTGGCTGCCAATGAGCTTCACCACCTGCTGCGTGGTCGTGTAGCGCGTGTCCACTTTGATGGATGAGAGCTTGATGTACTGGGGAGACAAAGCAAGGACACCCTGCCTGTCTGAGGGCACCCCAAAACCCCAGGGGCACAGCAAACCAAGGACTGGGATCCCTGTTCTACTGGGGAGACAAAGCAAGGACACCCTGCCTGTCTGAAGGCACCTCAAAACCCCAGGGACAGGGGAAGCCACACCTGTAAAGGGTTGGGACCCCCAGCACTGGAAAGGATTTAATAACTGCAGTTAGTGCTGGTGTCATGCAGAGCAGCTGCAGCTGTGTCAGGAGGGTCAGGCTGGATCAGGAAAGGTTCTTCCCCCAGAGGGTGCTGGGCACTGCCCAGGCTCCCCAGGGAATGGGCACAGCCCCAGAGCTGCCAGAGTTCCAGGAGCATTGGGACACCACTCCCAGGGATGCCCAGGGTGGCATTGTTGGGATGTCTGTGCAGAGCCAGGGTTGGATTTGATCCTTGAGGGCTCTTTCCAACCCAGAACATTCCATGGCTGTGTGATTCCAGGGTTACTTACACAGAAAGGCACCTCAGGGTTGTTGCAGACAAGGCAAGGATCACTCTCCAGGTAGTAGCCATCAAATTCCACGAGCCCAGACAATGTGCTGGAATGAAGGAACAACACTCACAAATGGACTTGGGCATTTGCTGCTTTAAACCCAGGCGATTCAACCAGAATCACTTTAATTTCCACCAGTTCCCAGTCCCAGTGTGTAACAGAACTGCTACAATGTAAATCACACTGGAAATAACACTTTTAACTAAGGACTTCAATTGTAATTATCAATGGCCAAGGTGGGACCAAGAACATAACACTCAAAACTGCAAATCTCCATTCTCCAGCTGGGCCTAAGATTTTATAACATTTACTGACAGTGAAAGCACAAGAGCTCAAGCCAGGCTCTGCTGGTAGGGCACAATGTCAGGTTTGCATCTGGCAGAAAGGATCCTGCTGCTCTCCCGAGCCCAGCAGGCACCAACCTCAGCAGGGCCCATCCCCACCACCTTCCCTGGGCACTGCCCATGGGTGGAGCTCAGCTGGAAAGCCCCCAGTGCCCTGGATCAAAGGCACAAAGACTCACTTGTAGATGTTGGAGTTGGGGTGGTTGGTGAGAATGTGGTTTTGGGTCCGGAGGATCTCCACGGCCTTTTGGGAATATTCCTTCAGCTGAAATAAAACCAGGCAAGTCAGTCCTCAAAACAATGCTTTTGTAGCTACACAGACACAAACATCCTCATCTTGTGGTGTTCCAGGTGCCCCAAAAGAAATACACACCACACCCACAGGAACTTATGTGTTTAAATCATTACCCAGGACTGTAATTGATCCTAAAATTTGAGATTTACACAGTAAGTGCTGTTTGTCAGTCAATCCCTGAAAATGCCTGCCAAGATTTCTACAGCATTCCCCACTCTTTAAACATACTCATGCAAGTATCAATGGGTCTAAATTATTTGTTCTCAATCCCCATGATCCCCTAAAAGAGGCCACAACTTCCTTTGTTCAAAAATCATGGTTACAAAAGATTTCTAGGAGTTGCAATATCAAAAATCTATAAACTGGAGCTGCCAGATCCACAAAAGCCTCCTGTGGGAAAGAGATGTTTTTCTCAATAAATAAAAAACTCACCAGCACAATTTCACCCCCAAAACAATAAACAAAAACTCACACTTCCAAATTCTTTAAGGATCCTGCTTTTTTTTTAACATTAAAGTTCTAATAACATGAAAAATTTCCAGCAGAAGCTCTTCTGACAGAAAATCTGTGCCAGCTGTATCAAAAACAAGCACCTGGGATGCTGTACCTCCCTTCTGGAATGTCACTGTACCTTTTTCTCAGTCTGTTGTGTTTTCAGGGAGAAGTATCCCAGGAGATCTACAAACTGGGCAGCCTTTCTTCCATAGGCTGGGAGCTCTGGCCAGATGGACCACATAAGATCCAGCAGTAACTCCTGCTGGGACTTGTTGGAGTTCCTGTTGGGGGGATTACAGACAATCAGGGTTCTTGTGCAGAAGGAGAACATAAGCTCCAGTCCACCAAAGCGGGAAACCATCATCTTGCAGAGCTCACAGAGCTAAATCCCACCATCCCTTGAACCCATCTGTTTCCCAGCACTCCAAAACAAAAGCAGCTGTCCTGCAACAACTGAACAGAGCTCTGAAGGAGTCCAGCCCCCTAGAGCACTCCTCTCCCCACACAGCTCCCAACTTTTCACAGTGGGAGTCTGGATCTGCCTCAGAAATTCACTTTGCCCACAAACACCTGCTCCTGGTCATGACAGGAGTGAGATTTTGCAGGCAGAAATAAAGTGCTGCTTGCAGGTGACAACTGAGATTGATCATGGGTAAATCACAACTTCCACCTCCAGCCCCAGTAACTGCAGACCACGAGGGCAATTCCAGAGGGGCCCAACACCTGCAGGCGCCAGTGTCCTTCAGGGAGAGGCTGTGGCCCTGAGGCAGCCCCAGGCTCACCTGTAGATGTGCAGGGCCAGGCAGTGGGCCTGCCACCTCACTGAGGAGGAGTTGGACTCCAGCAGGAAGCAGCGCAGGAACTGGATGAGGGTCTCCTTGTCAGCAAACTTGTTCAGCTGGTTCACCAGGGCCGTGCACAGCTGGTCCTCCTGGCTGCCTGAACCCTCACCTAGGGACACAGAGAAGGCTTTAGGGGGAAGACAAATGCAGCACCTCACAGGCAGACCACTCTCCTATGTCAAAGAGTCAGGATAATGGGGACAAATGATAATGTTTCAGGTAACAAGAAAGTTTAATATTCCTGTCTTTTTCAAAACTATAAGCCAGCGCTCCTGACTAACAGGAAAAAAACTGCAGGAAAATTTGCCAGTGAGGACGTGAGAAATGTGCTACACATCCTGATAAAAAGAAAAGGACTGACCATGAGGCAATGAAAGGACTCACAGAGAACCATCTGATGGTGAAAGCCAAAGCGGCTCCTTGAAGAAAAGCCAAGAGAGAATTTATGCCCGTGACTTTTATAGGGAAGCTTAATTACTTTCCCAGGACTGTGGATATTCATTAAGCAGCAGCCCTGGCTCCAGCAGAGCTTCCAAGGCAGCCAGAGGAAACAAGTCTGAACACAATCACTGCAGAGCACAGCTAACTGGGTGTGCATCCCCAGGATTTGTTTTAATCCTCGTGAGCCTTTCAGCCTCCTACAACCCAGGACAGGCAAGTTAAGTGGAAGCTGCTTCATCACTAGATTAGGTAACACCATTAGACAACTTCAAACCCACTCAAGGCAATAAACACAGTGGGTTTGGGATGTCCTCAGCACGTGGCTTCAGCCCAACTCTCGGGACACACTGCTTCACCCTAGTCCCATCAACACATGGGAAAACTGCTCCTCTCCCCTGATTGTGCTGTGAGTGCCCTTGCCACGAGCCATGACCCTTTCCCAACAGCAGGACTTATCATCCAGCTCTTTCTGAACAGAGTAAGAAAGGCTGTGAGGAGCAGACTTGCTCCCTAACACCACAGGACAGGGCCCAGCTGCCCCTCACCCTCTCGCTCCTTCTCCTTTTCCTCCTTCTTGCTCTTTTTGGTGGAGGATTTGCTCTGCGCTGCCGCCTGCCCCGAGCCTGATGCTGCAGGAGCAGAGCTGGAAGAGGTGCTGGAAGCTCCAGAGGATGAAGCCACAGACAGCACTTTGCTGCCACACAGAGCACAAGACAACAGCTGCAGGAGAACTGGGGACACTCCTTCGTCTACCAGGAAGCTGACTTGGAGCAGGAAATAGAGAACAGCTGTGGAGGAAAGGGGAAAATGTTTGAATCACACAATCATGGAATATCCTGAGCTGGAAAAGGCCTCCAGGGATTGAATCCAACCCCATCCCTGCACAGACACCCCAACAATCCCACCCTGGGCATCCCTGAGAGCACTGTCCCTATGCCCCTGGAGCTCTGGCAGCTTTGGGGCTGTGCCCATTCCCTGAGGAGCCTGGGCAGTGCCTGCACCCTCTGGGGGAAGAACCTTTCCCTGATATTCAGTTTAACCCTGCCCTGACACAGCTTCATGCCACTAAAGCCTGAATTAAAAAAGAAAAGAAAGAAACAAAAAAGAAAAAAAACCCAGCCTAAATCAAAAGCCTTTGTATACAAGAACCAAACTCCCAGAACTGTCCTGTCCCTGGACCACAGAAGCCTAACAATGGAGTACACCAGGTACAGTGGCTCATCCCAAATTACTCTCTGGCACAATGGCAGCACAAGCAAGAGAACACAGATCTCCTGTTCCTCTAAGTTATCCATTACACCACATTTGCTCCTTAGCCAAGGACCAGATGCAATTAGGGCACTGGGATAATGAGTACTGGAAACAGTTCAGTCCTATCAAAACCCTCATCTGTACTGAGCTTCCCCATCTGAACCATGACACCACTGCTCCCCCAGACCCTGTGAGACAGAACTCACAGTCATCCTTGATGCAGAATTTCTGCCAGTTCACCGTTCTCTGCGTGGCAATCTCTGCACAAGCCTTCAAATGCTCCATCTGCAGGCACAAAGGGATAGGACAGAGCAGTCAGCGCTCCTGCCACACCAACACCGCCCCGAGGCCCTTCCCTGCTCCTGCTCTCACCAGGGAGATCAGGGTGTCGTACTGCAGGGCAGAGCCAGAGCTGGCAGTCACCACGCTGGCCCTCAGGAAGATGCCCTGCTCCTCCAGCAGCTTCTTGATGCCGCGCACGTGCGAGTCCAGCGTGTGCAGGTCCCGCAGCTGCCGGTACTTGTCCTTGGAGCCGCAGATGAACAGCAGCAGCTTGCGCACCTGGCGCCGCACGAACGGCGTCTGCTGGATCATCAGGTACTGCAGGGGGAAGCCAGGGCACAGTGAGAGCACCAGGGACACACTGGCCACCAAAAATGAGGGTTTTCTTCCAAAAGGTAAACAGATGGGTGATGAGTTCACCCAGCTTTAATCCTGTAAGTCCCAGGCAGAACAGACACTGCACAGCAGCACTGCAGCACTTGCTGGAAACCATCTCCAACCTCAAATAAACACCCAACCAAGGCTAATTAAGAAATCCTAACTCATACTTGTGTAAATGTAAGATAACTTGTTATGCAAAGTAGGAAGCAAACTGAGAACACAAACACCAAATATCTTCCTGATTTCTTTTTTAAGGCCCAAGTACCAACAGCTGAGCATGATGTTATATTTTTTCCATCTCACAGCAGGTTTTCTCTCTAAGCTTTGTGGCAGCAACCACTGAGTTTCAAGAAATAGCAGCAACCTCATTTTTCATGTATGTTTTCCTACGGATTCCTGCTCAACAGCAATGCACGAAGCCAACAGTTCACCTTCTTTCAGGGGGATTAAAAATACAAGATGGAGCTGAGATCAGCTCTGCAAAAGCTCATCTCTCCCATGAAAGAAATCATTATTGGAGTTTTCTTGTGGAAATCTGCAGGTGCATCACGTTCTTGCTTACCTCAGACAAAAAGTAGAACCAGGAGTGATCAAAGATGGGCGGGGGGATGCGGGAGTTGGTGTCTGCAATCTTCTTGATCTGGTAGGGCAGGCGCAGCACCATCTCTGTCAGGAGCTGAGTGTAGGCCTCAAAAACATCTGCAGCATGACCCTGGCAGCAAGAGAAATCCCTCAGGCTCTGAGCACACCCAGTGTGGTGCCATGATGAATGACAGGGTGCTTTTGGTGGTTTTTTAAAAACAAGGGATTTCTGCCCCTTTGCATCCTAAAGAACGTTCCCAAATGATGAATAAGAACCTGCAAAGGCCTTGAACTGGATGGCAGCTGTGAGGATGCACTAAGCTAAGGAGTAATAAAGCAGTTCAACTCAAGAGCTTTCAGCTTAGGAGACATTCTTACATTTAATCAGGCTTTTTGCACTGCACCTGTACAAACACCAAACCAATGCATAATGGCACCACAGCAGTGGAGCAAGCCTGGGAATTACTGTGGAAATTCCCATCCACCATTCCACTTCCTTGGCATCTCAAGTTCAGGAATTCTGCCTGCCAAGCACAGGAGTCATGGGCTGGAGCAGCTTCCCTTCAGGGTGATTAACAATCCTCCAGGAACAGCTCCACAGAACTGCTGGGTTAGGAGTGCACCAAGGGATGCAGGGAGAGATGGGAGAGGAGCTGGGCTGCCCTGTGAGAACTCTGAGCACTCCCAGTTGTAACTTTGTGCCACAAGATGGATTTTGGTTGCTCTTCTAAGGGCAAACTCGTGGTGCAGGGCTGCTTGCTCAGCTCTGTGCAGCCTCCCCTCAGTGCAGGCCCTGCACAGCTCCCAGCACAGGGCAGGACTCACCTTCACGTACTGGCGCAGGAAAAAGGGGCTCATGTCAGGGGGAGAGGAGGTGGTGTGAGGCTTCAGCAGCTGGCTGGTGGCCACAGGCTCCTCATCATTCTGCTGGCTCTTCCAGTACTCCAGCAGGGACTTGAGCACATGCAGACAGTAATCAACAGCACCCGAGCTCAGCAAGGCAGCTGCTGTGGCACTGGAGATCAGCGAGGAAGCCTGGAACAGAGGGAAGGAGCTGGATCAGGAACACACCTGGGAACCTGCAGTGGGGAGAGCTGGGGCAGCCCTGAGCACCTGCTGACAGTGTGGGCAAGAGAGCAGGTCTGGATGAAACTTTGCAGGCAGCTTTTAAGTTTGGGGTTTGTTTGAGGTTGGGGTTTTTTGGGGTTTTTTTGTGTTTATGAAAAGCAACTCAAATATTTACAGAGACTCTTTTGAACAAGTGCTTAGTAAAGGAAAACAAATAAAATCTCCTCTTAAGTCTAATCTCCCCTCGACACATGTGCCAGAGGCCACTCTGCTGTGGATTAGACGACTAGGGCTTTCTTCCCTTCTTTTTTTTCCCCTTCTTTTTTTTTGTTTTTAAGTTGGGATTTCTATTTGTTTATCTGGGATTTGGCCAGCTGGGCATGAATCCTGGTAGAGAAAGAGTCCCTGTTGCAGCTGCCGCTCACAGGCTCTGCTCCACCCAGGTATTGCTCCACCTGCATTCTGCAAGACGAGGAGCTTTGATTTCTGTGGGAAGCTCAAGTGAGTAACAAAGGCTGGAGAAAAAGCTACTGTAAATAAAACTATTAAAGCAGCCCTGTAAATCCAAACAAACCCCACAGCTCATAAGCTCATTAAAATTTGATGCAGTTCAGACTAAATTTTTTAACCTCTATGCTTTTTTATTAATCTCCTTCCCACCACACATACTGCTTTTTATGCCTTATTACTGTACCTTTTAGCAACAAATATCTAAGGAATCCTCTTAGCGACTTTTACGTTGACACAGCAGCATATTGCTTTCCAATAATCACATTACAAATCCTCTTTAACCCCTTCAGCACTGGTGAGATGCAAGGGAAAAATCTGCCAGACCGTTTTAAGCACCATCATTAATGTGCTGCCCTGAGCTCAGTCTGGAGCCATGCACAAAACAAGAGCATCCAATTGTCTTTACACGGCTGCTTCCTCCAGCCCTAGTTTCAAAACTCTTTTTCCACAAGACTTCAGTAACACTACAGGTTCTCTATAAATTTTTCCAAAGCCCTCTCAAGAATGTTTCAGTTTTACACCTGTTATTTCAGTTAGCAGCTTTGTTTCTGATGAACAAAAGCCCCCCAGGCACATCATGGAATCCCAGAATGGTTTGGGTTGAAAGGGACCTCAAAGTTCAACCCATTCCACCCTCTGCCATGGGCAGAGACATTTTCTACTGTCCCACATTGCCCTGTCCAACCTGACCTTGGACACTTGCAGGGATCCAGGGGCAGCCACAGCTTCTCTGGGCAGTCTCCACCCTTACAGGGAAGGATTTCTTCCCAATATCTGACCTAAATTTCCCCTCTTCCAGTCTGACCCATTCCCCCTTGTCCTGTCACTCCAGCTCCTGATGAAAAGTCTCTCTCTGGCTTTCCTGTAGCCCCTTCAGACCCTGGAAGGTGTTGTGGGGTTTCCACACAACCTTCTCCTCTCCAGGCTGAGCATTCCCAACTCTCCCAGCCTGTCTCCATAGGGGAGGTGCTCCAGTCCCCTCCATGGCCTCCTCTGCACTTGCTCCAACAATTCCATGAGTCCTCATGTTGAGAACACCAGAACTGTGAGCAGTGCTCCAGGTGGGGTCTTGTGAGAGCTGAGTAAAGGGGGAGAAAATCATGCCCTGACAAAGCAATCTGGAGAATGTACCTCACAAATGGAAGTCTTGGATCCTGACTTGGTCCTGGACATGAAGACACTGAGCAGCCTCATCACCACCAAGTGCACCTCGTTCACAGGGGAGCGCTCGTTCTTCTTGGACACATCCTGCAGGAAAAGGCACATCCTGCTGCTCAACCCCAGAGCTCAGCAGTGTCCCCAGCCTCTCAAGTTCAGTGCTCTGATCCTCAGGAAGCATTTCTAATTTAAGCTCAAGCAGTAAGACTGGAAAAGCAGCACAAATGCCTCAACAGAAGGGTAGGCAGTGGCCTGGCTGCCAGAGAACAGTCCCACACAAATGAAAAGCTACATATGCCAATCATGCATTTACTGATCATGGCTCTTCTTCAGAGTTTAATTCCAGCAAAACAAATTTTCATGCTCACTTGTGGATGTCAGACCCAGGAAACAGTGGGAGTTCCACTCATGTCATTTTCTATTTTATGTGAAAGGAGGCAAGAGGAATAAACTGCCTGACCACATCCACACAGCAATGTTTCTGTGATTCCCCAGCATTTAATTCCTCCAAGGAAAGAAAAACCCTGTCTAGAAAGAGCAAATTCAGAGCATGAGCCCACACTGCACTTTACCTTTTTGTCCATGCCCAGCTCTGCAATCAGCTGGGACAGAAGGTTATCCAAAGCTCCCTTGTCCTTCTCATCCTCCCCATCTAGGTCTGTTGTGAGCATCAGAATAACCTGGGAAGAGCAGTCAGAGAATTATTAGAGGGCAGGTTCCACATTATCAAGATAACTATTTATCTTTCATGAAACAGCACTGATTTTATCTTGATTTATATGTGTTCTTTCCCAAATCCAGCCTGTGTCTCACATCCTAATAGGAACATTCAGCATAAACCCACAAGACCTTCCCAAACACAGTGGAGCTCAAGGACTGGAGCCCTCAGGCTCTCAGTCAGCTGTGAAGTCACACTGAGAAAGGGCACAAGTCCAGCAAAAACCTGTGGGTAAGGCATGTTTTGCAACAGATGGACTCACACTGTGACTGGGCAGGAAGGAGAAAAGCACATGCAAATAGAAACCAGGGATTGAACTGTTTGACTTGGGCTTAACTGTGAGCCCTCCTCACTCACCTGCATGTAAGGGATGGCCCGGACGCCCCCCACGTTCCTCAGCTGGGGCAGGTTCTGCAGCAGCCTCTCCAGCAGCATCAGCCTGACCATGTGCAGCCTGGGGATTCAGTAATCAGTGATCAGACACAGCCCAGAACACACCACACCCAGCAGGGTCTCCAGGGGAGCACTGCAATCTGCCCCACAAACCCCAAGCCATCAAATCCTCCCAGGGAGAGCAGGACTGCCCAGACTTCACGGGGGAGAGAAGCCAAAGATGCAGAGCACCTCTGACAATGGAGCCACACTGCCCAGGCCTGGCCACCTGGGGATTGCAGCTGCCTGGGGACATCCTGCAAATCAGCTCCACACTGCCTGGAGAAGGGACTGAGCACCTGCTCCCACAGAATGAAAAGTGCCCATGTTCCCAAAGGACACTTGCACATGCTTTTGTCCTAACAGTGAATTTCACAGGCTCCCAAGATTTCAGTGATTCCATGTTAACTAGACTCATGCAGCATTTTTTCATCACTTCTTAGAGGCAGCAGTTTTGTGGGACACACACTGGGTGTGCTTATCACACCACATGATGATTGCACAGAGGGTTCACTGCCCAGGCTCCCCAGGGAACGGGCACAGCCCTGAGGCTTGCCAGAGCTCCAGGAGCATTTGGACAACATTGGGATGCAGAGGGTGGGATTGCTGGGATTTCTGTGCAGGGCCAGGGGTTGGACTGGATGCCATTTGTGGGTCCCTCCCACCCCAGGACATTCCATGATTTTGCAATGGCAGTCTGCTCTAGTGGGTGTTTGTGACTTTCCACTTTGGTCACCCAGCAGTCACAAATCCCTCCAGGCACTGCAGCCCCCTCGTCTGCAAACATCCCCCAGAGCACAGAGCTGTTCTCCCTCAAGAGGAAACAAAGTCTCTTGCCTGTTGCTGGTGTGGACGTCCCCCTCTGCCTCCCCTTCCCCCTCGGAGCCCTCTCCCTCCTGCTGGCCCGTGGTGGTGCTGATGGCTCCCGTGCTGGAGCTGACGCTGCCCGGCCCCGCCGCGTGGCCCTCGGCCGCCGTGTCCCCGTAGGCGCTGCTCCGGCCGGACACTGGGGAGGACAGGGAACACACACAGCCTCAGCAACTCCCCAGGGAAACACACACAGCCTCAGCAACTCCCCAGGGAAACACACACAGCCTCAGCAGCTCCCCAGGGAAACACACACAGCCTCAGCAGCTCCCCAGGGAAACACACACAGCCTCAGCAACTCCCCAGGGAAACACACACAGCCTCAGCAGCTCCCTAGGAAACACACACAGCCTCAGCAGCTCCCCAGGGAAACACACACAGCCTCAGCAGCTCCCCAGGGAAACACAACCTCAGCAACTCAACAAGCATCTTGCTTGCTTCATATCCACCAGCACAGCTGAGCTGCACTTTGGAATGAATTGTGATTCAAAGGAGATGCTGGCTTTGGTTCTCTTCTGAAAGCCACAGAGAGGCTGAAGATGCATTTGTAGAAATCTTTTCTGTGCCACCCTCATCTTTGTGGCCCAAACTGAACTGATCCCACAGCAGTCATTCAAACTCAGTCAGACAATGCTTGGATGGGCAGAGTGGGCAATGAGATAATTTTTTAATAAGAGTCTGTGATTATTTTACCTGGGTAACCATCTCAAACTAAAAAGAGAGTAATTAATTCTATCTCATTCAAACTTAACCAGCAGCGCAGTGAATTGTCTCAGTCTTGCTCTAGGCATTCTGAGAGGCAATGGCTCTGGGGAGACCTTGCTGTGGCCTCCCATACCTTACAAAGTACTGGGTACCTATGGTACTTATGAAAAGCAGGGAGAGGGACCTGTTACATGGGCAGAGAGTGACAGGACCAGGGGCAGTGGCTTTAAGCTGAACAAGGGCAGGATTAGATGGGATATTAGGGAAAAATTCTTTACTCAGAGGGTGATGAAGCCCTGGCACAGGCTGCCCAGAGAAGCTGGGGCTGCCCCATCCCCGGAAGTGTCCAAGGCCAGGTTGGACAGGGCTTGGAGCAAGCTGGGATTGTAGAAGGTGTCCTTGCCTTGGGGTCAGTACAGGATGATCTTTAAGGTCCCTTCCCACCCAAACCATTCTGGGATTCAATGATTCTCTTATTACAGCCCAGCAAAATCTGCTGCAGGTTCCACACTTCCAGAGAACCACAAAAGACAGACAACATCCCATCTGTGGGCACTGGGGCACAACCTACAAAATGACAGATGGCAGCAGTCACTGGGAACTGAGATTCCCTCTGTGCCAGGGGTCACCGACACCCTCCCATGGTGGGCAAGGCTGCGGCAGCAGGGAGGGAGCAGGGGTGTAGGAGGGGGTGCAGCAGGAGGTGCAGCAGGGAGGGTGCAGGGTGTGCAGCAGGGGTGTAGGGAGGGGGTGCAGCGGGGGGTGCAGGAGGGAGGGAGCAGGGAAGGAACAGGGATGCAGCAGAGCTACAGCAGGGGGTGAAGCAGGAAGGGTGCAGCAGGGGGTGCAGCAGGAGGTGCAGCAGAAAGGGAGCAGGGGTGTAGGAGGGGGTGCAGCAGGGAAGGAGCAGGGGTGCAATAGGGCTGCAATAGGGCTGCAGCAGGAAGGGTGCAGCAGGGAGGGAGCAGGGGCTGCAATAGGGCTGCAGCAGGGCTGCAATAGGGCTGCAGCAGGGCTGCAGCAGGGAGGGAGCAGGGGCTGCAATAGGGCTGCAGCAGGGGCTGCAATAGGGCTGCAGCAGGGGCTGCAATAGGGCTGCAGCAGGGCTGCAATAGGGCTGCAGCAGGGCTGCAGCAGGGCTCACTCACCGCTGTGCTCCCCGGCCACCGAGTCCACGGCGCTGCCGCCGCTCTCCGAGCCCACGCTGCCCCCGTGCTCCGCGGGCGATGTCCGCAGTGTGGAGCCATCCGTGGCCGCCGTGCTGCCCTCGTCGTCAGAGGCTGGAGCTAAGAGAATAAAGAGAGCTGTTACAAGTAAAAACACTGCCTGGGAACAACTGCAAACGACGCTCTCGCTACCAGGGAAAGGCTGCAGGGATTGGGCTCGGGGTTTGGGGATGGCTATGAAGGGAAAGGGAGCTTGGGGTGACCAGCAGGACAGTTAAAGCAGTGCAGGGGAGATATCCCAAGAGGAAAGCTTCTCTATCAAACACACAGGCATGCACAGCTACTTAAAGAACCATGTCTGGTTGTTTATAAATGCAAGGGAAATACAGCACATGCTTTGTTTTGTCTGTTTTAGTTTAAAGAGAGGAAATAACTTCCTCAGAAGTCTACAGTGAGAGTCAATCAAAGCAGGAAAAAGCTGTAAGTACACTCTCAAATATACAAAAAGCCAACAGTTATAACTGGCTCTTCCAAACCATATTTGCAAACCAATTTTAAGGCATTACTTAGGTCAGGATGTGAAAAAGAAGATGTCTTGCAGTGAACAGTTACCTGATGCTGTTGTGTCCGAGAGTGTTCCAGCATCCAGAGAGGAGGAGCTGGGAGCTTGGCCTGACAGTCCCAAGCTCTGCAGCCCAAGGGCACTACTGCTGCTCCCTGCAAGCAGAGAACAACTTATGAGCATCTTTCTTTGAGAGAAAAAGTTAACACTGGCATTTTCTGTACATTTCATAGTTCTGCTATCTTTGGTTCACTGGTGATGACACCAACAGCTTTGCCTCATTTCTTTCCCAGTTTCCATCCCCTTTTTGCCTGCCAACAGTGCCCACATCTGACCTTGCTGATCTTGTTGCAGGCTCAGGGCAATAGCCAACTCCACCATTGTCTCATCATCTGCATCTGGAGGGATATCCAGCATCGGAGGGAATCCCTCTGCCCCAGCCAGGAGAGCCTCCAGAGGAGAAGGATTCCCATTATTCACGTTCTCAGAAGTCTCCAGAACCATGGATTCGGACTATGGAGAGGAAACACAGTGAGAGCTTTCCCCAGACCACCACCAGTAAGGGAGCACTACAAGTAGGTTCATCAGAACTAAATTAACTCAAGTCCTGGCACACTTCAAAGGCTCCAAGGAGAAGCTCTGCACTCACCACCATCTCGAAGTCCCCGTGATCCACCTCGCTCTGCTCCTGGCTCTCCTGTCGGATGTGCTCTCCATTTGCTATCCCAGAGCTCTGCAGCTTGTCTTCTGCATCGTCGTCGTCATCATCATCCTTGTCTCCTGAGTGGCAAAGCAGGAGTTCAAAAATGCACAGCTCCTCATCCCATCCCAAACCATGCTGCTAATGCTGGGAAAAAACCCAAACTACCCTCAGTCACCAAGAGACTCCTGACACCTACAATTTGCTTCAATACTGAAAAACCTCGCTTGGATAGAGCTCTGATAATTTTGACCTGCACACACCTTTGACTGATTTATTAGAACCTGAAAACATGCATAGAAATACTAACTCTAGATTACTACTCTCTAGATAAAATGATCAGATTCTCCTGTCATTGAAAAGGGAATATATCAGAGAGATCTCCTTTGTGAATCCCAAAATATCAACGAAAAGGTGAGAGCTTATTAAATAAAAAGGAGTTTAGGGGTCAAGGGAGAGCAAAAGAAAGGAAAAAGGCTGATTTTAGTTTTTTTTAGTCTCAGTTTGTAACAAGACCCCTTTATTTTCCTGTCCTTCCTGGCCAGTGAAGAAGGTTTCAGCAGGGATGCCCTGCGTACCCATGGGGGTGTTGCTGCGGGGGGACGAGGGCAGGGTCACGTGGCGCCGCTTGTTCCGGGGTCTCAGCACCCTGATCAAAGCTTGCTTGCAGGAAAAGCTCACTGCTGGGTCCTGCAGGGTGAACAGTTCAGCATTACACTCCTTCAGCTCTAAGTTCCTTTTCACAGCATTTGGAAAGATGGTTAAAAATGCACTGGTGACTCTCATCAGTCATGGTTCATGTAGGACACGGTCACCTCCCACAAAGCAACACTTGCAATTCCACATGCAGCACATGACAAACATTACTAGAACAACAGGAGAGGGAAAATTCTCCTTCATTCACTTCTGGCTGGGTCTTTTTGGCTGTATTTTGTGTCTATACTATGTATTCGCATTCTGCCCACATTTATTTTTTTCCCCATTACAGAATCATAGAAACATTTAGGTTGAAAAAGCCCTCTGAGATCAAGTCCAACCATAAACCCAACACTGCCAATCCCCCTAACCCATGCCCCCAAGTGCCACATCTACACTTTTAAACCCCTCCAGGGGTGGAGACTCAACCACTGCTCTGGGCAGCCTGTGGCAGGCTGGAACACCCCTTCCACAAAGGAGTATTTCCAGATGCCCAACCTAAACCTCCCCTGGTGCAACTGGAGGCTGAGGCAGAGAAGAAAAGGTGACATACTGGGCAAAGTAACATCTGCATGTAGATCTTGGATGCAGTATGGATACAGTCCAGCTCACACGTGCAGTATCCATGGATAATATCCACCAAAGCATTGACTGTGGCTTCAACATGAGTGAGACCTAGCAGGAATAAAAGCAGGACTGAAATCAGCTCTCTCTGTATTTCAGCACAGAGTGAGGCACTGCAGGAAGCATCTTTTGTTTGCAGACTTCAAGGCACAATGTTAACGGCACAAATACATTGATTTTCAATCCAGACTGAGCCAGTCTTGTCTGTCTGATGGAATATTGTGAACTCCACACACCAGCACCACTGAATATCCTCTAACACCACCCACAAAGACAAATGTGGGTAAATCAATCATCAGTCCCTTCTTCCTGGCACAATACACGTGTCCCTGGACAAAAGCTTTGAAGCAGAATCTGCAGCTCTACATCACAAAGCCCTCAGTGCAGCACTAGGGTTGAAAAGTCATGGTCTCTGCTTACAAACTTAAAACAGCCCCCTTCAGAAGCCACAGGCTTGCCAACAGCAAAGGAAGAGTTCTCCCACCTGGCAGGCAGGCAGGGGCCAGGAAGGCGTTTTTGGGTTTTGATGCATGGAGCTTCCAGAAGTGGTTCACCAGCTGGGTAATGAAGGTGCAGCCCTCTCCTTCCACGTGTTTCTGGGCCTCCTGCCCTTCTTCACTCTCTGCACAGATTAAAAAACACCTCTCAGAAATGTGCAGGGGAAAACCTTAATGAGGGTAACACCAAGTTTATTTGAAATGGCTTTTTTCAGAGGCTTTGATGTTCTCATCAGCAGGATATCACACACCTACCAAATGTGTCAAATACAGTCTCTGCCACTCTGAACCCAACACCCCAGCACAGCTTCAATTATCACAACAGAAACTTAGAGAAAATTACAGACTTATCTACCTGTTTCCAGCTGTGGCAGCTTTGATTCTGTGTAGTGGACCAGATTGTTGGGCCTCATAATAGCAATGGACCGAGCAGTGATGACCAGCCTCTGGAACACCTCAGGATCCAGGTCCTTTCCTTCTTTGGTTGAGGAAGTCAAATATTGAATGGCTTTGCTTAGCAGTGCTTGATCCTGTAGAGTGAGAGATAACACAGGCAAAGAAAAACAGCTGATTGCAGCACGAGAAAGCAGCTGAAGCACAACCACAGGACAGATCCTGGGGAAATCCACCATTCCTCATCTAAGGAAGGGCAACCAATGCTAAAAGGTGACAGAATCACACAACCCTGGTGAAACACAGCAGCCAGCAGGGCAGGCAGCAGGAGCTAAAGGAAGATGAGACAGGAGGATTGTGGTGCATGGAGGAAGGGCTCTCTAGGGCTCTGCTGCAGCTCAGCCATGACCTGGCAGGTTTCAGGAGCCCCCAAATCCATGCCCTGGGCAGTACCTTGTGGTTGTGGTAGGCTGAACGGCTGGTGTGCAGGCTGGCCAGCAGGCTCTTGGTCTGCTGCTGCACGCTGGAAGGGGCTGGCATGGACAGCAGCACTGTAGCCAGTTCCTGAGCTGCAATCTTATTCTTCTCCTAAGAACAGACAAACCCCATTATTCAGTATATTTACCATCACTCCGTGTACCTACTGCTCCCTTCTCTCAATACCCTTTTGATAGCCTCCCTCCACTTATTATTGACATTTAGGGAACACTTCACACGTCCACACAAGAAAAGTCCTTTTGAGATTTATGCCTCCCACCCTGCTGTTTCTGTAAACGAGGTCACTCCGCAGCACAAAAAGCCCACCAGCGCTAAATGCAAATGCCAATTGTCATTCTAAACTAGTTTCAAACGCTTTTGGCTAAGGCAACTTTCAGATCAGTGCTCTGAGCAAAAGGGATGCGGCTCTGTTCCTATCAGGCCCCCGGGGCTGCAGGAGGTAGTGCTGAGCTGGCCCCTCCTCCCCCGGCTCCAAAGCTCAGGAATGTATTCACAAAGTTACTTGCCTTCTCGTTGACTGGTCCCACAGCAAAGCAGCTTTCCAGCGCTTCTAAAGAACTCACAACTAGCCTGGAGGGAGAGAGGAAAGCAGGCTTGAGTACAGCAACCCTTCTCTCTCCTTAGCACTTTGCTTTATGCGGGCTACAGTCATGAGTAGCTCAGAGACAGCTAACGAATGCCAAGTACAAAATCAAAGCATGATAAAACCTGCCACAGGCACCATGCATATCATTTCATTGTGTTACAGACCAGAGTTAAACCTGGCTCACGCTCACAGACAAACTTAGGACTGCTTTAATAATCCACAGCTGAAAGACAGGGGCTTTTCTCTCCCAAAGAGGATAAAACATTTCCTTACGCAGCCTGCAGCAGGGATAACTTGGATTGTCTTGACAGTCCCAATTCACCATGGCCCCCAGACGTACAGATGACTGCAGATCAAGGCTGGCTATGACACATGGGAAAAAGCGGAACCGACTTTGCTCAGGGAGCAACGTTCTACTCGCTTGCTATTTTCACACAGGTTGCTCTTTCCAATTTGGAGTTTCAGCACAAAATATTCCAGAGGAAAATTAACTCAGAGCACTGGGTGTGACCCCAAGCGAGGGATGCTGAGGTTCAAGCAGGCTGGGAAAACACTTGTCCCGAGGGAAAACCTGATTTACAAGTGGCAGCAAAGTCCCTGTAGCAGCACTTCATGCCCCCAGGTGGAACCACCTGAAATGCCATCTGACACACCAGAAGGAGCAGGAAGATACAGGAAAAGGCAGGGAAGAGAGAGCATTAAGGGGAAAAATAGCAGTGTAGGATTGGAAGGTAGAAGGAACAATTGTCTGGTCTGGTGGTGATAAATAACATCCCCCTCCCCACAGCCACCCTCATAAAGCTTGGAGGGAACAGAAGTGGGATAAGAAGGCACAAGGAAGGAACAAAGCTGAGAGGAGCCTGTCAAATAAGCAACAGCTATGCTGTGTACAGCAAAAATCTGCAAACCACCTCATCTTTACATTTGCTAAACCATCTGCCATGCAATGACCAGAATGTAAAGAAGCAAATGTCACTTGGAAAACAAAAGAACCCCAGTCACCAAAAGCCACACCATGTGTTCTGTCTCTGACACACACTCATTCGTGCAGAGAAAAGGATGCCATACTAACCGGTCCAGGGTGGTTAGGGACTCAGTGTCAGAACTTTGGGGGAGCAAAGAAAAAGGAAAAAAAAATAAAAATGTGTAAAGCTCACAGAAAAACTCCCTAGAACACATTCTAAGCAAAAGGCAAATTAAATGGGGAAATCAGGAAGCCGGGGGAGCGTCAGTCTAAGCAGGGTCTCTACCTGGGCAGCACACACTGGTCTGGAGCAAAACAAAGACAGAGATGAGCCAGGTCACCTCACACAGAGAAGCCAAGCACCACTTAAAGCATCACCCAGGCTTAAATCTGAGTGCAGACACCACACTTGGATAGAAAAGTGCCTCCTGCCTGCCATCAGCTGTTCCTACTCCAGAGAACCCTTCAGAAGGTAACACCAAGTAGGAAGAATATTTTTTTTATAT
The DNA here is from genome assembly GCA_035041385.1 of Myiothlypis coronata. Lineage (NCBI taxonomy): Eukaryota > Metazoa > Chordata > Aves > Passeriformes > Parulidae > Myiothlypis > Myiothlypis coronata. Next base: position 1,237,867 of record JAWWLW010000078.1, on the reverse strand, counting down.
CTGAATTTTTAGAATATAATCCCGCTGCTCTGAAAAACCAGAGAGCATATCTGTGCTGAGAGGGACATCTTGTGGGGATGTCACAGCAGAGGAGGGAAGGAAAGGGAAAATAAACACAGGAAAAAATCCCATGGACTATTAGACAAAATATTAAAGGATGGCTGAACAGGTCCTTCAACTGGGCCTAAGTGACTCTTCAAGCCCTGAGCCTCTACCAGAGAATTTCAGTCAGACAAACTCAACCACCACTTCCTCACAGCTGAGCAGTGATTGTTTCCTCTGAAATGGTCATTTTTCAGCAGTACCACTTCCTCTTTGAGCTGTTTCCCTCCTGTCCTTGCTGCTTTTACAACCCTTATGATAGAGATTGTATGAGTTCAAAGGAAAACACAGCATGGACATCAGAAAGAAAGAACACAAGTTCTGTTTATTCACTACATTTATGTCCAGGTCACCCTTGGGGTTTGGCTCTCAGCAGGGATATGGGGGAAAACCCAACACCTCCCCCAGCACAAGAGCTCAGCCTGAGGCACATGGGCTACAAGGCAAGTTGTGGGAGCCACAAGCATAAAGCAGGGTCACACACAAAGCCCTCCTCAAAACTGAGCTCAGCTTCAGAGAGGCCTGACCTTTGTGAGCTCCAGAGACCAAAAAAGGGCCAACTTGCAATGAGAGAATATACCAGGGCAGCAGGAATTGCTTTGAGCTCCTCGAGACTGCTGAAACATGAACTAGGCAGCACAAGCAAGCACACAGATCTACCCATCTACTGCACCAGATCAACCAAGAGCCACCACAAACTCTCCTACCAAGATAATCAACCCCTGTTTTCAGCTGTTAATTCCCTCCAGTTCTCCAAGTCAGGAAAAGCACCCAAGTGCACCCAAGTGCCCACCACAACAACAACAACCCATTTCCAAGGAGAAATAAGGGAAAGACTGTGGAAATACCTCTCCAGGACAGTCCCACTGGCAGCAGCAGGGGCAGCTGACTCGGTGTCCCCAGTGCCATTCCCTTGGTTGAGGTTTGGGGGACACACGTTGCTCACGGAAGCAGAGGGGAAGTCCTCGGGGGGCTCGTCAGGCCAGCCAAACTGCTCTTTGGTTTTGCCATAAATTTTTATGGAATCCATCATGGTGACTCCAGCAGGATCCACAGAAGCCCCAACTGTAGTGATAAGAGAAATTTCTTAAAAACTGAAAGAACTGTTGCTTTTGGATACAAACCAGCCTCGTTTCACAGGACCAGGTCAGCAATTACACTGTCATTAATACACAGCCACTGACAGCTGTCACAGGCCCATTCTATGAAAAATCCTTTCCCTAGGATTTTTTCTCCTGAGAAGCTGAGAGGCCTCAGGAACAAAATGTAAACATTGATTATCTGCTGCTGTGGAATGCAACAGGTGCATCTGGGATTGGCTCATGTGGTTGTTTGTAATTAATGGCCAATCACAGTCAGCTGGCTCAGACACAGAGCCTGAACCACAAACCTTTGTTATCACTCTTTCGGATTCTACTCTTAGCCAGCCTTCTGATGAAACCTTTTCTTCTATTCTTTTAGTATAGTTTTAATGTAATATACATAATAAAATATTAAATCAAGCCTTCTGTAACATGGAGTCAGATCCTGGTCTCCTCCCCAGTCCAAGAACCCCTGTGAATGCTGTCACACCCTGCTCCAGCCCCTCCAGCACAGAGGGATCCTCTGGGATCCTCAGCTGGGATCCAGCTGGATCCTCAGATCCAGTTGGAAGGAAAAGTCACAATATCATCTTTATTTTCATTTTAAACGAGGATCATTCATGACCTTGGTGCTCCCAGCCTGGCCAGGGGGGCAGTGCCAGGGAGGGCTGGCAGCATTATCCAGGATGGAGCAGCACCTGCAGAACCAGGTGATGCCTCCCTGTCCCTCTGTTCAAAAATGTTGGGATATTGGGACACAAGACAGATGATGGACTTTGGATCTGGAGATTGGGTAACAGAATGCCTTGGCATCCTGGAACTTTGAGGATTGCAAGAAGATTCAATCAGACTGGTTCGCCAGAAAAGGAAAATTTTGTTAAGCTCTGCAAGCAAGAGATGTTGTAATATGTGATGTTGGGGCGGATGAAACAAGAAAGCCTTATAAATATGATTGCTTGGCAAAAGATTTTGAGAATATAGAAACTAAGCGAGATTGAAATGAAAGCAAGCTTTGAGATCCCTCAGTTACTGAACAACTGGAAAACAATGGCATGGCCAGC